>JAUCNO010000663.1:2118966-2131886 GCA_032353835.1 Enteromius viviparus | reverse complement strand
CACAGCGTCTCCAGAACATGGCGCCCGCAGCAACACTACAGACAGAATAATAGCTCCGCCTTCTTTCTTTGTGAAAACATTTGTGGTGTTTGAAATTTTGATTTTATCTTTGCACTAACAGCTCATAACACTCCACAGAGACAGAAAAACTTAAAAATATCATATGACTGACATTTTTGCAAATTTTAAGCAAAAACTAACACAAAAAGTAACAAAACAAGTTTTTTTTGAAAAACAAGACAAAAAATCTGAAGTCATTTTACCTGTCAAGTAATGCATCTTGATTCAAGAATGTTTAGATATTCATGCTAGAAAACAAGACACACAGAATGTGTTGAAGGTTTTGTGAATTGTATGTGGTGCGTATTGAACTCTTTCTTCTTCTCTCTCATGAGCAGTTCCTCAGGTGTTACGCAGCTGCAGTGAGTTCATCGAGAAGCATGGAATTGTTGACGGGATCTACAGACTGTCCGGAGTGTCGTCCAACACACAGAAACTACGGTGTGTCAAGCTGGATTATTATGGATAAAGCTATAATATTTTCATATTAGTTTGTATTTTCTGTCCTTATTTACTTCAATAAAAAACAATTATTACTTTAATTTTGTTTAACATAAAGTACTTAAATTATTTTAAAAATAAATTATAATAAAGTTAAAATGAGGTTGTGCAAAGCAGGGTTATTAATTATAACTAAAACCTTAAACGTATTTACAGTATTTGAAATCAAATAAATGTTAGCTAAAATAAAATGTTAACAATACCATGTGTGTATTACATTGCAACACACAAACACACACACACACACACACACACATATTTATATATATATTACATTTTTTGACTTACTTAAAAGTTCAATAAAATAATGAAAATAACATCCTTACTTTTAAAAAAGTTTTATAAATGTTTTCTTAAAATGAAGATTACCCACCATATTTGCAAGCTTGTAAGATTTTTTTATAGTATGTATTTTTATAGTATTATTCAGATGCATACATGAACCTATATCTGCAGTCCATAGTTATTTTTTTGTTTAGTTATTTTTTGTTTAAAACAAGCAAAAAATCTGCCAGTGGAGTAAGAAATGTGATCTTAATTCAAAGCCTAAATAAGCAAAAACTAACAAAATTCTAATTATTTACTTTGGAAGTAAATGCATCTTGATTCAAAAATGTTTAGATATTTATACTACAAAACAAGAAAAAATACTTAGTAGGAAAATCGTTTTTTGCAGTGTAATGGTTTATTGTGTTCTGTTATGTGTGCATGTCTGGAATTGATTGTTGGTTTGTTTACATGAATAGATGTTCTCAGGGATGCTAAAGTAATACTGAGGACTGACTTTGTGCAGCCGCTAAAAAATAACCAAAACACTGTGTGTGTGTGTGTGTGTGCAGGAGTGAGTTCGACAACGAAGGCTCTCCAGACCTGTATAAGGAGGTGTATCTGCAGGACATTCACTGTGTCAGCTCTCTGTGTAAGGCGTATTTCCGAGAGCTGCCCAACCCTCTGCTCACATACGAGCTGTACGACCGCTTCGCCGTGAGTCTGCTTCAGTCTCTAAATAATGTACTACTGTAGTAATCTGATATCTGAAGAGTGCAAAAAAATATCAATTTTGAGAAAATTGGCTTTTAAGTTGTCCAAATTAAGTTCATTCATAAAAATGATATAGCGTGCATAAAAAAAATTATATAGACATATTAAGTGACAAAAACACACACTAAATCTACAAAGATTTTAAAACTAAAATGTAAAAGGCCCCTATGGTTTATGTAAGGTTCATATGTTGGTTTTGGGAGTCCCAAACAACAGGTTAATATGGATGCAAAGTCAAAAAACAATTACATTTTCCTATAACATGCATTTATTTTTTACAGTATTGGTTCACCAACTTCCAAATGATTCGTTCAATTATTCATTTTTCCAGTATGTGGTGATTGGATGATTTAGTTTAAAGCAGTGTTTGTGAGCATTTAACTCTTCAACAGCGGCACCTATTGGTGTAGAATGTATTAGCATTTTCCTTCAGACCAAAGCGGAAAACAAGTTTTCCAGGGCAGGCAATATGCCAATTTTGGCATCAACAAGAAATGGCTTGGGACTCGTTTTAAAAACGACTCGTTTTAATGATTCAGAGTTGACTTTTTCTTTTGAGAATAACTTGAGAACAATAACTTTATACACAGTGCACTTTTACATTTAAAACATATTCACTTAGAGCCGTGTTACACACTGCATGAAAGATCATTTTCAGAAACTCATAACAGAGGCAATTCAATTACAAATATTAAATACAAAAAAATAAAACTAGCTCAAAATATTTATAAGAACTATAATTATAAATCATTGGTGTCAAAATAGGCTAAAATGATCTGGATAAAACTGTGATCAGTGACTTATATCAGCCAAGACCTTTAATATGTAATTATTTAGTATCATTATTAAATGATGATTAAATGGAGGCTGTTCCACTCGTCTGATTAACAGAAGTGTCCGTTTCAAAATTCCCTGACTATCACATTTCAGTTTGAACAGTTTTTGAGAATTTCCAGGAAAGCGTGTGACAAATGAATGGTCCATTTTAGCGATCCAGTATTGTGTATTTAGAGTCTTGTCTTTGGTCTGTGCAGGACGCAGTGGCGATTCAGCTGGAAGATGAGCGTCTGGTGAAGATTAAAGAGGTTCTGAAGGATTTACCAAATCTTCACCACAGGTCCAAGTCCACCAAAAACTATTCAAGTTGTTCACATCATTTTTCACTTTTCTGACTTGGTTTTCTTGTCTTGCTTCCAACACAGAAATCCAAAAAATTTCTAGACCAGTAAAAATTTGCATTTGAGGTTCCTCATGATGCTTCAGTGTTCTTTCTTGAGCTTGATGGTAGAATTTAGCATCTAGTTTAATTGTATTCCCTGAACACTTATGTTTTTCCAGGACTCTGGAGTTTTTGATGCGTCATCTGGTCAAGATGTCCACATTTGCCTCACAGACCAACATGCATTCTAGAAACCTGGCCATTGTCTGGGCCCCGAACCTCCTCAGGTGTGTGTGTGTGTGTGAGAGAGAGACAGAGAGAGAGAGAGAGTGTGTACTTGTGTATGTGCGTTAATCTGTGTGTGTGTGTGTGTGTGTGTGTGCATTCTCACACAGAGGCAGTTTATCAGTGTTTTTCTTTAGAAAGGTTTACTTCACAATATTCCAAAGCATAGTATTATCATTTTACAGCACTATGTTTCATATTAAATATTACTATTTAATTACAAATAATTCAAAGTTTTACTTACAATAAAGTGAAATGTTGTTGTTTAATTAACTTAATTATTAAAGGTAAAAAGCGTAGTGCAGTTAAAATGATGACATGATGCTCTGGAATGTAGTAAGGTAAAAGTTTTCCAAAGAAAATGTTCAAATAAAGTATAGATCATTCTGTATTAACTTGTAATAGTGTAGGTTAAGTACCTGAGTGCTGTCCACCTCTGGATTCTCTCACCACTAAGCTTCACGATCAGCTTTACTTATTATTAAATAAGTGCGTAATTATCTGCAGATCGAAGGACATCGAGTCGACCGGTTTTAACGGCACCGCTGCATTCATGGAGGTCCGGGTCCAGTCCATCGTGGTGGAGTTTGTTCTTACTCACGTGGCCGAGCTTTTCCCTGGAACTGGTATTTCCTCTTCCTTAAAAACCCTCTTTATTCTCTTTTTAGAGTTTCATTATTTTCATCATCCTCAGTTTTACGTGTTCTGTTTTTCTTAGTTGTAAAAAGTTGATTTTATTGTTTTAATCTAGAATTGAGTGTGGAACGCAGAAAGTCTCTCCCGTCTTCCTCCATGCTGCCCGGTGAAGAACCTTTCTTCAAGTCTTTACCGCTTCAACGTCCAGGGAACCTCAGTCCAGGAGATGGACCTCTACCCATGCGGCCATACCACGCCATTATCGACAGCACTGACAAGTAAGTCTGAGGAGAAAGAGTGCTTAAATGTCAATGCTATGAAGTAGCAATGGACAGTATAGATAGCTAGAAATAGAAAGCATTCGGAACCAACAATTAAAAAAAATCTTTAATTAACTATTTTATTAACCTTACCCCAACTGTAACCTTACTAGTATAAAGGATTAAGATTAGTGCCTCCCCAATAATTTTGAGAACAATAAGCCATTGCTTAGAGTTGATGAATAATAATTATATAAAAATTATACTAATGCTTTCATGTAAAACCTAGCAGCATCAAGAACTGAACTGTACACTTTTATTACAAACTCAAAAGTAGCGGTAAAGTATGTACTTTAAGTGCATCATAGATATGTGCTTGTCATTGTCATCCATGATTTGACTGTCTGTGTTGTTTTCAGGAGGAAGGGCTCCCTCAAAGGAAGGAAGTGGAGATCCATCTTTAATTTGGGCGGGAGACTACAAGATCCACGCAAGAAGAACAAATACTGTCCTAAAGGTGCGAGGTCTGACTGTAATCAGTAATAGCGGTGTTATGAAGTATTCCGGAAATGCTAAATAAATTTTTGCATGACTGACGTCAATAGATAATAGACTGTGACAAATGATTCTCCTCTCACGTCTAATTGTTTCTCATTATATCTTCTAAATCCACAGATAAAGAAAAGACGGCACTGAGGCCGGCGAAGAGCATGGACTCTCTGAGCTCAGGTGCTTACGCACCAGACGGTATGAAGAGTGATTCATTTTCTGCTTGATAAATAATAAAGATTAATCTTTACATTTCAGTCTTATACTCATATTTCATCTGAATTTATTGCAGTAAGATATTTAAAGTTTCACATTTCTTGGTGTTTAACATCACCTTATTCGCCCCACTGAGTGTGTTTACACTACCTTAATTTTGAATTGATACAATACTTTAAAAAAACATCCATAAGCATAAATAATTATGCCACACACTATTTTATTAATTGCCAAAGATTTTTAAATAATACAAAATCTTTCTTTTTTTCCCTTTTTTAACTTAACTTAATCAGAGATTATTATATTTTCCCAGGGGGGAAATAATGGGACATCATCTGGTAAAATAAAGGATAAATAAAAATAAAATTCTAAAATGATTAACCTAATGTACATTCACAAAAGTTTTAATATTCTCATGTCAATAATTAACAAGACCTGCTTTACATAAGTGCTTTTAAACGTCCATCTGTGAATCCTGAGGAACAAAATGTATCTCAAATGTTTGTTGAACAGTAAATCAGTATATTATTATGATTCCTGAAGATCATGGGACAATGAAGACTAGCGTAATGATGCTGAAAATACAGCTGAACATCACAAAAATAAATTACACTTTAACAGATGAGTTAATTAGCAAAAAAGGTTTTGCAAAAAACTCTTCAGATATTCACAAAGAAAAAAGCTATTAGATTTTTTTATTTTTTTTATTTCTAACAGTGTTTTTGATCAAATAAATGCAGCTTTGGTGTGCAGAAGAGTGCCATTTATGTGTCACTATTATTTTGTTTGTCTCTCAGATTCCAAACATTCTCCAGCTCATCTTCCTCTGGTTCTGTCCACGGTGTCGGGAAGCTCAGAAGGCGTGGCTTCTGCTGGAGGGGGTGGGTCCAGTGGATATGCGGTCACGTACAGGCGAACGGGCGGGGCTCAGGTCAGCATGGTGAGTGGAGGAACTCCAGGCACTTACAACCGTCTGGAGTCTGGGGGTGGAGCTGAGGGGGCGGAGCTCAGGGGCGTGGCCAGATCACCTGGAATGACCAGCAAAGCAGACAAGCGTGCTGGGATACACATATCAGGACCATTTTCAGTGACCGTCCCACTTCATATAACATCTGGACTAGCTCTGGGTGTTCTTCACGGTGGCTGGAACGATAAGGAACAACACCTGCAAGGAGACGAAGCAGAAGATGAGGACGTTAAGAGCATAGAGATGGAGTCCACAGATCTAAAGAGCGAAAATGATAATGTTCAAGAGAGTGAAAGAGAAACCGATAGTTATGTGAAAAGTCAGGTGGATTGTGGGAAGGATATGGTAGAGATTACAAAAAACGAGAATGACGTGCCAGAAAAAGGAGATGTATTGAATGCCAAAGAAGCAGAATATCTAAATCAGAATCAAGAGTCTGTTAAAGAAGATGTAGAAGCTGCACAACCACAAGACAAAGAAAAAATCACAGAAGAGGATTACATGGGTAAGAAAGAAATATTGAGATTGATGTAAATCTGAGCAGTCTGATGATCATAAACTTACTAGAATTAGTTTTCTTTTTTTCAATTTTGTTTCTATTTTTTTTTCTTCACTGTTTTCAAGGCACTGCGGGTGAATAGGGATTGAAATGTTATGTCTGAATATGCAAATGAGGCCGTTTCATTTGCATACATTTCAAGAACAGAAATCTAACAAATTGTTCAAAATTCTTGTTTGACTCTGTTGGGAACATTTCTCAATAAAACCCTTCAGTGCAAATGATATATGAACAAATCCCTTAGTAAAAACGTTCAGAATATACAGAGAAATACCCCCTAAGTTTTGATGTTTGTAAGTGCTGTAAAAGAGGAGAAAAAACTTACAACCTTTAAAAATAGGCGTTTTCACCATGTTTTTACAAATACAATGTCATAAATATCAGTGCAAATGATATATGAACAAACCTCATAGTAAAAACTTTCAGAATATACAGAGGAATAAACCCCTAAGTTTTGATGTTTGTAAGTGCTGTTAAAGAGGAGAAAAAAACTCACAACATTTAAAAATAGGCGTTTTCAGCATGTTTTTAGAAACACAATGTTATAAATATCAGTGTAAATTATATATTAACAAACTCCTTAGTAAATATACCTTACATACACCACAACTTAGGGTTTTATTCCTCTCTTTATTGTGAGTGGTTTGTTCATAAAAAATTAACATTTTTATTACATTTATATTTACTACGTTTTATTCCTAAAAACATGGTGAAAATGTTTTTTTGGGGTTTTTTGACAGCATTTTCAGATTTTTGGAGTGGTAAAAAGAGAAATCTTGTGTAAAATCTTTGTGTAAAAACCCTTAATATATTGGCAAAACCAAAAAGGAATTTTTAACCAATATTCAGATTTCTGTTATCCAAATGTATCCAAATTTGTGAAATACAGAAATATGTTTCCAATTCACAATGTACTCAATAATTGGGGAAATAAAGTTGAGATATTTTCATTTTTTTTCCTTTAAACCTGGGATATCTTGCCTTAAAGGTGTATTTTGGATGCTTTTTTCCCCACTAGTCTGAACTAACACATCAAACATTCCAAAATACAACATCTTATTAGTGTATTCATTTTTTTTTTTTTGCCTGTAGTGTCCTGCCATAAATATTAAAACAAAATGATTGCTCAGTACATGGGCAGACTGAGGAAAGTGTGTGGTAAAAAATGAAGGCAAATGTGAATGTGTTTATCCCCAGACATGAGAGGTAACCTCCATCAGGAACCTGCCAGTCCGCACTACTACGAGGACATGGAGTTTCCAGACCCGGATCTGCCACTAGATTTCCAGGAAGCTTTTGGGTTCTTGGATTCAATGGATAGCAGTGCTGTAAATCTGGTGTGTTCATGCAACTGTGAATGAAGAAATTAATTTTAAATAAATTAAAATGTATGAAATTATATCAAATTAAAAAAAAATTTCATTACATTTAATTAGAGTATTATAATTATTATTGTTTTATTATATATATATAATAATAATATATATAATAATGTAGCATAAGAATAACACAAATATTGTGTGTAAATTAAATGACCATTTTTTACATGTATTTATAATAACAATGGTTTCAGTATTTAATAGAATAATGGAATTAATATTTTCAATTTTAAAATGCTTTTTTAGATGAATAATTTACTTAGTATTATTAATCACCTAATGAAATATAAAATATTTTAGAGAATATTATAAAATAATTATTAAAAATGATTTTATACGTGATCTTGGATAAACTTTTTTACCATTACCCAGTGCATTCTGGGATTATGTGAAGCTGTATTACATGATTCTTCTAAGAGGTTGTTATTCAGTGTCAGTGATTAATTTGCTGTCAACTTTTGAAAGTCTTTTTAAAAAGTTTCTTATAAAGAAGTTTAATACTCTTAGTTTAATAGATTTCTAATAGAATGTTTGTATATGTTAAGCACACTTAAGATGTCTATATCTGACATCTGTCTCTGCTCTTCAGGTTGAGTTTTCAGTCGAGGCGCCTTGTTTTGAGAACGAATATGAAGAAGATGAGGATGAAAACAAGCACAATCAGCCGGTTTCCGGTGCTTCTCAAAACTGCATTAATGACTGTCAAACACCTGCAGCCAAAAGCAGCAGCCCGTCCTTCACACACAGGCCTCTTCCTGGAAAATCACACAGCCTGCCGTATAAGTCCCGCCCCTTCATGCCGGCCCTGTCATTATCCTCAGATGACGAATACAGCCCTGATGATGATGATGGTGATGGTGATGGTGATGGTGATGGTGATGATGATGATGAGTCTGATAAAGAATCTGAATACATGTTTTGTCAGTCTCTCCCAGCCGATCAGGATTATCAGGGACTGTCTTGGTTAAGTTCACAAAGCAACAATGCAGATCTTTACACTAGTAACCAATCAAACTCACTTCCTCCAGAGAACAATAATGATGTGCGATCCATTGAACAATCAGAAGACAGGATTCCTGCTGCTTTGACAGACAGTAGTAAACCCACTTTTGAGCCACTGCTTAGTGTAGAAAATCTCAGTTCAGATGCACTGAAGACAGATAAAGTTTGTATGGATGCTAAGAAGAATGAAGATAGACATTCAAAAGATGTGGAGGATGATAAACACGCACTGATGTAAGTGCAACGTTTTTTTTTTATATATATATGGGAATTAAACTGCTCTTATAAAGATCCAAAAATAACAAAACAAATAAAAAAAAATAAATAAATAAAAATAATAAAATAATATATAAAAAAATCATAAAATTTAAATGTAAAAGATAAAAAATATAAATATACATATAATTTTAGTAAATAAAATAATAATAATGATATACACCATAATAATAATACATACAATTCACGTGCTGTATTACACTTTTTTGAACTACTTAGTACTTATTTTAAATAAATTTACTGAATAAATGTTGCATAAAAAGTAAACAGCACACACAAATTGAGTAAATTAAATTAAAATAAAATAACTAAATAAAACTAAAATTCTGATTTATTTAATTATTAATAATTCATTATTTTCTATATACGTTTTGAATCATTTAATTAACAGACTGAAAATCTTCCCAGTACTAATAAAATCTTCTTTTATTGTGCATTTATGGTTGTTTTTGTAGCTTGATGTGTCTCTCAGGTGTGATATCTTTTATGGAAAACATAAAGCGGAACATTCTAATACTCCTCTACAAGCTTGCATTTAAGCTTCAAGGCAGAAAGAGAATAATATGAGTTTGTTTACAACACAAGCTGCCTAGTGTTTGTGTAATATTTAACTTTTGTCTTTGTGCAGTGGAGAAGATCAACCAGAGAGTGAAGCCAGTGGAGAAGACACTTATTTTGGACCGGACTCGATTCCTTCTTCACCAGAACCCGAGCGAACTGAGACCGACTGCACCAGTGTTCCTGAACCCATCCCAGGCGAAGATGCTCATCAGGTGCTGGATGCTGATGGTTCCCATGGTAACAGTGAGGTACTAAACAGCGCAGAGTTCATGGATGCTGGCCGCGTCTCGCTGGCTCCTCAAGACCAAACACAGATTATCATCGAAACAAAGACGGAAGACGGTCAAACAGAGGAGGGTGAGAAGAGTGAAGAAACCATGAAAGATGTGAGGAATATGGAGGAAAATGAAGGAGAAGTGTGTGAGAATGACAACAAAACAGACACAAGTGAAGGAAAGTGTGGAGATGTTAAGGAAGATGCTAAAGCTGGATCTATAGAAGAATGTAGGGAGGGGAATGAAAAACAAAAACAAGTGAACATAACTGAAAGTGAAGAAGATTTGGAGGAAAATAGTGGAGCAAAAGCAGAACATAAAGAAGAAGCCAAAAGACAAGATTTGGAGAAAAACAGTGGAGAGTGTGAAGAAGGAGATGAAGAACAAGAGACTAAAATAAAAAATTTAGAGAAAAATAGTGGAGAATCTGAGAATGTAGATAAGAAAGAAGGAGAACAAGACAGAAACGAAGCTGAAGGACAAGAAGATTTAGCAGAAAATAATAGAGAATGTGAGGAAAGTGCAAATGATGGACCTAAAGAAGGAGAAGAAGGCAGAAACGAAGCTGAAAGACAAGACAATTTAGAGGAAAACAGTGGAGAATGTGAAGAAATAGATGAGGAACATGCAAAAGAAGGAGAACAGGAAGCTAAAAAACAAGAAGATTTAAAGAAGAATAGTGGAGATTCTGAGGAGGTAGCTGAGGAACATACAAAAGAAGGAGAACATGAAAAAAACGAAGCTGAAAGACAAGAAAGATTAGAGGGAAACAGTGGAGATTGTGAGGAACATGCTACAGATGAAGCTAAAGAACACGATTTAGAGAAAAACAGTGGAGAATGTGAAGAAATACACAAGGAACATGCAAAAGACATAGAACAAGAAGCTACAAGTATTGATGGAAATACTGGAGAATCTGAGAAGGTAGATGAGGAACATACAAAAGAAGGACAAGAAGATAAAAACAAAGCTGAAGGCAGTGAGAGAAACTGTGAGGAGGATGTGAAAGTAAAAACTGAAAGTTCTGTTGAGGGAAATCCTTCTCCTGATGATCTGGAAAAGTCCATGATCATGCAGAGATCAGACGAGATTCAACACAAACAAACCGAAAACAAAGAGACTGAAGAAGAGATCTCAGTGGCGCCTCACAAACGCTCTCCATGCAAACCTCCGCATCCCACAAAACCAGTTCCTGCTGTCCCTCCCAAACCTCAGAACTCCAAAATCACAGCGCTCAGAAAACAGCTCCAGCACAGACAACACGAGGAGAAAGAATCGCAAACCGACCAAGAACACACAACGGGAACTAAAGTGCCGCCCGGAGACGTGGAGGAGAGTGCAGAGAACGGGACAAAGCTGGACACCGAGAGTTCCAGAGAGAGACGAGGGACGTGGGATGGTGGAGCGGATCGCTTGAGAGACGCAGACAGAGACGGCAAGAGGAACAGCGGCATCAGTATGTGTTTCGATGAAGCTGTGGCTCGAGCCACGGAGAAGAGGAGCCGAGAAAGAGGAAGCACAGAGAGACTGTCCGGAGCGCAGTGGAAAGACGAAAAAACTGACTGATGTGAGAGCAAACCTGTAAAATATCATGTGCAAAGTTAAGGGTTCGCATTTTCTTTCAATATACACATTTTCACATGATATGTATATACACACTATATTGTCAAAAGTATTGGCACCCCCTTCGAATGAACATATTTGACTGCTTTAGTCATTTCTATGATGTTTAAGCATATAATAATATTATATGCTACCGTGCACTTATAATTTTATTGCAACAGTTTGGAAAGGACCCTTTTCTGTTATAACATGGTAATGACTCCGTGTATAAGGCAAGGTTCTAAAAGAAATGATTGATTGAACCAGTATGGAAGAACCTGACTGGTCTGGAAAAACCTAAAATCTAAACTCATCACCAAACACAAATGACTTGTACATGCACTATATGGACAAAAGTATTAGCACCCCCTTCTTTAGAACAGAAAATACTTCCAAAACTGTAGCAACAAAGATGGAAACAATTAATGCATTAATGCAAAAATGTCAATCATTTCCTTTTGAACCTTGCCTAATACACAAGGGCATCGTCATGTTAATAAAAAAGGCCCAAACTGTTGAACCTAGAATATCATTATATGCTTATACATTAAGATTTGTTACTAAAGTAGTCTAACCTGTTCATTAGAAAAGAGTGTTCCATCTATTTTGGAAGTATAGTGTAAATATATATATATTGGGGTAGTATAGTGGAAAAGTGCATCTCAAATCATTTAATACATATTTTTATCATTTATTTTTTAATATTCAAACAAAATAAAATGGTTGTTTACAAATCAGCCATTCTATAAAAATAAACTATAGTTTTTAAATCTACACGTTTATTTTCAGACTGGTTTAATACTTTTATCATTGCACAGAAAAACTCAGGAAACAAATGCATAAGAAACCACTTGCTTAATTAAGAAAATGAGACAATCTGTATATGATGCTTTATGTATTTTAATCTTTGTATACATTCAGAACATTATATGCTTTACATTTGAATAAATTAGTATTTTCATTATAAATATCTCTGTGTGTGTATATGGTGTACGCTTTTGCTGTTTTCACTGTAATTTATTCTCCTGTTCTCCAGATATTTATGTCAAACCCCACATTTCAACAAACCCACTTCATTTTATAAGAGCTATTTTGATTGCAAGGTTCATTCGCATCCAGTTTTTTTATGTGTTCAAAAAGAGTTTACTATTAAAAACTGCTGATATATTATTTTAATTGCTTATGATAAACACACTGTTTAGTATAACAAATAGTGGCCACACTTTAGTTTGTGGACCAGTTGTCAGTGTCTTAACTCAATAAACCCCTAATTTGCTGCTTATTAATAGTTAATTAGTTTAGGTATTGGGTTTGAGGATTAAGATATCTAAAATTTGGTCAGTCAGAATAAGACATTAATATGTGCTTTATGAATAAGCTACTAATAAACAACCAATTAGCCTGGTAATAATAGGGAGAATTAGACCCTAAACTAAAGTGCTACCAAAATTCTTTGAATATTTACAGCCAGATGGTTAGCTGGCCAGAGATTTGTCAATCGATGGATATACCAACGGTTCCCTTGTCTGTCGTACACTACGACGTATGTCGTATCGACAGACTGGGTCTTATACCTGAGAGCCCTGATTCGC
>JAUCNO010000663.1:2088676-2102456 GCA_032353835.1 Enteromius viviparus | reverse complement strand
TTTGTCAATGACTTTACATTTATTTGTGGATCATAATACATCTATTTGGAAATATGCAACAATTCTACCCCCATAGTCATCCGGGTACGTCTCGCCTACTGAATTTCGAATGCTATGATTTCTGACATACTACTCGCCTGGCATACTGTTGTTCGCGGACTATATAGTAGAGAAGTAAGCAATTTCGATTGGTTACAGCAATAGGGTAGCACAGACTGTCAGAGCACCTGTCACGTGACCGAAAGCAAGCCTTGTCCACGATCCCTTAGCAGAGCTTCGTTTTTGCTCCGGCTCTACACTTGCGCGCCGCTCCCTGCGCGTGTCAGCGGGGTGAGCTGAAAAACCAAACAGCAGCAGATAGACGGAGACAGAGACAGCGACAGCACAGAGAGAGACTCGAGACAGCGCCAGTGTGTGTTCTGTCTCTCTCTCTCTCACACACACACACGCGAGAGCGAACGAGAGCTCTCTCTGGAAGAGCATCTCTGATCGTACGCGCGAGGAGGAGAGAGTGTGTGTCGGCGTTTCTGATGCCAGAGAGGTAAACACACACGGACACACGCACACGCGTACGCACACATAAAGACACACTCGGGCTTGAGGACACGTATGGACGCGTTCGTGTGACTTATGGACAGACGCGAGGAGGAGACGACGAGCAGGAGACAGATGAGGACGCAGCCGTCGTACTCCAGACCTGGGTGAGTGAACTTCACACGAACACACACGAACGCGCGCGCGCCGGAGTAGGTGAACCCTGGAGCCGCGCAACCTGTGGAGCGCGTGGGCTGCGAACCCTGAGCTTATGCAACATTAGTTGGAGGTTTTGGGCTTTACGCGTCGCTTTCATCCTGGATGTTGAGGAGCATTGGAAGTTTAGTTTGGACCCTGTACTGCACTGCAAAAATGATTTTCTTACTTAGTATTTTTGCCTTGTAAATATCAGTCTTGGATCAAGATGCATTTAATTGACAGGTAAAATGAGTTAAGATTAAATCTTGCTTCCTTAAAAAAAGACCAAAATGTTGTTAGGTTTTGCTTAAAATGAGCAAAAATATCTCGCAGTGGGGCAAAAAAAGTAATATTGGTTCAAAGGCTAAACAAGATTAGGTCACACTTTATATTAAGTGGCCTAAGCTACTATGTGATTACAAAAAAATATGTACAATGTATTTATCATGTTCATATTGTACTGCAAAACACATGCTGCTTTTGAGGTGGATACGGGTAAGGTTAGGGAATGTTAGGTTTATAGGTTAAGGTGTAAGGGATGGGTCAATAAATGTAACTACATAGGTATTTTAAATGCTCTTATTGTAGAACATGTATGAATACGATTATTAATTTAAATTTAAGACCATCTAATAAGATTATTTTTCTTACCCCATTGGCAGATTTTTTTGCTCATTTTAAGCAAAAACTAAATCATAAGTCATTTATCCTGTCAGTTCAAGAATGTTTAGATATTTGTACTAGAAAAAAGACAAAAATACTAAATAAGAAAGTATTTTTTTTTTTGCAGTGTGACTGTGTGAGATGCTGTTCAGTCATGCATTATGTCTTTTTATTTTGACACACAGTATTGACGAGGCTTTTTGAAGACTTGAGCTCCAGGGACTCATGTTCCTGCATTTATAGTCTCAATATCTGTCTCTGTTTCTGTCCTGCCTGAGCTTCCAGCAGACTTGTTTTAAAGATGAGCGTGCCAGTAAATGTGCAATGTTTCTATCACATAAACATATCGACTCAGTTGGCTTATTCTGGAAAAAAAATCTGATATCTAGATTTTTTTCTGAAGAAAAGCAAACTGCAAGAATGTGGTTGCAATTCATGACCAGATTGTGTCGACCCAAAATGAATTTGCACACAAGCTTGTGTACATGGCAGTGCAGTGCTGTCAACAGCTAAGGATGGGCTTTACGTTTTTGGACTGAGTAAAAGATAAGTAGCTTATAAACAGGATGACTAGACTGGTATAACCCGACTAAGGAAAATTCAGATTTCTGAAGAACTGAATAAAAGCAAGTGCATGCTTCAAGACAGAAGGTCGTCGCTTGGCGCATGTTTCATGACCAGATTGAATCGACTCGAAATTAATTTTCACACAAACTTGTGTAAATGGCAATGCATTGACAGCCACAAATAATGTGGAGGAAGGGTTTTGCATGATTTCGCCAAGAATAATAAGAAATAAACACCAGTTGTATCAGCTTGACTCAGTTGGCACGACCAGATAAAGACAAAATCATGTTTCTTAGAAATCTGAACAAAAGAAAACACGTACAATACAAGACAGAAGGTCATAGCCGTCTGCATATTTTTAAAGACCAGATTGCTTTGTTTACAAAAAGAATGTTTATCATGTCAGTGTGTTTAATATCAGCATAGCTTTCCATGATTTTTGCACTGATTTTCAAATCAAATAACAAAAAATAAATAGATCAGTGGTATTTTAAGGCATTTGCACATATTTTATTGTAAAGCTGCTTTTAAGTTGTTTGTGTTGTAAAAATGACTATATAAATAAAATGAACAATAATTGGCCGGTCATTGCACAATGGAGGCACTGCTTCTTCTTAGCTCTTTCTCTCCTTCACATTCACAGCATGATTTAAGATGTCTGTGAGTACACAATGAGCTCAGTCTGAAACTGAAGAAAAACGAGTGTTTAAACACGGCTCAGTCTCATATTTCACAGTATTTCTTTTTGTACTGTTGATTAATTTTTGAGCTGCTGCTTGACCGCCTCCTCTGAGAAAACACCCCCAAATCAAAGTAATCATGAGCAATATGAAACACCCCGAACGAATGTTTAATTGCTCTGAGATTTGTCTTCCTGAGTTTGGAATATCTTAGTTAAGTTTCAGTCGGATTTCAAATTTGTCTCAAATGTTTTTCCTAAAACTCCTCAGGAGAAATAAAAACGAGTCAGTAGTTGTTATTCAGGAGCAGCTGCTTTGATCATTTAATGAGAAGTGTTATATTGAGATACTGGAGACTTTGAGATGTTAAGCACTGTGTGAGACATCATTGAGATCTCTTTTGAAGCTCTAGAGGAAATGCATATGAATGCGATATGCATGGTATTAAAATCATGAGCTTATGAGGTCACTATTTCTGCTTCTCTTGATTCATTACGTATACTCGCCAGCTGGTTATTTATCCTGAGAAATGTTACATTTTAATTAAAATTTGGCATCTTGCATTGGTGTAAAGCTTCCTTGAGGTTTCAAGCCTGTGGTTGCCAGATTTCAAGAGTTTCAATCCCCAGGGCTTTGTTGATAAATTGATACATTTTCTGTGAAGTGGTTTACTTTTTTTTTCCAAGCTGGCAACCACACACCCACTCTCTATACATTACAGAAAAAGAATTCTGAAGACCTGAAAGAAAAGAAAAAACACTGTGTAAGTTGGAGTTTACCAATCTCTTTAATAATATTCTGCTCAAAAACATTGTAATTGTGTAGTCTATTTTGTAAGAGTGCATTTACATGACAACAACTGACATCAATCCCTGTTTGCATGTATTTTCTGCAAATAACTTAAAAGGCTGAATAATGCATAGGCCAATGTCACATTGTAAAGAAAAAAGAACCTAAAACACAAGAAGATTTCAGACGCAAAAGCTTCTAAGGGCCTTTTGAAATTTTAGGTTCAATAATTTCACTTGAATAATAATAAACAGGTTGATTGTATAGCCATTAAACTGAAGTAACATAGAATAAACATAGAAAACCTGAGAAAAATGCTCATTTAAGAAGAAAACTTTAAGAAAAGGTTAACTGTGTTGCTGGGTTAAATATTACCTAAAAATAGGGATATTTATTGTCTTATTGCCTTGCTACGTTAATATTTTTGAGTCAGTATAAGATATATGTGTATAAGATCACATCTATATAGATCTATAAAGGACCATGTGACTGGAGTAATGATACTAAAAATTCAGCTTTGACATCACAAGAATAAAATAAATTTTAAAATATACTCAAATAGAAGACAGTCATGATATTGTAAATAATAAAATATATAAATAGTCAAAATGTCAGTGTTTTTGCTGTTCTTTCCATCAAATAAATGCAGTCTTGATGAGCAGAAGAAACTTATTTAATAAACATTACAAATCTGGTAGTTTATATATAGGCTATATTAGAGCTGCACAATTAATCTTTAAAAGATCTCAGAAATAGCTTACAGTACCTGGAGTCATGTCATCCAGCTCTAAATGCACCCTGGTCATCAGCAGGAATTCGTTCTGCAATTGTAGCCCAGTCTTCAAAAAGTGGATATAACTATCTGGCTTTAGTCTCATGAAATTTGATATAATTTGAAAACAAATGTAGCCATAATCCATATAGGCCCGGTATATGTGTGCTCTTATCACAACTTATTAAAAATAGAGGTAAATAACCATACCATCATATTAAAATGTACTTTCATTCTTCTTTCTGCATGTGCGTGACCATCTGACTACGAGACGAGTGAAGATTCAAGAAAATTCGATGAAGAGGAAGAATTAAAAAAACCCAACCCAGTGGTTCAGTGGTGAAAATTCATTTGACCCAGCACAAACAACCCAACTATTGTGTTTACATTACCTCAAATAACCCAGAATTCTGAGCCAGCACAATTAACACAATGTGTTTATAGAAATAACCCAGTTTTCAAAGACATTCATTTTGAAACATATTTTCAAGCCCTGAAAACACTGTGTAAATTTAAAGCCAAAATGTTTACGTTTGTGTAACTATTTTCACGAATTTGTGTTTTAGTAGTTTATGCAGAATTTGGTTTCCAAACGTTTGTGTTTTCATGCCTTGAAAAAAACCCATTGTGTAAATGTACAACCGAAACGCATATAACGTACTGTAGCTAACAACAAACTGTTCATAAGTTAGCTACATGGTAAGTTCATATTGTTTTAAGTACAACGGCTACCACTGAGTACTTGGTAATTACTCTGTATCATTGAACAGCACTAATCCAAAGTGTAACCCTCCTTAATTTCTGCTTACTGCAATAATTCAATAATTCTTCTATTTTGGAGCAAATAAACCATGCATATGAGATAAAAGTAAGCAACTCTCTATTCTATCATTCTGGATTTAAGTTCTCATTCAATGCTAGGTTTAGGAACTCAGCATTTTTTATATTTGTGCACTTCATGCAAAGAATTGCAATCAATGCCACTACACAGACATATATGTGTTTATGTCCTGTGTGTTGACATCATTTAAACACAGTCTGTGCTGGTGTATGTGTACGTCTGCATGCGCAGTGTGTTTTCAGCCTCTCCTCCGTTCACAAGCCAGGCCATTATAACGGAAAGTGCTTCTGACAGGCGCGTTATCGTGTTGCCCAGAGCGATGAGGGTTTTAAACAGGCTACAATCTCAAACCGCCCGAAAGATGGGGGACGGAGAGATAGAAAGAGCTATAATCATATACACGGCATGCATGTTCCATTTGAAGGTGAATCGGCCGGCCTTGTTCCTTTACACCGGATGCTTAATTTATGCCGTAATCAAGAGAAAGACCAGAGGAATTGAACAGAATTGTCTTGATTATGAGCCGGGTCAACGATTATGATTAAATCTAGTGAATTAAGAAGAAATGTATTGTTTGTGCTGATTAGACTGCAGAGGATTTTCTGTTGGATGCTTGCTTTTGATTAAGCGCTCATTTGCATATGTTAGGCGTCCATTGAATTTGAAATGAGCTGCGTTATCTATTGTTACTATTTCTTTAACCAACACCATTAAATGGGTGAGCATGTTTAACGTTGTGCATTTTGTCCATTTCTGATGTATTTCCCGTCAGGGCTTCCCAAAACAGAAAGGCAGTGTATCCAGTGGTTTGCTCATTAGGAATCATAGCTAATGAACCCCTAACGAACCCAAATCAGACATCCCATCTGTTTTTAGGGTTTGATTTTGTATTGTGAAGAGAAACGGAAAGCGTTTGACAAAGAAACAAAGTATCAGCAGGAAATGTTTGCCATTTGGTATGTTTTCTGTGGTTTCCTCTTTCATTAGGGTTGTGCTGACACATAATTAGAGAACACAATAGTGTTTTTATTTGGCGTGTTTCTTTAAATGCTCCCAGAGGAAGATTTAATTGCTTAGAGGTTGCTCGTTTAAAGCTCAGGGAGCGTAATCGAGTTTTTAGTTAAGATTCTGCTAAAATTCTGAAATAAGGCAGACTTAAACGAGCCAATAGTTCATAAAATAAGAATACAGTGCTACAAAATAAATATGTTTGAGTTTGTATTGATGTTGTATTGATTGAGATGTTCTTGAGATTTTGTAAATCAAACCACTTTTGAGCTAAAATTTCCCTCCAATATATTAGTAATTTAACAATACATTCACATGTTATCATTTTTATTTATTCAAATGAAATGCATGTAAACAAATCCAAAAATGTGATTTTTTTTTTTTTTAAATATTAATACAATGTAGAGTTTCTGTGATGACGGTGAAGTTCTGGATGGAGTGCACTCTGGAGGGGCTTGTGGGCTCTTCAACGGGAAATCATGACACATTTGATAATACAGGAATTGCTGTGAGTTTTATGTATATTTATAGAAACTGCATGAGATTCTGTACTGTAGCTGCAGCATTAAACAACACCTCTGACTCCCTCGTCCAATTAGAATTCATGCCAGAATAATAGAAAAGACATGTAGAATTGTGAGATTTCTATTATGAGACTGTCTGATATCTGATGAGACAAAGACCGGCTTTATGAGTCATAAGTCATTTTGAAACAACTCAGGCTAATGGACTATGAGACGAGTATCAGCAGGTTTATAGGAGCACTCAGTCATTGAAACAGAACGAATGAAATGCATTTAACATTTTGACATGTAGAGGTCACATGATCACCTGAATATTACTCAATTTATATCCTACACTCTTGCTCACAGAATAAATTGATCATGTCCAGCAAGTAGTACATTTTTACAATGGTCTCTGTCACAGAACTTTTAAGAACTCACTTTTTTTTCTTAAGCAACAGATCAGTATATTAGAATTATTTCTGAAGAATCGTGTGACACTGAAGACTGTCATAATGCTCAAAATTCAGTTTTGACTACAGAAATTAAATTATATTTTAATATATATTGACATAGAAAAGAGCTATTTTGAATTCTAAAAATATTTCACATTTTTAGTGTATTTTTATTTACTATATTTTTAATCAAATAAAAGGAGCCTCGGTGAGCAGAAGAGTCTTCTTTCATAAAACATTTAAAAACTGACGCCAAAGCTTTTACAGAAGATCTTCCTGCTTTAACAGATTTCTTTCCACTTTTCCTCAACACAGATACTATGAATGATGAACAAAAAGCAAGACAGATTTATTACTGAAGGCTAAATTGAATTGCAATCATATCAGTGTGGCGTGCAGCTTCTTAACTTCATTAAGGAGATAGATAGGCATGTCTGTTTAACAGAGAAAATTCTCTGATTTCCCGCTCAACCAAAAGACAAACATAAAGTGACCTTGTGTGTGAAAATGTTAATCATCGTCCATCTCTTCTGGACGTCGTGGAGGGTGGCTGTACTTGTTTATGAGATAATTGCATCAGTGATTCATTCAAGTTCCAAGAAAATTCTCACAAGAGTCCTTGTGTTGCTCTGAGCTCATTATGATGGCAACGGCAAACATTTGAGCGTGAGATCTTCTCAGATTCAGTCCGTCTCTCTGTTAGCTGGACTCACTTTGTGTCTTTAAATAATAAATAAGAAATAATAAGCAAAGTCTTTTGATGGATGGATGGATGGATAGACATACAGATAGTTTGACTTACTGATAGATGGATATATGTATAAATAGATGAATGGATTGAGGGGTGGTAGAAAAATAGAAAGATGGATGGATAAATGGACCGATGTAACAATATTTATTTATCTGTTATTTTTCCAGGAAGTTTAAAATAAATCTCTTCATCCTAGGAGTCCTGGCATAATAGTTTGGTAGATGTATGATGGAACAATAGATGGATAAATAGATAGAAAGACTGATAGACGGATAAATGGACAGAACGATGGATGGATGGATGGATGGATGGATGGATGGATGGATGGGTGGATGGATGGATGGATGGATGGATGGATGGAATGATAAGTGGATAAATGGATGAAACAATGATAGACAGAAAGATGGATAATGAATAGAATGATAGGTTGATAAATGAATGGAACAATGGATAGATGGATGGACAAAATGATGGCTGATGGATGGGTAGATAGAAGGATGGAAAAATAGATGCTGGATAGAATGATAGGTGGATAAATAGATAAAACAATGACAGATAGAAAGATGGATGAATGGATGAATGAATGGATAGAATGATAGAGAGATCAATGGATAGACTTGGATTGATGGATGCAGTGTCTGTGTTGAATTTTTGTTCAGTTCAGTTCAGTGAGTAACTCCCGCAGTGTAGAGTTCAGTGTCCTGATGCTCTCTGATCTGTCTTCTCTAAGGCCACATACACACAGTTAAATTTGGTTGTCAGTTCACCTTTTAGTGTTTAATCATGTTCTGTACAAACACTGTTCAGTCATTTACTGGAGCGATAACAGCATTCTTCCACTGAATGAACTCCCGCAAAATGCAGGTAGTGACAACACATTTACAGAAATGCAGTGTACGAAACCCAACTTAACAACTGGCTGTTGATGATGTTACGGGACTTCTGTCAATGACTGCTGCAGTCTGTCTACCTTCACCATAGCTGCTCCCAGCAGTCCACGGGTCTGGGGCAACCCAAACATTACCATCAAGTGAGAGCAGGTTGTTTAGTAGCAGGGATTTAGTACAGTTTGACGGATGTTTATTTTATAATCAGCAGCTAAAACAAAACTCACCAAACTTCCATTGTTTTGATAATTGCAGTGCGTTGCTATGGTTTCCTTTGTGTCCATCATCACAGATGCGGGAGTAAGTCTTGTTCATTTAAATGCTGTTGTCACTTCCGAGAATTTACAGCGTGTACGTGGCCTATGAGACGCTTCTGAAAACACATCTGATGCACAGAATCCACTGCTTTTCTTAAAGATGCATTTAAACAGATTTCGTTTCATTAGAGATTCTGTGTCTCATTTATCAAACATTAGGGTTTTTTTAGATTCTGGAACAGATGTTAGTCGTGAAGGACCGGCCGTAAATCTGAACACAATCTCACACTGTCATATGACTCTTATCAATATTGCATTTGAATTAATGATTCACAGATCAAACAAGCAGCGGAGCTAGATCGATGCAGAGGAAATTACAGAGCCCTGTTCATGTTATGGCTCGAATCCAGGGTTTATGTCTGAAAGATTTATTAAATTGATTAAAGTTTGATTACTGCCTTAAAATAGCTCGGCCAGTATTAGAACGGCTGGTATTTTAATCTCGTGTCAAAATGACTTTCATGAAACTGTTCAGAAAATGTCTGGTATCTGTTATTTTTTGGAAGCTGTGATTGTTTTGATTGTAAATATGGTGATGATGATGAGCTTGAAAACTATTTAGTTGCTTAGAATGATGTTTGTATTATTTGTGTAATGCTAATTTGCTTCCTTTAAACTTGAATTAAATATGATGAGATCAAGAGACTGTTGCATTGTTTAGTTTCACAAACAAATAATCAAATACAAAATAATAATCCTGTGAATTTGCAGAAAAAGGCCTAACAATAATTTAATAATATAATGGTGTTGAGTATAAAATCTACAAAGAATAGTCATCACATAATTCACAAAATAAGAATGAATATTTTTCAAATTATATGCAGTGTGTTTGATGTATAGATATATGCAGTGTGAGTGTATATATATGTGTGGCTTATATTAATGACAAAAAGGATTTAGGATATATCATATCATATATAAAATCTCTCATTTAATTATGCATAGTTAAATGAAAGCTTGTTTCAGTCATGAGACTAAAGAATTAAAATGTAATTTCAACTTTCGACTTTGATAAAATTGTGAATTTTAGAATTGTGAGTTTAAATCTCCGAAACTCATTAACAAGAGACATTACGAGAAAAAAAGAATTGTGAGAGAAAAGTCACGAAAACCTTTTGATTTTTTTTATTTTGATGTGGGGGAAAAACCCAGATGTTAAAAAAAGTTGCAGAAAGAGTCATTTACAATGGAACTGCTATTGATTCAAACTCTTGACTTCGATCATTCAGTCTGAGTGATTCACTAGCAAAAAAACAGATCAATCACATCGTCTGGAATGATTTTAAAAAGCACGTATAGTGATGGGTGAAACTGAGCTTTTCAAAACTCCAATCCAGTCAGTCAAACCACGGCATTGCAAATAATTCAGTCAGATCACAAATGATTTGATTCAGATTGGGTCTCAAAATCACGTATCACGAATAATTTAATTTAGGTCGGTACTTAGGAGCATGTTTTGTGAATCACTTTGTTAATTGTGAAAATATGTGATTCTGAGCTCTGATGTGCTGGTCTGAAATTATCATTCGCAAATAATTATTCAGACGGGACTCTGAAGTCCAGATCGCGACTCGTGAATCATTTTATTCAGATCGCAATTTCAGAGAGCGAATCATTTGAGTCAGATGGGGACTTCAGCGCTCATATCACAAATCTTTTTTTCTGTTTTTTCTTTATTTTTTTTTATTAAACCCTACAAAACATCAAATCATTAAGAGAATACGAGAGTAAGAATTAAGAACCATAGTTTAAAAAGTTATTTTTCTTTTGTAGTAAAACTGAATAAATGGTTAATTGAATAAGTGTTTATAGTGTGTAAACACAAATTAAGTGATATATTGCCTATATTCTCTTTTGAATACTCAAACAATCTAAAGAAAGCATATTTAAAACAGAACATTGCGTTACTTGGGTACATTATTTTCAAAGACGTGAATGAATCTTCCTCAGAAAGAAACAAAAACTGCTGCTCACTTCCATGTCTGATTATAATGACATCCATAAGCTTTATTGTCAAATGTAGACTAACTCATGAATCTGTTTTGATCTCTTCATATCTTTTGATTACAGAGAACCTACAACTTTGCCGGAAAAATAGCTGAAAAGGCAAAAATGCAATGAAATCATATTTAATGAGAAAGTGTTATGTGATCCAGCAAAAATGACACTGTTTATGCATAAAATTAGTAAGAAAATCGTTGGACTTTATTCAGTGAATATGATGCAGGAATTTAGACTGAATGCAGTGTACTATGCAGTATACTTACTGCTACTATCAGTGTCTTGTTGGCCCAGGTGGACCAATCAATTACATTAATTAGGCTCCTGCAGTTTCATCAATAACAGTGTGCAGTTTATCTGAAAGACTGTAACTGTGAATGTGTGTTATATACTAACAGCTGCAGGGCTCGTATCAAGTGTGTACTGTAAATGCTTGTGTGTATTTAAAGCAGTATTCGGACTTGCTTTGATCTTTATTTCTGTGTGTCATCTGTTATCGTAAAATGTGATTTGAGAAAGATTATATTATATATTTATAATTTTATTTTTCTTTTCATTATACATATACACCAAAGTAATGTTTCACAGTATATGTAGTCAGGGACGGATTGTGGGTTGTGTTGGCCCCTGGGCAAAACGTTCGCGAAGGCCCCCCTCCGCTCCTCAAAAAAAAAAAAAAACGTCAGAATTGTCAGGGATGGCTAGTTGTTACGTCATCATGCCACTTCAGGGCTTGCAAAATCGCTAGTCTGACGTATAAGGAATAATTGACGACGGGCCATTGAATTATTAGAAAAATAATGCACACCCGAGGTGGTGATGCGGTCACGACGCGAAGCGGAGTGGCCTTTACACCAACTGATCTCAGCGTTCTCCTTCAGTATTTCATCATGAACTGAAATTAGTAAACTACAAGGCTTTTTGGTACTACTTGGTACTTTTGAGGTACTACTGCGGCAGGGCCAGGTACTGGAGAAGCTTCTGCATCAGGTTCATTGAGGGCCTGGTCTTGTGTGGTCTTTCCCTCTTATCAATGATAAATAATAATAATAATAATAATAACCATGATCATGAGACTTTATGTAACAGATGCCTATTTAACCTACCAGGGATCAATAATGTTGGCCAAAGTATATAGTGGCTCCTTTTCAATCTTGCTGAACCTTCTCTGAACTGCCTCCAGCAGTGTAGTTTTTACCGTGCCCACTCCATGATCTGCATCTGTCCTTTTCTCCAAAAGCCGTTTAACTAAGGTGATGGCTGGAATGACGTCTGCGGCTCTGTTGCTGTTTAGGAGTTAATTTCTTTTGTGAGTTCCTCTAAAGGCTCAAGCATTTTCAGGACGTTCTCAATAAGTCCCCACTGATGTGCACTGAGTGTGGCCGGCAGCTTGTACTCTGCTGCGTTTTCCCCCAAAGCACGTCTCTGTTCCACCAGTGATTGCAGCATATAGTAGGTGCTGTTCCACCTCCGTCTTGCTGCAGTCTTTTACTGGGCTGACCCAGCTGTGCCTGAATGTCATGAAGAAGCAAATAAGAGAGGGTCGAGTGTTTAAAATTTCCGAAGATATTCCTGGTAATTGCAAGCACACCGGTGATGCTTGGCTGCGAGAGCACACCCTCGTTCACGACCAACTGTAATGCATGAGCCATGCATGGCAAACTTGCCAAGTCGGCCTCGTCAAATGCTTTGCTTATATTTTGTGCATTATCTCGAAGCACAACGTGAACCCTGTTCTTGCCCAAATCCCATCGCTCTAACATTTTGTCAAAGGTTTCCGCTAAGTTGGCAGCAGTATGGGATCCCTTAATTTCTTGACAGTGCAGAAGTAATTGTCGCTGAAAATCTTTGTCAACCCAGTGAGAAGTCAGGCTCATCATTGACATTAAGCTAAAGTTACATGTCCAAATATCAGTAGTAAAATGTATGGCTCCTTCAGGATCGGTTTGTAACAGGCTTTGTGTGTGTTTTGACACAAGGTTAAACAACTCCGTTAAGGCAACGTCTGAAAAATACCACCCGCTCTGTATAATATATTTTGGACTGAGGTAATTTATACAATTTCTGAAACCTTTGTCTTTGATTATGGAGAACGGCTGAAACATCTCAAGTGCCCCAAAATCACCCCAGACCTCAGACTGTTAAGTGTCTTATTAGGTTTTTTGCTCCATTGTTTTTGAGCTTGTTGCCCCACTATGTATTTTTGCTTTACAAACTGGGATCTTTGTGTCATCTCCACTTAAACAAAAAAGAACTTCCACACCAACGACATGTTATCACCAGACTGTGAGTGTTCGCGTAGTTGTGACGTAATTGCCTGCGCTGCCACTGGCAATAAAAAAAACGGCAGATGTGAGACTGACTGGCCGGTCACTGATCTGGGCCGATCATACAAAAAATTGGCCTATTCCGATCACTAGCCGGTCTATCGGTGCATCTCTACATATAATTGTCACGCTTGCACAGAGATGAGAACAGACAGGAGTAAGCAAAATCACTTGAATGTTTAATCACAAGAATGTGAGAACACAGATTGCAGAATGAATTAATGAGATGGAATCTTAACTGAATGTCCAAGTGAAATGGTAAGTACAGTCCGTGGAGCGGAGCAGAGATATAGAGCACACACCGGAGAGCCTGAGAAGATCGAGGTCTTGAGCTAATCTAGGGGTAGTGAACAGTAGACCAGACACTGGCTGAATGAAGGAATTGTCTATATATAAGGTGTTTCTCAATCTCAAGGATACTTCCTTGGCAGGACTGGTCCTTCCAAGTCACTTCCTTCAGAGGCTAGGCGAGGCTCCTCTTAAGCAT
>JAUCNO010000663.1:2071014-2088576 GCA_032353835.1 Enteromius viviparus | reverse complement strand
GTGTGCGTGCGTGCGTGTGTGTGTGCGTGTGTGTGTGCGTGTGTGTGTGCGTGTGTGTGTGTGTGTGTGTGTGTGTGTGAGGGGTTTCTGACGCTGTGTGTGTGTGCGTGCGTGCGTGTGTGTGTGTGTGTGTGTGTGAGGGGTTTCTGACGCTGTGTGTGTGTGTGCAGCTGTGTGTGCGCTCCCTGGCTGCGCTGGACACCATCGGACCGCTGATGACGGGGATGAAGCTCCGGGCTGATATGGCAGGACTGGCCTGCGAGGCTCTGAACCGCATGTTCCAGCGAGAGCAGACGGAGCTGGTCGCACAGGTCATTACTCCACACTTCCTACGCTTGATTAGGGGTTTTAGGATTGTTTCTTTCAAAACTAAATCATTCTCAGTCAGCTGTCTCTGTGTGAATAAAGGGATGCGGTTTTAAAAGAATATACGTATACGAGTGTAGCAAAGTCTCCGCTGTCAAGATAACAAAGAAAAAGTCCTTTAAAACATAGCCTCTTTTGAACAGTGATGTGTGAACAAATCATATTGTAATGGAGCAGCTGTGTTGAAGATGTTGTTGTGGCTGATCCAGGCTCTGCGGGTGGATCTGGTGCCGTATCTGCTGAAGCTGCTGGAGGGAGTCGGGCTGGAGACTCTAGAAAACCCCTCAGCAACCAAAGCTCAGATCGTCAAAGCGCTCAAGTCCATGACCCGCAGCCTGCAGTTTGGAGAACAGGTATCATCCTCGTCCAGCAGAGCAGGACTACCCTCCAGAGCTGAACCGCTCATGTGATTGACACGTGTGTGTGTGTGTGTGTGTTTCAGGTGAATGAGATCCTCTCTCAGTCTACTGTGTGGAGTGCCTTCAAGGACCAGAAACACGACCTCTTCATCTCTGACTCCCAGACCGCAGGTTACCTGACAGGTGAGGCTGGAGTCTACTGACCCTCTGCTGACCTGTGCTGGCAGTAGCCGCTCTGATCAGAGCTGTCTGGTCTTTCTGCTGCAGTTTCTGCATCTGCTGGTTCTGATGTCTGCTTGCTTCCTCTCTCTCTCTCTCCTGTACTGTCTCTGTGTCTCTCTCTCCGTCTCAGGTGTGTCCACTCCATCTCTCCTGGCGGGCAGCAGTCCCTTGCGCAGTGGGCTTTAGTAGCTCACCTGGTTATTTCCAGTCTTCTCTTTATTACTGTAACGCAGGTAGACTCTTCTCTGATGGCTTCGTCTCTTTCTTCTTCATCTCTTCTGTTTCCACTCCTCACTGCAGCGCTGTAATCTGTGTTTCTATTGAAGCTCATGTTCCAGTCAGACATCAGTACAGAACCTTACTCACACACCTGAGAACATCCTTATTTACATAAAGCTGCACGAGTCGCTGTAATGTGCACAGTTTCACTCGCGTTTATGCTAAGAGCTTTTCAACTGCGTGCCACAGAATGACAAAATCTTAAGGTTTAGGTTTTCTTTTCCATTATTCTCATTTTGGCAAATCTTTGGAGTATTGAGACCAGACTTGGTGTGTGTTATATCTGGCATGACCTGAGGCGACCCGTAGTGTTTCAGCAGTGTGCCACCTAGTGGTCAGGAGATTTCTGAATGCTTTGGCCAAAACGCACAACAGGTCTCTTTACATTCAGCGCATCATACCGAGTCGAATGGTGCCTAATTTTATTGTTATTTTATTAATATTATTATTACCCAATTTTTTTATTAAAATCCTATGTTTTGCCTGAGCAGTTTAGAGCCAGTGCCTCAGTCTAATATTCACATGCTCAGAACTGTGGGTGTGTTTGACTTATTTTCATGGTAGTCACCTTTTTTAGACTCCTGAATCGTCCCCGAGTCCAGCGATACCAAACATGTCAGGTTTTGCTTATGGTTTGTTCAGTGTTGCATTTTACCGCTTAAAAAACGTTTCTCAATATTTTATCAATATATTCTCCGATCATCACGAAACCACCGTAGCCGGCTACACGCTAATGCCCAAAATTCTGATAGAAAGGGTTATTAAAATGCAAACTGAGTCAACTGTCAGTAATTTTTTCTCTGTTCATATATAGAAATAAAAACTCCAAAACCAAATGAAATATTTTCTCTAAATTTGAGACATGTATGAGCAAACACTAAGAACTAAGGAATGGTGAGATTGTATCTCTGGGTGGCGCTATAATTGAGCAAAACATTGATACAATTAGCATGGACAGTATTATGATATAAAAAGTTTTAATTTTCAAATGCATTAGTATATGATCACCAGCGCCACCTATTGGTCAGATGTGAGAAGGCAGTTAATCCTTTCTAGTGATTGAAATACTTTTTCCCTAACACTTTATTTCTATATCTAATCTACTAACAGTAAGTAACTGTGTAACTACATGTCACCTAGCAGTCATCAGAGTATTAGTAGAGTGATTAATATCTCCTCACACACTGACGATCAGAACTAACCCGACCCTAACAGTCTGCTCTGAGAGTCACAGACATCTGTTCTGATGAGATCATGCTGAAGAGGCTTCAAAAAGAATTTTATTATTAATTATATATTCTATAATGATCATATTGTTATTTAATAGCAATATTCTTATATAATCTCACATTTTAGGCAAATTTGACCGCTTTACTGGTGGAGTTTAAAATTGAGGTTTTTATCAGATAATAGATGCACTGCTGTTTCAAACCCGTATTAATGTACAAAGTATTATAGAGTGCTGCTTCCATATGATTTCCAGCTGTGATGGCCTGCTGATGTGTGTGTGTGTGTGTGTGTGTGTGTGTGTGTGTGTGTGTGTGTGTGTGTGTGTGTGTGTGTGTGTGAGTGTGTGAGTGTGTCCAGAGCAATTCCACCCGTGGTTGAAGGAAAAAGGCACTCAACTTGTCCTGCATAGTTGCCACTTCCTTCACCGTGGCATAATGCAGTCTGACTACTCTGTGTGTGTGTGTGTGTGTGTGTGTGTGTGTGTGTGCGAGAGGGTGTGTGTGTAGCTTAGTTTGTGGACAAAATTGTGAGTTTAAGTTGTAATTAAAGATTCACCCCAGAAAAAAGAAAATTAAATGAAAATGTGCTCTCCCTCAGGCCTCTCAAGATTAGAATTTAGAAACTCAAGAAGAGTTTGTTCATAAAATATGGAGACGTGTAGCATTTCATCAGGGTCTCAGTAATAGATGTGAATGGGTGCCGACAGAATGAGATTCCAAACAACTGAAACAAAAAAAATATTTCACAGCACTCCATCAGTTAACGTCTGGAGAAGACAAAGATAAAACTAATCCAGCATTAAGATATTTATAACTAACATAAACTCATAATAACTCTTCCTCCAGTGAAAAAAACCATCTGCTGTTGTCTCTCCAAATCTAGCCACATATTTGTTTTGTAAGCGCTGATGTGAGCAGATTATTCTCCTGATTCAGAACAGAACACTGTCACTGGAGGAATAGATTACAGTGGTGTATTTCAGTTAAAACTAATGCTGGATTAGTTTGATCCTCTGCCTTCTCCAGATGTTAACTGATAGACTGGGGTAATTGGGATGTTTTTATCAGACTCTCATTCTGTCGGCACCCATTCACATCCATTACTCAGACAGTGATGCAGAGACACGTTTCTGAAGAAACAAACTCATCCTAATCTTGTAAGGCCCGAGGGTGAGGACATTTCCATCACATTTGAATTTTTGTGTGAACTGCTCCAGTATGACCCCATTCAGATAGCTACACAAATGTTTGTGTGTTTGAGATAAAAATGCGTCGCTACACTAAATCATGTGATGATGAAGATGGTTATGGTTAAACTGGCAGGCTGAAGAAGAATCTTTGGTATCAGTGGCTGTATCTCACACACCACTGTGTTTCTGTGAGGTAGCCACATTGATTCTCACTACAAACGAGGTGTGTGTTCGCTTTTTTTTTTCTTTCACATTTTTGCTAGTTTGCAATGACACTGTTTAATAAAAACTCGCTCTTTGCCTGGTCGCGGCTCAACGCTCTCTTTGAAAATGCTACAGACATTTGCTGTCTTACCTGTCTGGACATGGAGACAGGAATTTAGCAAAGATGACCGTCACCTGGCGAACGCCTGGCCTTTTTCTCTTTGGATTGAGAGATAAAGAGACAATATCCATCTCTACAGAGTTCAGGAGTCCGTTTCTCCATAAATGTCCATTATACACAACAATCCCGTTTTTTCTTCATTTCTCGTCGTCACAAGGTGCTTCTTTACACTTAGTTTATGCACAACAGAGCATAAAGAGTCCAGACGTTTAATACAAACTTTGTGTCTATGTAACTATATTTACCCGCATCATTATTATAGAGGAACAGAGAGAGAGAGAGGGGGAAGGGAAACAAGGAGGAAAGATAAGAGCGTAATATTTACAGTTTCAGTACGTTTTGGTAAATGGAGCGATTTGGTTTCCAAAACAATGGATGAGTGTTTTTCAGCCCCTGTGGGGAGGATGTCGCACGATTTGTCGGATTCTCCCACACAGACTCATGGGAAAGGAAGGGAGTCTTTGGGGTGTCATAAATCATCCTTTATGATTATCATTAAGGCATTTGTCGTTGGCACTCAATTATCATACAGTGACATTTTACCTTTAGGTTTGCCCACTAGAAGCTGTGGCTCTCCACAAACAGGAGAAAAATAATCGAACAGCTTTTGCTCTCCATTTGGTTATTGATTGTTTTATCTTTGGTAACGGAAAATACCTTTGGATATAAGACGTAAATGTAAGGGGAAAGCACATGAATAAGAAGAAGTCCTGACATCTGACAGATTTATGCTGCCTTCAAGTCTTTCTGAGACATTCCTACTTAAGAGTTTGGAAATTGCATTGAAAAGAATGGAAAAATAATATATACTCTAATTCTAAATTGATGTGATGCAGGGTTACAAAAACTACATATATAAATATACGTATATTCATAAAAAAAAATTAAGTGCTTGAAATAAATATATAAATAAATAAAGGTTAGTGGAAATTTAATTACATTATTTCAGATGTTTGCCAGGGCAACATTTTTCCGTGTAACTTGAAATATTAAAATAACTAAAATGGAAATGCAAATCAATAAAATCTACGTAATAAATGCAATATAAAAAAAAGCTAAAATTGTAAAAAAAAATAAAAAAAAATAAATATTAATTTAAGATAACATAAAGATAACAGTAATACTTTACAATAAGGTGTTAAGGTATTTACATGAACGAACAATCAACACTACATTTATTATATGTTAGTTAATAAAAATACGGTTGTTCATTGTTTATTCGTATTAGTTCAATGTGCATTAATTTCTAAATGCTGTAGAAGTGTTAGAAGTGTTAACTAATGTACCTTATTGTAAAGTGTTAAAGATAACAATATTAAAATATACTAAAATAACTAAAGATAATGTAAAATTTATAAAAAACAATGTAGGCATTAAAAATTTAAACATGATCCAAATAACAAAAAAATTATATATAATTTATAAATAAATATAAATAAATGTTATATCAATGATACAAAAATAAAAAAGATAAATAGATAAATAAAATAAAAAAATTGAATAAAAAACTATGCACACATTTTATATGAAACATTACAAAACCCCAACAAAAATTTAAACTAAAATCTAAAACAGGACTTTTAAAAAACTGTGCTAAAACAGCACAGACTTGAAGGCAGCAAACCAAGTGTGAGTTTGTAGTGTTTTCCAGGAGGTGGCGCCGTTGCTCTGTGCAGGTAAAGCTCTCTGTAAAACCCCTACGGTAAAATGATTCTTTAGGGGCGAATACAGAGGACCGATTGATTCTTTGCATCCCTTTATCATTGTGCTGAAGCAAGAACAAGGCGCCACACTGGCAGTGAAAGTACAGACCCACACCTGAAAATGATTTGAGAAGCTATATGAATATCTAGATATATCCTGATGCGTCAAAGGTCGAGAACCAAGGGTCGTGTGCTAAAATACGCATATTGCCTTCTTTTCCTTCTTTCTGCTGCTCTATGAGAGAGAGAAAATTCTGCCCGGCTAATCCAGAGACTGAGATGAGAGATGTCTAGCTCAAATATCAAGCACAGGTGAGGGGACGGCCACGATGAGAAGGAAACACGGGGATGGATGGATTAAAAGAACGCGTTTGATCTAAAAAATGTAAATGATTCATCCACATCCGCCGTGCACGGAAGAGGTCTGCGAGGTTTGACGGCCGCCGTAGAGCATCATCAGCTGCGCATCTGCATCCGAGTCGCTCAGGCCTTGGAGAAAGTGGTCCCCGAGGTGCCGGGCTGCCCGGGACTGACCGCATGCTCGTCTTGCCAGCGGTCCACGCATCTGCGGCGCGCGTTCATGAAGAAGTTGCTGACGGTGGACAGCTCCAGGCCCAACTGCTGCGAGATGGTGATCTGCATCTCTTTGCTGGGCCGCTTGTTCTCCTTGAAGATGGCGATGAGCGTTCGCCGCTGCAGGTCGGTGAAGACCAGGCGCTGCTTCTTGGGCACCATGTTTCTGTCTTTGTGCTGCTCCTGTTCCTTTCTCTTGCAGGCTGCCAGGAGGAGACACGGAGAAAGAGAGGAGTGAAAATGCAAGAATGTGACGTGTGTATAATCATGCAACCAGCAGAGAAAAGCAGGAGTCATTTGTGTTAGTTGTGGCTGCTAGTGTTCAGACGCTGGCAAACAAAAAAGCACTGTATGCATGTAGCTAGTCAGAAATGCTATTTGAAAATATCTGGCACCTAGTACTGGCAAGCAATTAATGGCATCCAAAATAAATGTTATATAATGAATATAAATGAAAATGATTTGCGTTTACACTAGCGTTTTCACTAGTCTTCATTTACACTGCAAAACCTAAAGTGCATGTCACATGACTATTCATGCAAGTCCAGCTATAGATATGTAAAAGTAAATTCTCTCGTCTGCAAGCTTGGAGTGGTTGAATGAGGAATCTATAAACACATATCTATGGGTACAACAATGCGCATGAAGTTGTTGTTTACACGGTTGTCAAGGATATTCAGAGCGAACGTGGTCAGCCATGCCATCGTTTCTCTGTTTTGCTCCTTTTACAATGAAATGCAACCCACTACCCTGGAGTATTGTAAACGATAGGCGTATCCATAGACGTTTATTAAAAGAGAATTTTTTTTACGACCAGAGAATTTTAAACAAACATTCCATAAAGCTTTTTTTTCTTGATTGAATGTTAAGGGAACATTCCATTTTAAAATTTTGCAAACATTACAAAAACATTCTGAAACAGGAATGTCAGAACTAGGGCTATAATGATACACCAAACCCACGATTCGGTTCGTATCACGATTTTTGACCCATGATTAGGTTCGTATCGCGATTTTATTTTGTGGGAATTTCGTTGGGTGGGAGAAAAAAAGCGATTCAATTTCTGGGTTGGTTGCCATGTTTCCTCACATTCTTCTTCAACTAGCTCAACTTTTGCAGGCAGGTGTCACATGATTGAAAGGTAGTCACGGGGTGTGTCACGATTCTCCCTTATCACACCGCGTGAATAGTGGATCTTTGAGTGTCGCGATTTCGGTTTCATATCGCGAATCGTTACAGCCCTAGTCAAAACAAGAATCGGAATTTAAATAAAATATTCCATGATCAATATATAAATGATTATTTTATACAACATTTTGGTGTTTGTCCCTTTAAATGCAAATTACCTGGTGCCTTGCCCCCTTTTCAGAAGAGGGCGGAGCTTCAAGAGTTCACTCCAGGATACAAATAAACATCACAGTCTCACGATCAATTCGTACGTATTCGTACGAGGTGACAAATTTGTGGTAAGTCGTTTTTGTTCGTAATTCGTTTTTGTTGTTTTGTACCATTTGTCTAAAACCCCATTACAGGTAGGTTTAGGGGCAGGGTTAGGTTTAGGTCATTCATACATATTCTTACGAATTGGCAACTCATAAAATATGTATGATTTAGAAGAAATCATGAATTCATACGAGTTAGGTCCTACGAATTTGTACGAATTAACCAACTTGTAAAATATGTATGAATTGCCGTGAGATCAGGTTAAAATAAACCCTCCACTATTAGTATCAGCTTTTTATCTTTACAGTAAACACACTCTTGTTTAAAAGTCAGTCATCTTATTGCACTGTTCATAATAAATGAGTGTTTATGAATTACACAGACACAGAGCACGGTGAAATAAAAATAACGCCATAGCTGGTCTCATGGTATCACAAACCTACTAGTGATTATGAGCTAAACAAATTCAAGCGGTTGGCTTCACATTGCTTTCATATGTAATTTTTAACTACCACATTACTATTAACAATCATTCTGGAAGCTTGTGAAGACAGCATCAGCAAAAACAGGCAAAGACAATGATAGCTTTAGCAATTAGTTTTACAGAGTGACTGTTTATGATTTATTGGTATTATAAAAATGAGTGGGTGGATTTTTTAAATCGTAGGCTGGTTTTCACACACTGCGACCACACAACTGTGCTCAAACAAAAACAACAATTATACATAATTGGTCTCCTTTAACAGAACTGTCAGAATGTTTTGAGAATGTTCCCTGTTATCTGGGTATAAAAGTTTAAATATTTAAAACAAAAATATATTTTTTTTTCATCTCAGCAGTTAGTGTTTGAGCTTATAAAGCCCAAAACAATAGATTTTTGCTACTTATAGAATAGTCGTTTGTTCAAATTAGCACAGTTACTCAGATATGCCCAAATGTGCAGTACACAACAAATAAAAATAAAGGAACAAAGGGGGTTTCATAGAAAAAACATTTTGTGCTTTTTATTGCAATCCTTTTCTACCCCCTTCTCCTAAAGAAAACATTTGGTGCAAGATTGGTGCATACAAACATTTGACCAATTCTATAAGGAGGACACGTTCATGTTCTTCAAGCAGCTACAAAATACATTTTAATACCCTCTAAATTGTTTAATTCTTTAAATATCTACAAGTTAGATTGCATTCAGACTCATCATGTACGTCATTGTTTATCTAACCATCCTCTTTCACCTCTCAAGGCTATTTTGTCTGAGAACAAAAGGTCCTAAGGGTCTCGTTTCATTTATCTATGGCGAGTTGCTGATGTTGATGTCTGATAATATCTGTGACGGCAAATCTAAGACTCGTAGTGCTCATTCACTGATGACAAATGGGAAACAATATATGAGGAAGCTCAGACTTTCTCTATCAATAGCTGCCATAAATTCATCCAATTGTGATACATAGAGTTTATTAAACCCCAGTTAGACTGCACTCCTTTTAAATCTCCTCCTCAAGCTCTTTCCTAGATGTAAAGTGTATACTGGAAAGAGATCATTGCCAGACTTGCTGGTACTAATGTGCCTCGAGAGCAGACTTATTCTTTTAGGGGACACCACACTACTTGATAAACAAAGGGTTCATCTTAGATTTCTTATGGCTAGCCCTAGCTTGGGCCTGCCCATACTGCCCAAGCTGCCATTTTAGAGCATTTCCGTTCCAAAAAAACTGAGAACCAATGAGAAACCATCATAAAAGCATTATTGCATATATGTAGGGGTGTGATTTTTCAATGTAAACAATCAAAACAGTTTTATTTAAATTATATTATTTACACATTTATGAGCACGTAACCCCGACTGTGCCCCTAAACCTACCATCTGTCAATAAAACACAAGATATAGCAGGCAGATACAACCACTGTCATCATTTATTTGAAAGATACTAATATTCCAAGTCTTTTGAGGCAAAAGGATTGTTTAGTGAGAGAAATAGACGCGGTTGCTGTCGCCGTCTTCCGTGTAATTCCTGTGCGCTGCTGCAGTCTGTGTGTGATTTAAAGAAATACCGCTACAAGAATCCAGATGCCAATGTTGGTTGAAAAATACCATTGGCTCTTGTGTGTCTTGTGACCAATAGCATTTTTACTGATTAAAACCTTGTGTTTTACTCTCTTGTCCATGTAAAGACTGAATGGCTTCAGAAGACTTGGAGTGTGACACGAATTGTTTGTAATATATTTATACTGCTTGTTAAAGATTAGTTTGTGAAATAAATACCTGTGACTGCATCCTGTGTGTGTTTATATTGTTCAGAGGTGGGTAGGTTTAGGGTAGGGGTGGGGTTTGGTGCTCCAATAAAAGTAGAAAGTTATATAATAAATTTATATATGCATGCAAACCATTACATTAAGCCAAACAAATGAGGACCCTTCACGTCGAAAAGTGACTAAAAAGGGGTACCTTGAGCTTTAAAAAGTGACGCAAAAGGGTCTTGACCAAGCGTCACAATGTGAGACTGTGTTCGAAAGAAGTTTCTTTAGATATAAAGAACTAAGAAAGAAAGTCCTCCGTAAATGTGCTGAACACACTCCAATATTTGTGTTCAACTGTTCTGGAACAGTGTTGGAAACACAACCGAACACTGATTTCTAGTTATGTCCTCTTTTGGAAGAACAAACAAAGTAGTAGAACCACTGAAACCTTATTTGAAGCTTATTTTGAAGAGTCTGCATTTTGCAGGTCTGTGCATTTAATATGCTTTTGACATATATTTGACCACTATTTGAAGCAGTGAAGCACAAACCAGTGCATCTGTGTGTGTGTGTGTATCCTGTGGGACTCATGTTTGAGAGCCCTCAGGCAAAATCCACTCTGCCTCTGCGAGCTGTTTGCAGTCATCCAGAGGATTTACATTCATGTGTTCACACTCACAGCTGACTCTATAAAACACTGCCGATGATATGCCGAAGCCCAAGCACATTCTGCTTTTAGCAACAAGCATCTGTCTGCGCAACAAAACCATTATGTCAGCGTTTTGTTGCAGTCCTGCCTGTTATCATTCATTAAAACAAACCTAATCGTCTGCTAATGCACAGAACATCCCTCTCTGTTTCTTACTGTATAATTCTACGATTCCTTCTCTTGCATACGTCTGTGTTTCTCTCTCTCTCACACACACACACACTTTTGCAGCGAGGGTTCCCCCAGTGAGATTGTGCTGAGGAGGCTGATGCCAGGCCGAGCGCTGTATGTCTAATTACAGAGAGCCATGAGCCAATCGATCTACCCTACACAGTCAAATCTGTTTACTGCTGCCGTCTAAAGCTGCAGCTCACTCATCCATCATATTCATATACCACCGCACACCACACACACACTGTTATACTGTACACTTACACCAATAAAACACACACCAACATGCAGAATCACTCAATCGCTCAGAATTCTGACTCTATAGCACTTACACATACATGTATCTATCTATCTATTTAGCTACCTATCTATCATCTGTTCTGTATGTAGTTCTATTTGTCTGTCTGTCTATCTATCTATCTATCTATCTATCTATCTATCTATCTATCTATCTATCTATCTATCTACGTATCTATCTATCATCTGTTCTGTATGTAGTTCTATTTGTCTGTCTATCATTTTATCTCTATCTGTCATATATCTGTCTATCTCTCTATTTATCTATGTCTATCACCAATCTATAATGTATTTGTCATTTTATTTATCTATCTTGTTCTATCTATCTATCTATCTATCTGTTGTTCTATTATTGTGTTTGTAGTTTTATCTATCTATCTATCTCTATTTATCTATCATCTATTTGTCTTTCTGTCATTTTATCTATCTATCTATCTATCTATCTATCTATCTATCTATGTGTCATCTGTTGTTTTATCATTCTGTATGTTGTATCATTTTATTGTGTATCTAATAAGTTAGTATAACTACACGCTATATTATTTAAATTGTTTGCTATTTATGTAAAAAAAAGCTGTATATTTTCTGTTAGGTAGTTCAAACTACAACAGCTGTATTTTGATTCATAAGAACATCATGGCTGTCTTTTGCTGGACAGATGTGAAGAAGATAAATTGCTTCAACAGGCAACTAAACGCTCAAATGAGGGAAAATGCGATATTTATGCGATATTGCAGCATTTGAGGAGGACTCTCCCTCTTCTCTGACCCATATTTAGAGCTCTTTTGTCCGATTGTCTCCTGTTTCTGTATCGAGCATCATTTCGGCTCTTTCCCACCAGCCTCCTCCCGGTGTCACGCGCTCCGTGGGGATCAATACGGATCGATCGCCTGGGAAGGGGCCCTGATTACTGGACCACGTGCGCAAGAGAAAACAGAGGAAAATCGATCATTGCAGCTTTTAGGGCAACAGCAGAGCGCAGACAGAAAGAAGAAAGACGCACATTCTGCCTGGCGCATTAGACGCACTTTAACATTCAACCAGCAGATATGTTCAAAACACCGATTCACTATCCAGTCTTACCGAGACTATATCTTGCTAGTTTTATTTATACATTCAAGATGAAGGCCTAACGTTTGAGTATCTGGTTGCACTCAAATGTCTTACAGATGAAAAATAGCCTAAGCTTTCGTTTTTATTATTTTGAAGCTGAATAATTTCAGAATAACAATTCAGGAGACATTCCGAGCTATGATCCTACTAAAATTAATATTACTCGCTATATTTAATATTTATCTAGGCTATATGCAGGCCTGTTCAGTTAGCAAATGCATAGCCTATATGAGAATAAAAATAGTCCACCACAATAAGCATTAAACAAAGTGGTGCCACAAGAATAATAAAATTTCAAAGCAAGTGTACGTGCAGAAGAGTATGGAAATGAGTGCAATTAAATATGCGTTCATTTAGTCGCGTGCATTTAATTTAACGTCGCGTCGCCACCTGAGTGTGGAGAGGCGTTTGAACCAATAATGTGTGATGACATTGGCGTGTCTAAAGTTGCCATTTTGAATAGTACAGGTGCAATTAGTCAGGACTGTTCCTCATACAAAACTGTCATCTGGCTTCCGATATCTTTGGATGTTGTGCATAAACCACGCGGATTACTTACAGTGCCTTTGCATGAAAACAGAAGGCTGCAACGGGCGAGTAGGCACAACTTTCCCTCACTTATGTTTAAAGACAATGCATTTACCTTAAACACTGGGGAAATGACCAACAATATAATTTTCACGCGCAGTTTATTTAGATCTCAAGCATGGAACATTAGTGAATGAACGCAATGCATGAGTGTGGGCGAATCATAATTACCAGAAACAACACGTTCAGACCACAAAAATGCTGATCTATGCCTTGAAATGCGTACTGCAGCAGAGTATTTTAATAAATAGCCTGTCTGTTAAGAGGAAAGGACTTTATTTTAGACACCGATGCATTTTATCTCCCAGGCCAACAAACGAACCAAATAACTTTTCTGTACGAGTAACCTTCTCTAAGCGAGTCTGGCTGCATAGCCTAAATAATATCAATAATTGCAAAAGAATGACCTCTCCTCCAGTTCCAAATGAGTTACACCATATAAACCCTTTTATTGTCGTTTATAAAGACAACCGCATTCCGCTGCTTCTTTTTAAATCATTTTTCTTACAAATTAATAGTCCTGGAATCGATTGACCTTTGCTTTGAAACCTTTCCACGAAGCATGTATTTAATATATAGGTCACACTGCAGCGCTTGTGCCATGGCTTGTGCCTGCTCAATAATAATGTACAGTGCAGTGTGTGGGAGTTGTCAGCATAATTGTTTTATTTTTAACAGTTTTAATGCATGTTGCAATAAATAAGAGTCAATTGCATCATAATTAGGAACCTTTTTTTTAAATAATTTTACACACTAAAAAATGTTAGAGAGCACACTGAGGCTTGTCTGTGACATCAAGACAACATAAACCCGCACTGATGAAATAAGAAAATTATATTGACTGCAGCTCATGTGAAGGAAGCCGCATAATCACAGAAAAGACATTCAATACGGGAAGAGTGTGTGATGTTTGCAGATGACATTTTAATGGGCAGCGTTTGTTTAGTTTTGTAATCCAATGGTAAGCGCGGATATTGATATCTTATCACTCAGATGGATGAAAATAAACTGCTGCTGCTTGTCCATTTATTTATTTTTGCAATGTTCTGAGTTCACATGGCGGTTTTGTTGTTGTTTTTGAAAGAATATGAGTTAGGATACCTAAAGGAACATTTATCAAAGACAGTCTATCTAATTTATTCATATTATTTTGCTTGGTCCTTTAACTAAAAACACTACAAAATTCTTGTTCAGCGGACTGCCAATAGGATTGTTTCTGTAATGAGATTGGATTATAATTGGATCAAGTTTTATTGCAATCAACTTTAATCATACAATTAGACGTTAGTGCCATATTTAGGCAAATTTCTGACGTTAATGAATAGAAATAAACAGTGCGTTCAGTGGAATTGTTTAAAAGCACAGACCTGCTTAATGTTCATCCGATCTGACCCCTTTCAGAGAGAAAAAGTTTTAGAAATTAAGTGATCTCGGATCCCTTTTTACACTGAATGCCATTAACTGTACGTCTAAAGAGCCTCGTTTTCATCCGCGTTAAACACAAAATGGCGTGAATGTGCATCAATAGCACGATTGTGCGTGCTACTGACTTTGACGTACATATAATACGCAGTTTTTGCGTGCATATAATACGCACTTTGTTGGCGTGTATATAATTTTCATTTTTGCATACACATAGGCTAATATGCACCTACCCCACACCCATAAACCTATCTATTGCATACAATATGCAAGCCAAAGTCAGTTTCTGCATATAAATACTCCAAATAAAAACAAATGATCGTGCCATTAAAACTCACATTCATGAGATCGAGTTATAAGTTATAGCATTTGTGCAAAATAAATCCATTTGTAAAGGTTGTATAGCCTTAAACCTCCTAAAGTAAATTAAATGAACATTACAGTTATTGTACATGTGTGAACATGCTGTCTGCTGAGGTGGGTGTGGTCTGTGTGTGCGTGTGGGCGTGGCGGAGAGAGCGGGGGGCGGGATCGATAACTAACCGCACCAGGCCGCTAACAGCTCGGCTCGGGATCGATGGCTTGAGCGGGGCGGTTCTGTTTTTGGGTGCGGTGAAACGAACCCTCTCCCGCGCGGGCCGGGCTACTGCTGGCGAGAAACAGTCATGTCAATCAAGGCCCAGTAAACACATACCAGATCAACAATACACACCCATTACATGCTGCTGCGCGTCTATAGATTATTAATATCTAATCAATGCGGCTCATTTCTGCTGCTTAAAATGTCACTGCGACAGTTTTTCTTGGCCAAAAATGCTACAGTGGATTTTTTAAAATCAGAATACTGCACCAATGTGCTTCTAGTTAATTGCTCACTAGCTTAAATTCTGAATTGAATAATAAATGTAAATATAGCCGAATTTAGGCTACTTTGTCCCGTAGGATCTTATTTAATGTGTTTAAAATAAAATATTAAAATTCTGAAGAATATATTCTTTTTTTTATTATTATTATTTTAAGGCATCAGTGTGAGCGAAAGAAAAATGAGGTTGTGCTTTTGAATGGATGTCAGTGTACTTCATCGATACTCAGCGCTCGACAGCAATAAAGGTTCAAGCGAACCTTTTAATTAGATTTTTATTTTGTGTGTGTGTGTGTGTGTGTGTGTGTTTGACATGACGTCCTGCACGCATGCCACACAAATCTGTTCTTCACGCTTTTCTGCCAGCAGCACAAATGAAAAAAACTCCTCTTTATCTTCTGAAATAATTCTAATTATTTTCCATAGTCGTATGAAAACGTGAACGTTTCTGCTCTCATATAAACATTACTTTATTATTGAATTGTGCGTTTGTTATTAAAGTTTAATGTAAGCACGTACAATGAGTAAATAAATAATTAAATTAAATGGAAGTAACAAATAATAAATAGGTCTCGATCGGTAAATAAAAAAAAAATAATAATAATAAGGTTAAAGCGGTTTTCTGTGAAAAGAAAAACGAGTTATATGACGAACCTATTTCAGAAATTAAAGTAATGTTTAAAATAATAATATTACTATAATATTTAGTCAACCAGTTAATAAAGTAATATGATAAATAATAAAAAATATTATATTATTCGACTGATAAAGCATTGATATTTTTAAATGTAGACTGCCTCATGTCAAACATTTGAGATTGCTTGTTTACTGCGAAAGCATCTCATATGCGACTGAAACGGAGTTTGATCTGTGAGTGTGCGTCTTGATTTCTCAGTGCCAGTTATTTTAAAAATAATCAATCAATCCAATGCTTTATATCGTGTGTAAAAAGCTTTTTTAAACTAACATGTAGAAAAGTATTTCCCATATTGTTGTAAAGTTTACTTTAACTTGAAAATAAGAAAAGATAAAGATGCATTTTTGTATTTAAGCCTTAATGTGCTTAAATCATATTAAATTACATCGTGTCCCCCTACATTCAAACATCTTTCTAAAATCTCACACAGACTAGAAGGCCGTTCATAACCCTTCTGATAATAAGATCAGATCAGATGAACTATGAGAGTGTTTAAGGCAGGTGTAATATAAGTGAGGTTTTCTCTTTGTCCAGGTCAGGATGAGTTCGTCTTTGTCTTGCGGCTTTCCTAACTGGTGTCCAAAATCAATTTCTCAGTGGACAAACATCTGACAGACCAGATCCATCCCCAGCAGCTCAATTAAATGCCATTCATGGACAGTTTGATTGATCTGAAAGCCAAGAAGTCATTGCAAGAGCAAACCATCACTTGCAGATCTTAAATTAACCCTGTGTTTTATGTATGTGTGTTGTTTCTATTCACACACACACACACATGTAAAAGATCACATAGACCGTTTATATCAAAATATACATGCATTTTAGAATAGAAAAACACTATCTGTTTAGATTGTTTTCAAGTGTTTGTGCATTTGTCAGACTAGCGTTTGAGGTTGAGATTCCCCTCCTGTGAATAATATATGCACAGACAAGGTTTGCAATGCTAGTTTGTAATGCGTAGTATATAATCTGTACTGTTCCTTCGTCACTCTTGTTTAGTGCACACTGGTAAATACAGTAGATTATTCAATAACTGACTGGCATCATTGTGTTCACATACAGTCTCAGAAATAAAGGTACAAAAGCTGTCACTGGAGCTCTGTTTTTTTCCAAAGGGACACTTCTATACCGTCCTTCCCCCTAAAAGGGCTTATATTAGTAACTTAAAGTTATTGCAGATAATGCTTTGAGAATGATTCTTTTTTTTTAAGGTAAGTGGTTGCAATCTATTGATTTTATTTCATTTAAATAAATTTCACTTAAAGTTAGTCAGTTAAATGTGTTTAGTTAAAGTAGTTAAAATAAACTTATTGCAACCATTTACCTTAAAGTAAATTCAGTGAATATTTTTTTCAGTGCAGAGCTTGTTGTGTTAGTTCTTCATCATCTGCTGTATGAGGATTCATTTTCTGTATTCTTGGATGATTTGCTGTGCATTCATTTGATAATTTCACAATACACTGTATATGCAATTGTTACAGCAGCACACTAAAAGAATACTGTATCCCAGAATGCAATGCGCTCGACTCAGCCTTCCGTTTACAGTTGATGAGTAAACTGGTAGTATGTACTGTGAGAAAACAATGCTGTAGTGAACTGTTTGTTGTAAAACTATAAGACAAGTTTTTACTCAAATAGAGTTCTTTGTACTTAATATAAATAATGAGAAATTATACAATATAAGAATAGCATACCAAAAACTATTAAAACATTATATAT
>JAUCNO010000663.1:2044115-2062318 GCA_032353835.1 Enteromius viviparus | reverse complement strand
ACCAGTTGATTACTCACATGAATAGGAGAAAAAAATGTATTGCAAGTTTTTTTTTATTTTATGTTTAAATATGCAAAAGAGGCAATATCTCATTAAATATGTGAAAACTTGCATATATTTCCGGTACATATATCTGAATATAGGATAAAACCAGGCGCCTAAGCCTTTAAAATAGCCATTTTTGCCATATTTTTTTCTTTAAAATGTCACATAACTCAGGCCAGGAATGATTTATTAACAAATCCCTCAGTAAATATCTTCAGAATACTAGTGAGTGTATAACTGGAAAGATTGGTGTAAATAGGTGCAACATAGGCTGAGATATTGGTACCGGAAAATGACAAAAAGCATTTGAAGATTTAAATACAGAAAGAAAATTATTGTCAAAAGTAAACAAAATGTTATAAAATAATAATTTTAAAGTATCTTTATAGTATTTCTAAAGAACACATTTTGAGGGACTAAACTAGCACAAAATCAGAAAATTTACCACCGCATAAAAAACGGCCTTTTTTTTTTGCCTGTAGTGTCTCGCCTTAAGCAACTGTAGGAAGGCGTTCGGAAATGTCAACAGATGAGAGCATCAGCACACACGGGGCAAAAAGGGCCGTTATAACACAAGCGCACATTCATGCTGATGTGACCGAGCCCTACCCGAACCCGCGCATACTTTCTAAATATCTGTCCGAACCCGGCCTGGGTCGGGTATCCATCCTGTGAATGTGTGCTTAAAAATGCAAGATGTGAGGCTGTAATTACAACAAAAACCACAAGATCTAGATGTGCACTATTTTAACTTCTTTTAAATTGAACGCTGCATTTTTATGGTAAACGGTTAAAGAAATTCATCAACGAGTGCATATCTACATCTTTTGCATTTAATGGAAGAAAGTCAACCATGTTTGAAGTTACATAAGGGTACATTATGAAGGAAATGTTATTTTTGGATGAATCATTCCTTTAATGTTATCAGTTTTCTTTAAAAAAAAAAAAAACCCAAAGACTCTTTGTTTCCTCTTATGACTTAACTTGATAAGGCAATGATATCACTTCTAATTATTTTGCAATGATCATAATTTCCATCCAAACTGCTTTTTTCATGCAGCAATCCAAGAATGTGTTTCAGGAATTTAAAGGGTAATTCCCTTCATATTTGTTTCATGGGAAATATATAGTGGAAGCATAATTCGGGAGGAATGATTCGGTGTGTGTATGATGTGAAGCGGTGCCTGTGAAGAAGTATGCGCTATCTCCAGCTGGTACATAAGCACTGTTTGTTCTCGATCCATCCAGCAGCTGGACAGATGAGTCACTGTGAGTAGCTTTTGCAGGAGGGAGAGACTGATGCTACTTGATTCCCATGCAGGCCGAAAACTAGCCCACGTCTTCCAGAAAGAACACGATAAATCACGTTTGGGCAGGAGGGAGTATGAGGAATTCATCATGGAAATTAATAAAAATGTTTTGTGTAGAATTGCAAAGAAATATTTCAAATTATTTAAAAAGAGTTGGAGAAATGTAGCATTTTTGCCCATTGCAGTGAATGGGTGCCGTCAGATTGAGATAAAAAAAAATCACAATATCACAACAACATACTCCTTTTGGGACAATTTCTGCAAAAATCACGATTATAGCCTCTTCTTTTGCCTTATCTGAATATTTGCCTACAAACAGCTTGTTAGCTTATATTTTCACGCCAAAATAAATACGAATGAATGAACGCCTGGCCTACAAAAACTGCTTATAAATATTAATTGTGTCACTTCATTACTAAATACTGGATTCAATCGTTTTAAGAAACTTTTTTCTTTTAGTTGGCTCATGTTTAACTTGTTTTGGTAACTGACTGACTGAAAAGAAGCTAGAAAAATAGTTTGTATAAAGGACAATTGTCTCGAGGTCTCTACTGACATCTACTGCTGTGGAGGCATCATCACTGAACAAGGGAAAGTTTTTAGTGAACTGTCAGTTTGTCACCCTTCATAAGCATGGATTACAACCTAAAACACAAGTGGAAACCAGCCTTTTCGGGCTTTCTACATCGATTACTTGCCATATATGTAAATAATGGCTGCACATCTGCCATGACAGAAAGCATCACATCTCCAGCAGGACACTGCTATCATCAGCACACACGAGCAGGAGGACAGTGATGCTCATCTGAATGCACAGAACATAACATGTGAACTCGTTATTCTGCTAATAGGCCTATTTCTGTTCACCTCAGCACTCGATACCTAAGCTTAAGTCTGTTGCATAATAATAAATGAATGAATGAGGATGCTGAGTAGAGTCTCGTTAATTATATAGTTCCGATTCAATCTATTGACGTAACTTATGGGTTTAATTTCGTAAACTAATAATTATAAAATACCAATACAAACAAATATTGCAGCTTTCCTTAGAACGCATTTGCAATTTTTTGTGCACTTCTTAGTCAAGTAGAAATTAGTGAATGTGTGGATGTTTCGTTTCCTAGCAGGTGTTCATTCATCATTTAACTAACGTTAGCGTCTGACGACGACAAGAAGCGTTTAGCTGTGAATTTGTTAGTTAATTCATCGATTAGACCAACTTAAGAAGGTGAGGTCACACTTACCACTAACGCGCTGCATTTCTTCGCACTGTTTCGTCCGTTTATGTACTCAAGCACAAACACAAACTCAGAAGTCTCCCATTACAGCCGGAGCCGAGAGCTGAACGCGGCGCGAGACTGAGGGAAGCGTGACGTCGACGCCTGTTGACCAATCAAATCTTAGCCTTTCGCGTGCGTCGCGTCAATACCGGTGTCGCGTGCGTTGCCTTGATCTCGTTAAAGGCGAAATAAGCTACTAGAAACATTTATTTCACACCCTGATTCTGCAGCTGTGTTTATCTAGTAGAAGTTCCTTTACATGTTACAAATTGCAATAGGCTATTTATTGTGTACTGTGGGCAAGTCCAAAATAATAATAATAAAAAAGTTCCCAAGCTACTGTAAATGTTGCATTCATTGTAATAGTGGTTTTGTCTGTTTTGTGTCACTTTATAATAAAATAAAATAAAAATGGAAGTTAAATTTAATTCATGTTCTATAATTGCTTATTGGCATACAAAAAAGTGAAACGAAACATGTAACCAATAAATTATTATTACAATAATATAGAATTTAGTTTTCTTTATATAGCTTATTTATAAAAAAAGGATGATAAATATGATATATAAACTGCAAAGGCACAATGACCTCAAACTGTAAAACTCCTCTACACTATAACTTTAAAATCAACAGAGAAATCATATTATATATTTTTAGCAGGCCTAAAATCAAACAGAACCTTTGCATGACACATATTTTAATTTTATAACATATAAGGCATTTATTAATAATTTTCCATGTTTCATTTTCAAAATATTAACAACATAAATTTGGATGTGCACAAAAAATCTTTCAAAATTCAGCCCAAAATGGACAAATTCTGTGAGTCTGTGAAGAGATAAATGCTGCAGACTCTGATCTGAGGAACATCTTCCAGAGACGTGTAAAAGAAGAGTCGCACGACATCGGAGCTTGAACATAACTGACCCTCCTGTCAGTCAAAGCCGGAGCATTTCTGAAATACAGCAGAGGTGAGCAGATGGCGCCCTCTGCTGATTCACAAACAACCTCAGTCCAGACCTGACCTAATCTGACCCACAATGCATCACTTCAGTGCTTCAGGTCTGGGAGTCTCTGCAGAACGGCTCTGGCTGTTTGTGGAGGTCTGGGAGTCAGTTTTTCTGAGTGATTCCCGGAAGCTTCTGACCTGAATCAGGAGAACACACTGTATCAAAAAATGTTTGTTGAAGCCCTAGACTGTGACAGGACTGATGGACGCACCCCTGAGCTCTGTGAGGAGTCTCGTCTGACGCTCGGAGTCTCCGGCGGCGGATCTGTGTGAGTCTCTGTCCCGCGGCTCTGGGTGGAGGAGACGGAGACATGGAGCAGCCCGATGAAGAGCTGAGTCTCAGCGTCTCTGCAGATCCTGACAGAGACAAGCATCAGAACATGAGGAGACTCGAGAGCCTCGTCTACAGACGACAGAGAATCTGACGCACCTGCTGAGGGACACCGAACTGACAAATCAGGAGAGTCTCCAGTGATGTCATCACTGCTTAAACTCCGACTGCCTTCATCTTCATCATCTTCATCACTGTGGTGGATCCTCATCACCTGCGGCTGACTCTCCTTCTCCGTAAACAACAGACTTCTGCCAGAAGAAAAGCAGACTTTAACATTGAATATATATGTGTGTGTGTGTGTGTGAGAGAGAGTATCCAGTAGGTCCAGTACTTGCTGCGCTCGATCCTCCAGGTTCTGAGTTCATGAAGCACATCTCTGTGGTTTCTGGAGCTCGTCTCTTCACTTGTGTGTTCAGGAACAAAACTGAGTTGAGAGCTGGGACGGGTTTGAGATGCAGAGTTCTGGAGCGGGACAGATGGACAGATTCTTGTTTTCATGGCTGACATATGATAAGCATATGTGTCCATGTTAATATATGATATTCACCTTTATTTTCTGTCTTCGTGCTCGAGCAGCCTGTAGAGGATTCCCACAGAGAACTCCACCTGATTAAACATCAGCTTCAATAAATGTGATAGCAGTAACACGTTTCTGTATTATTTATTGTTTAAAATACACTACTATAATAATACAAATTTTAATTGTTAATCTAAAAAATATAAATATTAAACCAAATAAGATATATTTTGATATCAATGATTTATCAATAAAATCAATATCAATGGTTTTATATGAATAACAACAAAAAAGGTAATAAATTAATTAATTTAAATAATTAAATTAAATAATTAATAAATTTTTCCATTAAAAAATAACAATAATTATTGTTGCTATTTTTATTATTGGCAGTAGCATTATTACTACACAATTAATCAATTAGTATTGATTTAATTATTACTTTTTATTATTTCTTTATTAAAACAGTAAACGATTATTATTCTTGTTTTTAATAATAAAAGTTTATACCAAATAAAAAAATATATCTATTGTAATATTATTGATGTATTAATAATAACAACAATAATAATAATAACAACTGTAACTATAATTACAATTATTCTATTATTATTTTATTATAACTATAGTATTATTAAAAACATTAAACAAAATAAATATATCTTCTATAATATTTCATTGTAAAAATGAAATAAATTAATTAAATTAAATTAAATTAAATAAATATTCATTCTTCAGCAAAACAGTAAAATTATAATACTTTTATTTATGGCTTTCTTATGAAGACGCGCTGTGACTTTGTCATTATTTCTGTGTCTCACTCAGCTCAGAGAGTCAGCGTGTGGTGAACATGAGTTTTACCTTTGGTCAGATCACTGGCTTCGTGGTTCAGGACGCTGATGTCTGTTCTTGATCTTAAGAGACTCGAGGAGGAAGAAGCAGGTCTGGCGTAGCTCTCTTCTGATAAAGACACTTGACTCTTAATAAACACTTGCAGCGCTGCTCAAAGCGTCTTCAGAAGCTGCTGTTGGTCTTTACCTGTGAGCTGCAGGCCGTTGCTGACCGAAGCGTCTTCGATTGAGTCTCTAAGAAGAGTCCAGTCCTGCAGTGAAGCTCTGCAGCGCTCCGGTTTGTCCTCTTCAACAGGAACGTCATCGAGTATCATCAGCTGAGGAACCAGCTCTCGCACAGAAGACCTGAAGCTGAAGCCTGACGCCTGCAGAACAAAACACAGGTCAGCAGTCTGACTTAAACATGAGTGAATTCAGATCCAGATTTATCATTAAAGAAGATGACGCACCTCAGAGGCACCCGGAGCGGGACGGCTGCACACAGGGTTTCCTTCCAGAGACAGTGTCCTGAGCTTCGCGCAACAGCCCAAATACCACAACTGAGGCAGATGTTCAAGCTTGTTCTCCTCCAGATCCAGCAGCTCCAGCTCCTCCAGCAAACTGACTGGACTTATGTCTGAGATGCTGTTGAAGGCCACATACAGCTCCTGAGCAAAAACCAGGAGCATTAGTTCATTCAGTGGCGTAAAAGATAAACATTTAACACAAAAACAGTTCAAAAGTCGTAGTGTAGTTTGTTTCTTGTTTGCTTCTTCAAAAAAAGCTTTGTGAGTCTTTGTGAGTGTTGTTGGATACCTTTATGGAGGAAAGAGCAGAAATGCCTTCCAGATCGGTCAGGCCACATCGAGCCAGACACAAGACCTGCAGGTGAGAAAAACCAGTTCCCAGATCCCTGAGAAAACACTGAGAAAAGTGAGCCATCATCACCTTTCTCTCCAGCCGATTCACTTCCTCTGTCTATATCATCACATCTCAATACATGTTTATCTTCTGCAAAATGTATGGCTTCTGTATTATTCCTATTCATGTTGGGACCTTTGTCTTGTATGAATTTGCATTTCATCTTGATATCACAGTATCCAACCATGTTTATTGCACACATAATAGAGTAGCATTAATGTTATACAAATGATCTTCAGTTGTGGTCCACAAAAGAAAGTCATACAGGGTTTAGAATAAATGATCACATGCTTAACTATTCCTTTATGGATGTAACAAATAAAGGTCTTACCGCACAGATGAGATACAACTGTTGTTCATTTTTAGCTGTTTAAGTTTGGGCAAGTAGATTCCTAAGAAACAAGACGACAGAAAACATAAATACATCAGATTTAACAGTCATGATCCCAAACTACACCGCAGTCACTTCAAATCACATCTGGACCGTTAATGTTTCTCACCTGAAAGTCACAATCAATAATAAATCAATAAACAATTATTTGTAAGAAATCTGACCAAAGTTGTCCAGAGATTCCTGTCGCGTGTCGACGCACACCTCCAGTGACGTCACTTCGTGTAAATCGTCTGATCCAGAAATTAATTTCTAAAAAAATAATTAGCCTGAATCTCAGTTTTGTTCTGACTCCAGTTGATTTTTATTTCAGAAATAATATAACGTTTTCACACCGTGCAGGTTCCGAGCTCGTACCAGTTTGTGAGGAGACAGTCTCTGATCGAGCACATCTTCTTCAGGATCATCTTCAGCAGGTTCGGGGTTTAATAAACCAGATCCACTGAGCTCAGTCACAATGGACAGAGCTGAGCCTGGTCTCTTCTTTATCGACGATTCACTCGACATCTGTACGTTAACCTTTAACGTTACAGCATCTGCCCTAAATAAATAAATATCTCCGTGTTGTCCACAGCAGTGCTTGCAACGGCTTTAGATGAGGAGACAGATATTTCGTTTGTAACTTTTTGCAACGTATCTTCATGAAGGTAAATTCTCTTACCTGTATATTTCAATGATATTCAGCGTCTCACAGGGGTGAGTTTGCTTAGCAACGGGACCTACTTCCTGGATACGAGGGTAACCGGGATTTGTAGTCCATTAAAATAAACTACTCTGCTTATTGAAAGTAAATTGGTAATAAATTGTTTTGTTTATGTCCTTAGCAAACATTAAGAAGCATATTTTATTGCCAAAAATTAGAAGTAGGATAATTAATTTTTTAAAAATTCTGGTTTTCCAAAACTGCCAAATACCACTAACACATTATTTAAAGGATAAAAATCTCTTGTAATTGTAGATTTAGTGGAGGGCAACGGTCCATCTCTACATTTTACATAAGATTTTTATCTCTGGTTTTTATCTAAAGCAATATTTTCAGAACAAACATTAATTTATATATAGATTTTTTCAAGAATATAATAACAATAATAGCATTTAGTTTCAAGTATATACAGTAAAACCTTGATTAGCTGTGTTTGATTAGGGTTGGAGCTAAACTCTGCAGAGATGGTGGCCTTGGTGGCCCATGTGTTAAATAATAAAGTGATAATAAATTTAACCATTTATCTAATAATAACAATTATATTGTAAGGGCTGCAAAACATAACCAACAAAAGTGTACCACTTTCATATGATCATCAACGAATGAAATATCTTGCATCACTCAACTGGAAATTACATCACATCACTTAATGTATCTTTACTCCTTTTTTTGTAATTATTAATTGTCCATAACTTCATTCAAAGTTACATAACAACAGCAGTAACAGTACTTCTAGAGAAAAGATAGATAAGCAAACAATTTTGATTGAGATTTTATTTTGTTGTTGTCTTTTTTTTTGCTATGTTCAGAGTTTAAATGACACTAAGTCAGAAAATCAGAAAGATTGTAACAGATTGCATCAGAATCTGACGTGAACACTTTCCAGCAGCCTTGGTCAGAAATGCATGAGGTGCTCCATCAGTCTTCTTCCACCATTTTAAGGAGCATGTCGACCAAAACTAGAAAAGAAAAATATAAATAAACAAATTAAATAAACCACTAAAAATAAGACCATAAATAATGATTTAAAAAAAAAAATTATAATTTCTGTTGAGCATTCATGTGTTCTCCGTTACATATTCACATAACCCATTTGCAAAATGTAGTTTATAATTCTGTTAGTTTTGTATTTTTTCAGTAAGAATAATGATTAACTGTATAGATTATGCCTTTATTGGGTTCATTATAGCCTGCTTTCTTAAATTATTCCACCCAACGTTTGTGTAGGTGAAAGGAATGCATTAATCTTTGATTTATTTTGATCATGTATTTTCATTTGCAATGCTTTTTTATCAACGTTTTGTTTTTTTTAATAATCATTAATATTTTTTTCCCCAGTTTGATTATTTATTAGTTAGCAATTTTTTATAGCTATTCTGTTTGCAGTATCTTTGTTTAAGCATTTAATATTTTGTTAAAAGTAAAATAAAAGCAAAAAAATACATATACATATATATATATAGATTTATATATATATATATATATACTGTATATATATATACACACACACACACACACACATACATTTGTATAAGAAAAGGTAGTAAGGTGGTAATACTGGTGTTCCTCAAGGCTCTGTATTTGGCCCACATTTATTCTACAAAAACATGTCACCCAGACACAAATTGAAGAATTTTGGCAGCACACTGTCAATGGGCCAGTTTTACTTTTTTTTGTTGAATCAAATGAATTACCAAATCCCCAACATAGCAAAGAGAAAAATATGAACAAGAGATTCTTTGTGTTGCTGCACATAGAACGAGGACCTCATAATAACATCTGAAGCACCAATAAAACAAATGCTACATTTCCAGTTGTTTGCGAAGTAATGACATGACGTTACTTTTTAACCTCTTAAGCACAGCATCTATTTTGGGAAATTCCGCCTGTTTTTTCCAACCAAAATTAAAAAGCTTCCCATACCCACATGCAGAGGTGTATATACAAAAGTTTGGCATCATTTTAAAGGAAACCTTTTGAAATTACATAAAACACTGTTAAAATTGATTAAACTTATTGTATATATTGTCTGTGTTATAATAAAGACAAAAAAAAAGAGGCGCTTTTTATTTTATTTTTTGTAAACTAAAATTTGAAAGTGTATAGCTCAGGCCCTGGGGGCCTCAGCTCCCTGCAGACAATTGTATTTGTTTCCAACACATGTCAGGAAGCACAGGGAAAATTTGTTATTTCTATCACAATCTATGCAAGAGTTATTCTATTCCAACTGTAGGGAAGAATAAAGCCAAATTTCCACTCAATTTTCAAGTCTCCCTATGCCCATCACACAGTGGAATAAATGCAATATCTTTGTGTTATTTGAAAGAAAACCCCTTGAAATTACATAAAAAACTGCTGTAAGTGATAGATAGTATTATATATTTTGTCTGTCCTAAGATGAATCATGTCAACACAATAGTTACACAATTGTAAAATTGTACAATTATACACAATGGGAGGGGGGGTTAATTCACATATCATTAGATACATTTTATTATTATTTTTTTATTATTAATAATTAACTTAATTTAGTTTAATTTAGTTGCCTCAACTTAAAATGTCCAATGCAGCCACTTGCCTCTTTTTTTATAAGTTAGATCTAAGTATCACTTTTTACAGTGTATATAGTGGTGCATGATAAGATTTTGCAGATACATTTGCACATTTTGCCAGTAAAGCTGGTTCTGTAATCAGTGAGAACTGAATGTGGTAGACCAGAGTTTCTACAAAATGATGTGAAAATCACCCTGTTTACTCATTCACAGAAAACAATGTATTTACCTTCTGTAAGACATGATTTGTGTTAAAAAGGCTGTATGTGAGAGAGTGATAATGGCCATGAATATTAATGATTCACACCTGAGAGACAAAGACTCTCCCATTATGATCATCACTGAGACTGAGACAGGTCAGAAAGAGTGTGAAGAGATTCAAATAATGAGCTTTTGATTGAGACTGAAGCAGGTAAGAAAGAGTTTTAATTTATCTCAAATGTCGGTAGGCTATTTAACATTTTGTGTTAATGCATTCATGTCTTGCATTAAACAGCATAAATACACCTTATGCCACTTCTGATGCAGCTTCTGTGTTTATTTCATTAGCTATTTATAACAGCCCAAATAATAATTTACTTAATAAACATAAGAATTTGACTCAAAAGATAATGGACACTTTTAGAAAAAGGGCTTTATAAAGGGAAAAATGACCACAAAATGTAAAAATCTGTTTAAACATATTGGGAAATATTCATTACTGTCAGTCTAAAAATAATATTAATATTTAATCAATTTAGACACATTATTATTATTTATTTTCTAAAGGCTTTAAGGATAACTTGAGTTTATTTAATTCATAGACATAAACTATTTCCAGTTTGTAGCATGGATCATTAATCACAACATTCCTGTGTTTAAGAATCTGTTAAAAATATGCTACTACTCATGTGTTCTTGTGTAGTTATTCATTAAGGATCATTAATGAATAATTCTAAAGACACCCAATAGAATCCGTCACAGAAATTCTAATGGTTTCCATTAAAATGTCACTATGAACTTTTTTCACTAAAACCAATACAATTCCTATTATAACCATTAAGTCCATTACATTTCTATTGTGTTTTGGGTTATATACATATAGTAATGTATTAACTTATCCCTGCTGAAAAAAACATCTAAAACCAGGCTAAACCAGTCTAGTCTTAGATGGTTTAAGATGGTCAGAAGGCTGTTTTTAGAGTGTTTTTTGCAACTTTCTTAGCTATGAGAGCAGCTGGACAGCCAGATGAAATATTTAGTATTTTCTACACTGTAGAATTACATGCTCCACTGAATCTTATTCCTAGCACTCAAATTCACACTGGTGTTTCCCTGCCATTTGTGATGTTTTATTTGCACCTGTCTTATCCTTAACATAGTAAACACCTCTCTTCTGTTCCCAATTCCTCTTTACTTTATTACTTTTTTAATTTAAATCCGTAAAGTATGCTCACCTCACGAGACTTGCTTGCTGGTGAGTAAAATTGAAAACTAACTTGATTGATCTCTTCTCATCAACTAATGTTCAGGTAAATAATAATGTAAAGAAATAAAGGTCCTAAAAGTAGACGTCATGTCCAGTTTCAATTCTGGTCGTGCTATTTCTGTCTGATTTTGTAGAGGAACAAAAGGAAAGATGGAATGCAGCACAAGAAATGCTACTATATAGAAATGGTTAGTGAGAGACAATTCGTAATATACCATTTGTAAATGGTTTTATTTTATTTTTTCCTTTCACAAAACAGATTATACCAGGTTCTGGTATCCACCCCTTACAAAAGAATCCAAAGGAGGATTGGTTTTAATGCTACAGTATATTGATGGATTTTCTGAATAAATCATTGATGGAAGAATATCTACTTGATTTAAATTCAATAAAAAACTAGATCAAAAATAAAAAAAGATATCTCTTCAGCTTCAAGAACAATAACATTCTGCACATGTAAACAAAATAACACTCCTTTCTTTCATAAAAGTCTGAACAAAATAAATGATATTTACAATCATATCGCAAAGCACAAAAATAAACTTTAGGAATAGACTTTCAGATATTGTTCTATGATTAGCAACTCCATCTTTGAGTTGATCTGAATCTGACAGATGAAACTGTGAGAAATCTTGTGGTGCTGTTTCAAATATTCATCTATAATAAAAGTCTTCTCACACTCAGAGCACATGTGATCTCTCACACCAGTGTGTATCTTCTGATGGAGCTGAAAAACTTCCCACACAAAGAACATACATGTTTTCTCTTTTTACAGTTGAAACTGCTGGTTCATGGGGAATTCAGATGATGTTTTTTATTAGTACTATTAATATTATTGTCATGTTTCAGTCAGAACTAAAAGTGTTGGATCTGAAGATGATCTGCTCACTGTGAATGTTTTTGTTATGCGTGAGTAGAGAAGATGAATCAGTGAAACTCTTCCAGCATATAGTGCAGTGATATGGTTTCTCTCCAGTGTGGATCTTCTCATGTTTTTTCAAGTCTCCTGACTGACTGAATCTCTTGACACAGTGTGAACACTTGTATGGTACAGCAGAACCTGATTTTGCTGAGTTAGGCGTGTCCCTTGGTCAACATCTTTGTTGACCCTGGAACAACATTGTGATTAGCCAATCAGATTTGAAGAACCAGTTTACAGTTTTTGTGAAGTTTAGGCTTACAATCAGTGTTTGGTGCTTGTACATCAGTGTCAGTCATCTATCATTTCCTATGATTTTAGGCATTACTCATGGGTAGGGTTAGGTTTAGGTGTAGAGATCTGGTCAAAACTAAAATTTTGGAATAAAATGTTGTTCCAGGGACAACAAAATATGTTGACCCAGGAACACACCTAACTCTGCAAAATCAGGACATGCTCCACCAGTCGGGGCTTTATGGCAGAGTTGCCCAACATAAGCCTCTTCTCAGTGCAAGACACATGAAAGCCTGCATGGTGTTTGCTAAAAAACACAGGAAGGACTCCGAGATGGTGAGAAATAATTCTCTGGTTTGATAAGACCAAGATAGAACTTTTCGGCCTTAATTATATGTGGTACAGTAGGTGGACAACCAATACGACTATTACAGCCGCAAAAAGTAAACTATTATTTCTATTTCTAGAAATAATATTTTTCTATTTCAGTTTTATTATTTCGCTCTTTAGAAAGCATTATCCACACTGTAAAATCTAATTAGTTGACCTTAGTTAAAAAAAGCATGCAAACCGATTGCCTTGAAAAAAACAAGTAAAGTCAAATAAGAATTGAAATTTGTACTTACAGAGGTTTATTTAGTGTTGTAATTTTAAACACAAGTTCTGCTAACTCATGCAATAGTTACTGCAACTTGGTATTTTTAGTTGCAATAATATTCAAATATCTCGTGGCCTCCTCTCCAGCCGACTCATTTACAAGTGTAGTATACTAAATATTATATTTGGACTTTAATCTCGTAGTTTCAACTCTATTCTCGCAGTATTTCGACTTTTATTCTCGTAATATTACGACTTTATTCTCGTATTTCCGACTTTATTCTCATAGTTTTGACTTTAATCTCGTAATATTTCAACTTTATTCTCATAATATTATGCCTTTAATCTCGTAGTTTTAGATTATTATTTATTTTTTTGGTGGCGATAAAACTCGTCGTAGTAATCAGACCATGCCTAACCAAGTTCAAGTAGAAATATAAGTAAAACTGAAATGTCCTCTTTCTTAAATCTGGAAAAATAAATAAATAAATAAATAAATAAATAAAATAAAAATACAATAAATATAGTGGTTACAGGTGTACTGCATCTGCAAGAAATTATTTTAAATTGTCAAAGTGTTGCACTGTTTATGAAGTCAAAATTGCTGGGTAAAAAACTTGTAAAATAGCTCACCTCCAGAGTACTGAGGCATGTGTGATGAGACGCTGTTCAGAGAAGGCCGTTGTCCTAAATTAAATTGTTAAAAGCAAGTTTCACAAGTGTTGTGGCTTGTAGACAACATTTATTTCTGAATATCTGCATGCTTTACAGAAATAAAGGGCATTTCTGTACATATCTATTTGATGTCTCAGTCATAAATTTCCTATTATTCTTATTTCCAATTACTGAAAGACAAAGAGCTGAATAATCTCAAATGTATAATCACGAAATGTACAAAAAATATATTGTTATGTATTAAAAATATAGTATGTATTAAAAATGATATAGCTTACATTTTAAATTAAAAAAAAAAAACACTTTAACCCCAAAAGTAATTAAAGCATCATGTTATAATATTATAGCGGGAACACTGCAAAAGATTACTGTTGGCCTAAACAATGAACACTTTTAATTAAAAAAATCTATTAGTGGCACCTAAATATTGACTTTAAAACCTGCTGAAAGCATGTTCTTGAATTATACTTCGGAATTTCCATACACACACATGTACACGTTTTTAAGCTTACCTTATTATTTTTGTGTTGAAACAATCAGTCTTTATCCAGTGGCAGTCGCTCTCCTTCTTCCCTCTTTCAGTAATCTCGGTGCGCAAATTCAAAAGTCGCTTGTTCTCATGCGCTAACCTCCATTACTTCTTCTGTTGTTGTTTTGTTGCACATTATCAACACATTAGTGCACAGCTACCTCTCACTGGTGAATTAAAATCATTAGTTTTGTGGTGGCGACCTAAATATTCTGATGCTGCGTCCGAAATTGCATACTGCTTAAGTAGGTACTACATTTATAATTGAACACGCTACCCGACTGTTAAAAAGTATGTTCTATATAGTATGAATGTGGGTAGTATGAATGGAATTCTGACATACAACATCCGACATATTGATGTTGTCACGTGTCATGCGTCGTCACAACAGCGCGGAAATTTTTACTTAAAATATGCCATCCGTTTATTTAAATTGTGTTAAACCAGGGTAATTTAATCACAATAAATGTTTTTTTTTTTTTCTGAGGTAAAGGCCCGTCAGCAGGGCATAAGGGGTGTATATGCAGAGCAGAACAGCTAACCCACGGCTTGTATTGCAGTAAGCTATAGACAAGCATCTTATTTCTGTTGTAATTTTCAGTGTTCTTCTCTGAACACTGTGTGCTTTGATTTATGTCATTGCCAGCATACTTTGTTATCTTACTGTCTATATTATAGTTTACACATTAAACTTGAGCAATGTTTTCAATATATGTATATGAAAAAATAGCAGAGCCTGTCAGGAAAAAGGACGTCTGACCCTTCTCACATTTTGTATAAGAAATACTACATTTTGCCATGCAACGGAAGGCCTACATGTAGAGTACAGATGTTAGATTGGATAGGTTACGCTTTGAGATTCAAGACAAGATTCGGAAAGAATTTCAACAATAAAGTGTATTTGAATTGAATAATTGAATTGAAAAACTTATCTTAAAGCTAACAAATGTCTCTTTTTTTTATTTAACAGACCTTTGAGGTTTGTTCAAAAACACGAAACACATCAATTACACGATTTTATGGTAAAATGTGTTACTTTTCATGTTAATCGGGACAATGTTCTGTCACTTTAATTCAACGTAAGCAGCCCAGCAAAAATAGACTCGGCACCGAAACTATCGCTGCACTGCCGCTCCTGCGCTGCTCCTGCTACGCACTGCCGCGCTGTTCCTGCATGCTGTGAGAGGGTGACACCCTGCTTATGCGTATAGTGTGAAAATGGCGTAAGGCTTACTAATAGCAGAAAGTAAGTCATTTTACTCATCAAAAATTTGCTGTAACTTAATGAATCCTAGTAAGTATAACAACTAAGTAAAGGTAACTAAGTATAAGTAAGGTATACGATTAGATTTTACAGTGCAGTAGTTTCCTTTGTTTACAAATACACAGCTGTTTTTATTTTGAATGTACACAAATAAAATAAATATTCAGAATAATTTCGAATAATGTCTTATTCTTGAGCGAGTAGTGTAAGCCGTTGTCACCTTTATAAGAGAAAAATCAAGTGATCTGCCGGCGCCGCATGCAGTTCCACATTACAACTGTCATCTTCAAAACATTATAAATTTTAACGCATTAAAGCAAATGAAGCATCAGAACATGAGGACACACATCACATCATGCGTAGAGCTTGTGCGTACATATATACTAAAAGAAATACATAGGCCCATATTCCAAATATATTTTTGTATCGAAATAATAAATTAACAAAAAGAATAAAATAAAAAAAAAACAGCAGCTTTCTGTTCTTTTTTTTTGATGCGCTCTTCAGAAATTTTCAGAAAGTTTCCTTTATGTACAAATACAGAATTTTTTTTTTGTTAATGTACACAAATAAAACAAATATTTAAAATATATTCGAATAATGTCTTATTCTTAAGTATTGTTAGTCGTTTCCACTTTTATAAGGGAAAAAAATCAGCTGATGCTGCTGGCGCCGCGCGCAGTTATAGATGCATTACTGACTGGACAACTTTAGTCTTCAGAACAAGATAACACCTAATACATTTAAACTTTCAACGCATTGTAGCAACATCAAAATTAAGGTATTGTTGCGAGCGAGCCACCACAGACACAGTAGGGGTGACATCATGCCTCAGAGAGGCAGTTTTTATTAAATAAATACAACAAAACAAAGTGTCCGGGAGAATAAAAGTGTCCAAATAAAAGGGAAACTGGTGTCCTCGTCGTGCTCTCTGGGTTCCGTGAGGGTAAGGTGGTGTAGAGGGGAAGTCATGGCGGCCTCGGCTGCTCGCATCTTGTGGAAGGCTCGCTCCCTCGTGCGGTGTTTCTCTGGGTGGCTCTGGCGCCTCTTCGCGCCTCTCGTGAGTCACTCTCCAGGCGTCGCATCTTGTGGACGGGTCGCTTCCTCGGGCAGCCTGGCGTTGCTCTGCCACCTCCTTTCCGGACCCATGAGGACACCAGTGTGCATGCACAGGGGAAGAGACCGGTCTCCCGAGGAGGGGCGCGCGTAGTCCTTTTAACAGCGGCGGTGATGAGGCACCATTGGACTCCGTAGCACCTCATCACACGCCGCCAGACGTGCACAGTCCTGCGCCCCTCCTCTCATCCGCTACTCCCATCGGGAACCTGGAGAAGGGCGGCGCTGAAGGACGGGGGAGGCAATGATTAGCCTATAAGGCTGGCTGCCTCGTCACAGTATGTATGTTTGAGAGGTAACTCATCATTTTTACCATATATATCTAATTTTAGACACAATAACATAAATATGATTTAATGAACTTGTCTGGAGAAACGATGCTTTGGCCCGAGCAGCACCAGGAACACAGACTAAAGGCTAATGTTTTTCATGTGATATTACATTTATTTCATCATTTTGGCTCATAGATAAGACTAATAATTTGTTTGGAAATTTAATGGTCTACCCTTATTTTTGTGTGCACTCACAATATCAAGAAAACGCTGTGCTTTTGTAAACAGAAAAAATGCATGGTCATTATTAGGCAAAAAAATAAAATGAGATTAATAATAAATTAAAATAAATTAATTATATTAATATTAACCAAAAGCAGCATTAAAAACTGTATGCTCACTTGATGTTCAGTTCATTATGCAAAAATATAGATTAACATTTGAACACTGTAATAAAAACACAACATGATCTGCATGATTATGCTTTTATTATTAATATTATTGTGAAGTGAGATTAATGAAGAGTGCGTCTGTCTTGCGTTACAATAAGAATTTGACCACTCAGCAACAGTAAAGAGACTGAACGGAGAGCCAAAAAATGTGGACGAACCAGGGGTGCGTTTCCCGAACAATGATGTAACTCACTGATTAACCACCACAGTACAATGCATTGTTTTGGAAATAAACTACACATGACAGTTTTCAGAACACGTCACATCTCTGTTGTTTGAACAACATTAGTTCAACAACAAAGGACAAAATGATTCTTTCGGGAAACTCAGAATCATTGAACTGTGCTGGTAACGACGGAACTTGCGACCTGCAGAATGGGTATACATTTTATTTCAAATTATGTTTTTTTGTTTGTTTGTTTGCTTGTTTTAGAGGAAAAACAATGTTAGGGTATCATCTCTCCGGTACGCACAGTTCTGAAAGCAGAATGCAAGCGAATACTTTGAACAGTGATGTGTAGAAGGTGTTTAACAGGGCTGCTATATTTTATTTTAAGTCATATTATGCAACTAACCACAATTATATGAATGAGTCTTAATATATTCCGCGCTCAAGCACTCTTATTAAGTTTGCCAAAATGCACAAGCAGAAGTGGCCTAATAGTTTCCTTTCAGTCGGTCACTCTGACGTCACGTCGGTGACCGACAAATAGGAATCTCGCCTCGAGATGCCAAAACAACTCTGCGTGTACAAACACGCCAATGAATTTCATTGGCATACGCTG
>JAUCNO010000663.1:2011869-2031237 GCA_032353835.1 Enteromius viviparus | reverse complement strand
GGTGGAGCATCATGCTGTGGGGGTGTTTTTCAGCTGCAGGGACAGGACGACTGGTTGCAATCGAGGGAAAGATGAATAGAAACCTTCTCCAGAGTGCTCAGGACCTCAGACTGGGCCAAAGGTTTGACCCTAAGCACACAGCTAAAATAACAAAGGAGAGGCTTTACAACAACTCAGGTGTAAAAAACTTGCATCTTTCCCAAAAAGACTTCGATCAAAAGGGTGCTTCTACTAAATACTGAGCAACGGGTCTGAATACTTACGACCATGTGATATTTCAGTTTTTCTTTTTTAATACATCTACAAAAATGTCAACAATTCAGTTTTTCTGTCAATATGGGGTGCTGTGTGTAGATTGAGGAAACAAAATGAACTTAAATGATTTTAGCAAATGGCTGCAATGTAACAAAGAGTGAAAAATTAAGGGGGGCTGAATACATTTACATTTACATTTATTCATTTAGCGGACTGAATACTTTCCATACCCACTGTATGTTTAGAACTAATAGAACTAAAGTAGTTTGAAGAACTGCATGGTATCAAATGATACAAATTTGAATAACAAGCCTAATAGCCATTGTTATGATGACAACCTTTATTATTAGTCTGTTCTTCTGTGTGCTGTGCGGGTGCATCATCCTTCTTTGTAATCACTGCATTTTAAGCAAGTTGTTTCTCGTCATTAACAATCTTATCATAGTATATATGCCCATGCGTTTTTTGATGATGCATCTGCCACGGTCTTATAATTTAACAACAGGATAATGAATGCAAAAAGAATGGTTTTCCAACATCAACTAAATTATTAAAAGCAATATTACCCAAAGGTCACCCAAAAATGAAAAAAGAACAAATGATACAAAATAATAACAGCTGATAAAGGAATCCCAGACTCCAGTCCGTCAGTTATTGTCTTGAGAAGTGAAAGTTTCATGTTTGTTAGAAAGAAATATATCATTAACAATCAACTATCCTATTAAAACCAGGATTATTAAACTGCTTATGTTTCCCATACATAGCTAGTAGGATTACCCTTTCTGGGTGTTTTTAAACTTTGCCCTTTTAGTGCGTGTAACGGTCATTTGGGTCACAACAACCCAAACATGCAGCAGATAAGGGTTTGTCAGCTTGTGAAAGCTCAGTTAATCTGTCTGTGGTTTCTAACAGGCGGAGAGCGACCTCAATGAGCTGAAAGCACTGATGCATTCACCCAGCGCTGTGGTGGTAAGAGTCCAAAGTCCTCTGAACATCATCTCCATACATCCCATGTGTGACCGTCCTGACTGGTTTTCTCCTGTTGCTCAGCGGATGAAGTTCCTGCTCCTGCAGCAGAAGTATCTGGAGTATCTGGAGGACGGGAAGGTTCTAGAGGCACTGCAGGTGCTCCGAGCCGAACTCACTCCGCTGAAGTACAACACTGAACGCATCCACGTCCTCAGCGGGTATCACACTTTACTTCTATTTCGGGTGCATGAGCACAGCGATGTCATTTCCTCGTTTGTTTAAATGACTTATTCATAGATGTCCTGTCATAAGAAAGCAACTTTACTCTGACCTTTGAAAGAAACTGTGCCTGCGTGCTGCCAAACCTGTTAGAGGAGGAACAATGTTCAAAACATGAGCATTTCATGCTTTTAAGAACCCTCTTGGGTAGAAGTTCTGCTAAAAAGATCAAGAATATGGGGTTTTCTTCTTTCAGTTTCTTTTAAGGTGGGGTTATTGTAGTAGTTTAATAAGTGCTGAGTAATATGAGTTACTTGATGTACTTTCTGTATTGGTTTAGGGTTAGTTTCCTGTAATTATGCCTCATTTTCTATAATTACTAAAGGCGTTTATGTAGCAAAAGAGTCAAGAGATTTAAACAGTAAGAACTTTTTTTTTTTTAGATGTCTCTTCTGCTCACACAGCCTGCCCAAACAGTAATATTGTGAAATATTGTTACTGTAACTGCTTCCTAATGAAATATATTTGAAAATGTCCTTTATTCCTGTGATCTAAGCTAAAATTCCAGCCTTCAGTGTCACGTGATCCTTCGGAAATCATTTTAATATGCTGATTTGCTGTTAAAGGAACATTTATTATCATTATGAGTACATTTTTTCAGTGTATTTCAGTGCATTTATCTCAAATAAAAAGCATTTTAAACTTTCAACATAATAATAATAATGTTTTTCTGAGCAGCAAAAATAACATATCTTTCTATATTCAAATAGAAAAGGGATATTTTAGTAATTTTTTCTTCCCATAAATGCAGGCTTTTACTGGTAGTGTACGTCATCTTAAAATAAAATAACTTTTTTCTTTTGCTTGCCAACACAAATGTTTCTCAAAATGTCAAACAACTTTAAAGTCTACATGAAATCAGACCCAGAGTCGCCTCTCTTGGATGCAGGTGATGTTATAGCAGGAAAAGGTGTCAAGTAGGTCATGAAAACATCCTTTTGACTGATTTGAGATCTCAGTGCAGGGTTCTTATCGTTAACAACAAACTAAAACATCCTTAACCTGAACTTTAACAAACTTTAACCGTAATAATTTACTGCAAGTTATTACTTTTATACAAGTTTTACAAGTTTTGATACTTTTATTTCATATAGTTGTCCAAGCAAACCTTTCTCATTTTGATTTCATGAAATAAAATACACAAAAACTTAATATGAACCTGTATTTAAAAAACACACGCCCAAGAAAATCACTAAACATTTATCCAAAACTGAAATGAAACCAAACTGTGTATTTTTTAGTATTTGACTCTGTGCAGGAAACGTGTTTTCTTTCTTTAGGTTATCTTAAGAGTGTTTCCATTTAAGTTTTAGTATGACATCACAATTTTAATGTACATTGCTTTTTAATGTAAAGAATAAACATTTGAGGCTTAAAACTATAATCCAGGGCTTTCATCTTGTTTATGTTCATGCAAAAATCAGGCATGCCGTTGCTTCAAACAACAGTATAAACATCATTTAGTGTCAACTGTGATTAAACTGTAAGGGAATAATTGGCGATTATGATCTGATAATCGTGCGGCTGATCTGAGGAGTGCTTGTAGTTGATCCTGATGTCTGCTGCAGGTACCTGATGTGCAGTCACCCCGATGACCTGAGAGCTAAAGCTGAGTGGGAAGGCAAAGGGACGGCCTCGCGCTCCAAACTCCTCGACAAGCTGCAGAGTGAGTTCACACACACACACACACACGCCTATCACAAATAAACAGGCTTTTAATATGAATCGATGGTCAGCATGAGCAAAGAACTCTCTGATTTATTGATGGATTAATAAAACTTGATGAATACACAGAGTAAAGAACATCAGGACTGAAAAAAAGAGCTGAAGTAGGATGTTGAGGTTCATTTTAATGATGCTGTCATACTGATTTCTGTCATTTGACAACAACAACTCCACTGCTGATGTCACTTCCTGGAGGATCATGTCATTCAGGAACTAAAGGCTATGAGTAATGGAGGTGATATTAGGAAGAGGAAGAAGTCAATAATTTTCTTTCAGCTAGCACAGGTTTGATCTGACCTCAGAGGTCGTAGGTCTCATGTATCTCAGCAAGTTTTCATGGAGAGAGAAATGTTTCTGTATAGTTCTGGCAAATAAACACTCTAAATTCAATATTTGGTACTTTTTTCAAGCTCTTTTCTTTGTAGATTGATTGTTTTTCAGCCGAAAGCCACAAGAACTAAATACTAAAAAGTTGAAGCACGCAGTCAGAAGGGTTCAGTCGAGGAACAAAACATTAACCAGCATTTATCTGTAAAGGATCTCTGTGGGTCAAATATTCAACACTTTTTAGTTCATCATAATATCTACGTGTCCAGTTTTTCATATTAGAAGCATCATGGAAAACAAAGTCAATATCTGCTTAATTCTAAAAACAAATAAAAGTGAGTTTAATATGTATGAATTCCGTTAAGCTGCCGCCTGATCTTGACAAACAAAACGTATTTGCTTATTATTTGACACTTGACTGGACTGCTCGGAAGTGATTTTTTTATTATGACTCACTTTTTCGTTCCTTCTGTTCACTTCCTCCTCTCCTCATCATCCCCTCTCTTTTTTTTATTCTTTGTACAGTTTCATGTAATTCTTTTTTTCAGCTAGGGTTCGGGTCAGTTCTATTTCAGTTCAGTCAATCCAGGAGATGAATTGATCGGGGGGTAGTCTGGAGTCTTTCACTTGATGTCCTGTGTTGGCTGAATTCAGATGAAACTGAGTCTAACCCTCCGCGGTCTGTTTGCTCCATCTCTGTGTCTGTCTGGTGTCTCTCACACAGCGTACCTGCCCCCGTCTGTGATGCTGCCGCCCCGTCGTCTGCAGACGCTCCTGAGGCAGGCCGTGGAGCTGCAGAGAGACCGCTGTCTCTACCACAACACCAAACTGGACGGAGGACTGGACAACGTGTCCCTGCTCATAGACCACGTGTGCAGCAGGTAGATTCTCACTGCTTAATATGCATGCTAATAAGCTACTAGTTAACACTGAACTGTGCTAACTGATATTTTAGTATTTATTTTAATATTTATTTTTAGTTATTTTAATTCTTGATGTTAGCTAAACGGTGATGAGTAGTGCTTTGGGTGACTAGCTTAAATAATTAAACGTGCATGCTAATTAGCGTCTTGAAACGGCTCCGCTCAGAGTAAAAGCTGCTTGGGAATGGGCTGCTAGAGCGTGCATTTGGGATTGTCTAACTAGATTTTTAATAAGAAGCTTTAATGAACCAGTTGCCGTCAAACGAGGAGCTTTATGGGCAGATCACGCTTTGTTGTTTACCTTTTGAAAACAGAGAAATCAAGTTGTATATATGGGTAAAATAATTTATACATTACTATTATTATTATTTATTTATTTTTTAAAAAGCAGATTTTTTTTTCTCAGCACTAAAAGATTATTTGCTCTGAAAGTTTTCAGAGTAGTCATATTCTACTTTCATTGTTTATTATTGCAGATGCGCTTCCCTACAGAAATCAACCTTGAGTATTTCCTTCTTTCCCAGCTCGAATGTTCAATTTGTGTCTTTTTTTTAATATATGAATAAATTCAGAAAAATGTTATATCAATATCAGCCCAATATAGTGCAGCTAATGCTCAAATTCTGGTTGAAAACGCCTGTCTTTCTGAATTATTCATATGAACATTAGTTGAATGCAAGCAGACAAAACGAAAGCTCAGATCTGTGCAGAGTTTGTCGATAGGCCTGTCGCTGTCTGTTATTGTGCCAGCAAGAAGCAAACTTAAAAGAATTGATCTGAAAAACTACTGTGCTCTGAATCTGTCTTTGTTACCGTTTAATCGAATACTTGAAGTCATATTTAGTTCTCTGCATGCTATTATTTTAATGAACTTGTTTGTCCTCTGATACCAAAATGAATGTGAAATCTGGCTGGTCGTGAAACGGAGCAGAGCATCGATCATGTAAAGTGTGTTGACTGTGATCTCCAGGAAACAGTTCCCCTGCTACACCCAGCAGATCCTGACAGAGCACTGCAATGAAGTCTGGTTCTGTAAATTCTCCAACGACGGCACCAAACTGGCCTCTGGGTCCAAAGACACAACAGTCATCATATGGCAGGTTGACCCCGTGAGTGACCAGCACTGGATAGACAGTCACTTACTGATACCAGAAATTGTAATCTATAATGTAATCCATTATATTCCACATATGAGTTTATATAATCTGATTTTTTAAATTTATATAAAATATATATTAAATTAATATAATACATTACATTAAAATGATTTAAATACGTAAATATTTTCTAAATATATACTGTATGTGTGTGTATTTTATATAATCATAATAAATATACATAGTGCACACACACATTATGCAGAACAAAACTTTTATTTTGCATGCAATTCATTGTGAATAATCGTTTGACAGACTATAGTCATATAAACTTTAATTTTTGTTTATATTTAATATAGACTTATTACCTTGAAATCTTAAAAAAGCTATATCAAAAGATGAAAAAAGAAGAATTAGGGAGAAACAATCAACTATGATTAATTTATTGTTTTTGTGTGAATAATATGAGGTCATGTGATCAGTAAAAAAGTCATGTGATCAGGAGTAATATAAAATGTAATGTATAGTGCTGGGCTGCATTTATTACATAAAAAATTCAGAAAAATAAGTGTTTTCTGTGTGAATATATTTTAAAAATGTAATTTATTTCTGTGAAATAAAGCATCATTCCTCCAGTCTTCATTTTCACATGATCCTTCAGAAATCATAATAATCAGAAATCATTTTTTTAAGGATTCTTTGATCATTAAAATATTAAACAGAGAAGCGTTTATTTAAAAAGGATAATAATGTTCAGATCTACTGTTACAGTAGTTTACTGTTTCACTACTGTCTGGGATCAGTACATTTTTATTCTTTCTTCTTTGAAAGAAATTAATATTTTTATTAACCAAGGATCTATTAAATGAACAAAAAAGTCCCACCATACATTTACATTTTAGAAATGTTTTATATTTGGTAAAAAATTATGTTGTTTTTTATATTATTCAAAGAATCAGAGAGAGAAAACAAATCACAGAATCCAAAAAATATATTTGGCAGCTCAACTCTTTCCAACATTGATGTTTCTATAATAAATCAGCATATGAGAATGATTTCTGAAAGACTGGAGTAATGATGCTTTGTATCACAGGAATAAATTATATTTTAAAATATATTCACACAGAAAACAGTTATTTTAAATTGAAATAATAATTCACAATATTACAGTTTTTTCTGGATTTTTAATCTAATTAATGCAGCCTTGATGAGCAGAGGAAACATCTTTTAAAACCATAAAATATCTAACTGTTCTAAAACTTTTGAACGGCAGTGTATTTCATTTAAAAAATATATTACACTAGAACGTGGTTATTTTCCGCTGTAATAATTTCACATTTAATAGTTTCACATTATTCCTATTTTTACTCAAATAAATGCAGCCTTGCTGAGCTTAAGTGGTTCCTTTTAACACTAATGTTATAGAAGACTAAAAACATTTAGTCAGAACAGGCTTCAGGACAGCTTCTGATGGATAAAGACACATTTTCCCTGCTGAATGGTGTAGTTCCAGCATCTACCAACAGGGGCTTACCTGTCCATGCCAACCAGCCAAACCCTTTGGTACATACAAGGAAGCTAGAATGAGTAGCAGAGAGTACTATCAGCATTTTTAACTCTCGTTCCCAATGACTTTGCAACAGTTCAACACACTGAAATACTGAGGTTTGGTGTATTTCCATGCAGTGATGCCATTCACCACACTTGTTCACAGCGCAGCGTTTTTCCACAGTCACTTCTGCACGATCTGCCTTTACTCCCCGGGCAATTCATAAGCAGAGGCACTTCCTCAGTGGTCAACAGTGAATGTTGCGTCAAAAATGCAATTGCACCCCTGATTGCCATTTAACTGGGTGTGTCTGTTTATACTTCTCATTACGCTGCATGATTAGGAACAGAACTCTGTTTTACTTGTTATTTCAGGCTGAAATACTCATTCTCATACAGCTCATTTGAGCTTTTTTTTCATCTTAAACATTCAAGAATAGATGAAGACAGCATTTAGCTTGAATTCGAAATGTTGGATGTTTTGGCGCTGGCTGTTGTGGCAGTGCTGCAGAGGTGGAGAACGCAGGTATTTGCTATTCTCAGAGTGTCTCTCTCCATCTCCCTCGCCCTCCATCTTTTGCGTTCTTCCTATCTTCACCTTACCCTCCATCTCTCTCTCTTTATATCTTTTCCTTTCTCTTTCTTTCACCCTCCATCTCTCTCTCTCTTGCCCTCGTTCTCTCTTGCTCTTTCTCATCGGGAGACGCCTGTGGAATATAGTCATCAACATGATTTTTTCCCCCGCTCTCTGGAAGAGGCAAAGCCTAACAAACATGTAGTCAGCTGTGCAGTGGCTCTGCCTTTCCCACAATAAAAAAAACAGCATGAAAACAGCACCTCAGCTTCGGCATCCCGCTCTTAACTCTTAAAGAGACTCTTAACAATCAGTCGCGACTCAGTTATATTCAATTGAAGCGAGTGACTCATTTGTAACAGGTAAGGTGTACATTATTCGACCTGTTGCCTGGCTTACATGTATTGGTATTTACAAGATGCTGCCGGAGTTATTGCCATAAACATGACTCATCCATGCCTCATGAACCACAGGAGGAGGCCGGAGAGTGTGGAGGAACATTCTGGGTAAACACCACTTGTGTAATGGAGACGATGTGGTTAGCTGTCCTACACAGGCCTCCACTGGTGTCCTTGTTGACCTAGTATCATAATGCGCCTTATATATGCTGTAAATCAGTGCAAACATCACTTTTTCAAGATTGCTCTGTTCTGAATAAACGTATAGCACCTGGAATAAATGTATGCATAAAAATATATGAGTGTGTGGAGGAGAAAATGGTCGATTTAAAAGTTGTTAAAATAAAAATAATATGAAGCCTATCAATTTAAAGCAATTTGTTTGTATATTTAATATACTTATATTGAATCGCTGTAATGTTTTTACTTATATATGAATGGCAAATCCGAAAAAAAACAACTGATTTAAATGTGTATGAATCACATGGTGGTGTAAAGCCTGGGAATGTTCAACAATCGAAACAAAAGTGATCGGCATATGGTGAGCATGATTTATCCAAGTACAAGATGTTCCTGGATCAACATCCTTGTTGATCCCGGAACAACATTCCAGTCAACCAATCAGAATTGAGAGATATGATCAAATTATGGTGCTTCTACACCCTTGTTAGCTATCATTTCCCACCGATTTTAGGCATACATTTTGGGTAGGGGTAGGTTTAGGGGTAGAGATTGGGATAAGTCTATATTTTTGCACAGTAGTGTTGATCCAGGTTCATTTCTTACTTGGCAAAATCAGGAAATTTTAATTTTTATAAATCATTTAATTAGACATAAATCAGTAGTACAAGAAATAAATAAAAAAAGGCATGTATATAAAAAAATAATCAAATGTCCTAATTGAACTGTGGCCTAATCCTGGTTTAGGCTAAACCCTGTCTGTGAAACCGGGCCTAAATGTGTATTTTGCTTAAACATTAAGCAGAAAGACTAAAAACTGATATTTTGATGTCTTTAAAATTTCAGAGAAACAACAAAAAAGATTGGGTTTCAAGCCCAACATGAGATGGTACAGTTTTCAGGGTACTCTGTAGCCTTAGTCTGGCTTCTTCTTTTAATAAACATATATTTATTGCAAAAATAATTTGAACAAATATGTTTTTCCATTTTACTGAGAATCCAAATATTAATATCCATTAACCGTAATTTTCAGTTAAATTCGTCACTTGATTTACCCAGGTCTAGACAGTACAACAATCCAACGACTAGTGCGTGCCTTTCCCTTTAAGGAGCCCCCCCCTTTTCTCCACAGCAGGGGGAGAGTGAGTGTAATCCTGGAACAGCGATTGAAAAAAAAAAATCCACCAGTAGACTGTTTCAAGTTCCCCCAGCAGAAACTGTGCCTGATTTGTGGCCAATGCTAGAGATGTACGAAAAGGGAGGAAAACACTAAGCGGGTAGCTATGGAGATAGACCGTTTTCCTGGCCGCTTCCTTTGACAGGTGTTGAGTAGGTTAAAAGTCTTCAAACAGAGTCCACCATGTACGCCAAAGGGAAAGGAGCTGTCGTTCCATCCGATAGTCAAGCCAGAGAGAAGTAAGTGAATTTATGCATTGTCACATATAGAGCAAAAACCTGCACGTTCTCTGATGCCTGCGCTCTATTGCACGAGACGGCGATCGGCGCCTCTAACACTTTAACTAAGTAGTTTCTTTGCAGATTCTGTTCGTGGTGTTCGAGTGCTAGCTGTTTTGATGTGTTTTTCCCTATGCATGCTACTTGTGCTTGCTTTGGAGCAACTTTAGCGTGCATTCGTGGGGTAGATGCTACAAGAAGGGCTGTACCGTGCAGATGGAGAGTTTGTGGAAGGCTTGGATCAGTGCATCATGTTGTAGATGCTTAGATGCTTTTTGTGCATGAGACACACAGGAGTCCCGAGATCTCATCTTTGATGAAGAAGATATAATCATGTTAGAGCAGCCGTACAAAATAATTTAATGAAATAAATCAGTGAGTCTGAGAGTAGAATATTTTACTTAGTTTAAAGCCCCCAGCCTTGTTCGTCACTGTTGTTATAAATTCTTAATTTTCTAACATTTGTGTCATAGACACTTTTCATAGGTTTGTTGTGAGACATGCATAAGCAGGGGGTCGCATTTTGTGCAAAAACAGGAGGAGTTGCAAGACATGCAAGTTCTGATGCTTTAACATGTGGGCAGTGTAGTTTAAACAAGCTTCCCATAAGCACTGGAAACCTGGAAATATCAGGTGACATTAAAAGTATGATTTCCACATAGAGATTGCAATAGGAATATTTAAGCTTTGCTGCAGGGTATACGTCTTTGTGGAGTAAAATAAGTTTTATTGTTTACATATTCATTCCAAAGCTTGCCTGTAAATGCAAATTACTGAAATATCTGTGATTTATTTTTTAAAGCCTTATGTGGTGATTATGAATCATTTGAAAGGTCATGGAAAAGTTCCGAGTTAAAAAGAAATGATCAGAAACCCGGGGTGAAAATGTATATCTAATCCTAACGGGAGAGAAACTTTTAGTGGTGTGTATGGTTGATTTTATTATTCAGAAATGGCTAATAAGTGTCCATATGACAAGTTTAAGATCATGTTATTCTCAAAATACTCGTCTGATAGACTGCACCTGTGATCGGCTTCAGTCTTTGTTGAAGGTTGTGCTGATAGTGACCCCTCAAAACGATGAGGATCAGAGTTAGACAACACACTTTAAGAAGCTTAAATAGATAGTACGAGCAGTTTTGCACTGCTCATTCATATTTGTATCATACTGAATGTTCAAGGCTTTTTGCATGCCTATAAATGGCTTGAATGAGTGATGCACCTTATCCAACGTAATCCTAGCCAAGGTCACGTTTATGCTCGCTGTGTATTCTCAGTGGTGAGGAGTTTCTACACCTGGTATAAACTTTAAATTGCCACTTGTGGCAGAGCATTAAAGCACTTAAAATGGATCCATTGGAAGCGCACCCGCTCTGGCCAAAGGACCAGATTGATAGTGAGTTTGGCAGCGTTGATACAAGGATGCAGCGCTTTGGTTTTTGTCTGAGAACTTTTTAGGAACTTGTCATTTTCACCCTTTTCCCTTGTCTCGTGCGTGCGTCTGTGCCGGGTGAATAATTGATAGGAGAGTTGAAAACACGATTTCCTAACGGTGCCTTTGTAGGACGGTTATGTGTGATTCATTCATGTTTAAAGATGGTTTTATCAGAGAGCCTCGGGCGAGATGTCAGGTGTGCTCAAGGCATACATTTGGCAGATTTCTTTGATGTGAGGACTCCGTGTGGGCTCTGTTGTGATGAGAGCGGAACGGGGGGACCCGTTTATCTCTGGTGATACATTTTAGAGATTTTCCTTTGGAGCTGTCATAAACTGTCATCTGATTTGTCCTCGCCTTGGTTCACGTGTAATGAAAAATGTCACATCTCTGAGCGAACTCTTCTAAGGGGAGGTTTCATCCCAAGCGTACTTATTTACCCTCATGTCATTTTAAACCGCTATGCTGGTAATATTTACGTGGAACACAGTCGGATGTTTGGAATAATTTCCAATCCCTGTTTTCCATAGAGTCAGTGGCATAGTGACTTGTCTGTCAAGGTTCGGAAAGGTTGTAAATACGGTATAAAAGTAGTCAGTATGTCTGTTCCAGGATTATTCTTTTTTAGTGTTATGTTTTTTTCTTCAACAAAGAAAAAAAAAAAAACGTTTAAAAAGTTTGTTAAGCTCAATATCAGGTTGATCAAAAATACAGTAAAAATAGTCATACTGTTTTAACATTGAAGTGTAATTTATCTTGTGCAATGGTTTATTATCATTGTTAGTAATGAGTTAGTCATTTTTTGGTAACATTTTTTGAGAAATAACATTTTTTTAAATAAGTCTTTACAGTCACTTTGATTGATATATGGTTAGTCTAATGTATTATGTCTATTAGTCTTAGTATGTTTTTTTTAAAACTGTTATTAAACAATTTTTATGTTTAGTTACCGGAAATCTTTTGATTACGTTTTTATTTGCAGTTATAAAGTTTTTTCTGAAGCTATATGAGTAATTTTAAAAATCAGACCTATCTAATCAGCTAATTAATGAATAATGGATTTCAAATATGCTGCAGTTCTCACATCATGATGTCACATGACAAGACATGCAACCACTGCGACTTGATGTTGATTTGAGATAAACTTAAAATGTTTGCGTGAGCTATTCTTTTAATGGCCCTTTCTCTTCTCTTTAGAGGAAGGGGAAAAATAGCTTTGACAATAGTGTTTCGCACCTGGCATTATATTGTAGGCCAAGCAATCTGACCTGTGTTTAATGTTCCCCGTTCGCGTGAGACTCCCCACAGTGCTACAAGGAGTCATGGTGGGGCTATTTTGCAGTAAGACCTTATGTTCCAGCTGTACCGTTACATCAGCTCTTTTTACTGCACTCACCTCAAAACAAACCCACCTATGCTGAACTACTCCAACATCACTGGATGTAGCTCTTCTAAACGCCTCCGATAGGCATGGCTTTCTCCCACAGGGACACCGTAGATCTGGGGAAAAAAACGAGGGGGAAGGGTTTGAGAGACTTGTGGGTCGTCCCCCTGGGCATTCCCTCCAGCAGACCTCTTTTTCGGGGCTTTTGAACAGGGAGGCTGAGCTTTAAGACGGCATGCCGCAGGCTCCTGAGGCCCCAGACAGTGACACGGTCTCCACCACTCCCTCCCTGTCTCCATAATATGGCTCTTTGTATGTCCCGTGCTCCTCTGGAGAGAGCTCACCATTTAGACTTTGCTGATCAGGTTTGCATACATTAACACCTGCTCTCAGTCATTTGAATATGTGAGCGCATGGCGTATAAAGATGGATTTGAATGGTGGGTTTAAAAATAAAATCAAATGTACCTGATAGGGCAAGTATCACCATTACTATTGCTTGTACGTTTTCCATTCATTATGCAGCCTAATTTTGTGCCACAAACGTAATCAATATATCATACTATGTGGCTAAATGAGCAAAGGTAGGATTTGTTTTTTTAACTGTCTTAATGTTTATAATTTATATTTTCAGCTGGTTGATCATGTGACATAACAGCCATATTGAAAGTCAATATGGTCTTTTAAAGGGATAGTTACCTTAAAGTTAAAATCACTCACTCTCATGTTGTTCCGAACTCAAAAGAACACAAATTAAGATATTTTTGATTAAATCCAGGAGCTTTCTGGCTCTAGATGCATTGCAGTCTATGAAGGGCCAGAAAGCTAGATTTCTTGCGGGTCGTGAGGGTGGGTAATTAATGACGGAATTTGCATTTGTAAGGTTTAATATATCTTTAAGGGTCTGTTAAAAATCTATTATAATATTTAAATTCTACTTTGGTCTCAATTATCCCATGCTTATGCATTGAGGTTGTTGTTAGTTCTGTACTAGTTGTTATCCAGCTGAAATTGCTGTGATTAACTTGTCCAATGAGCTTGATCTAATTTACTTTGGCTGAACCCCAGCATTGCTTGTAGTGTCTGCCCTCACAGCTTCTTTCCTTTACCTCAGGGTCTCGTCCCATCAGCTGTAGTTCCCTGTTAAGTGTTTGAGCTTCCAAACAGGACGTTCAGAATCCAGGAGTCCTGTTCATGGCTCTTGCACTCAATGTTCCTGACAACTCTACACATGATGCTCCTTGAAGGCACAATTGAATGAACGGTGTTCAATAATGCATCAGGGCCAGGTGCTGGTACCCTGTACCAAAGCGCACAGTACCCCCCTCCACCCAGATCACATGGACCTCCCTGCCATGAAATTTTTATCAGCCCACTCCTGGGAAACCACAGTTTGATCCAGATCATCTCGCACTTCCCTCATACTTAAGCAGATAGCAGCTGCTAGATGTTTTCTTCCAAGCCCAGAGGTCGAACTCCATTGGCGTTCCTAAACCCTTGTTTATTGTGAGGCAGGTAGTGAGATAAGTGACTAGCAAATTGCAAAGGGGAGCAGTTGTCTTGACTAAATTGGTCATGAGTCAGTCAGTCAGAGACATGAAATTGTGGTTTTTACTTTGAGACACAAAATAATTTCAGCGTTTTGCCCCAAATGACAAGTCTCTTTTTGTGCGCTTTTATAAACAAAATGCCATGGTATGGGAGCAATTTTTTTTAATATGTATTAATGTGTTAATATAAAAATTGCTGTGAGAGACAGATGTACTGTATGTTCAGTTACTTATACTGATGTGTACTTATTTTGCAACTATCTTTTTCAGAACATTTCTAGGGGAAAAAAAGATGTGACTATTGAACAAACTATCCACTAACTGCCTTGTTTTCATGCATGTAAAATTAAATATGGCATTTTTCCTGACTTAGCTCTTTAACAGAGCTTGAATGAGTGTCATGGGTGCCATTCAATTGCAAGGCTTTGAAATGTATAGCGATATTCATTTAAATGGCTTTTGCTGAATAAATAATATGCCACGATTCTAACAAACTAACAAATTAGGGCCAATTTTTTTTTTGAGGCATTTTACTACTTTCTGTCTAGTTTCTGTAACAAAACCTAGACTTTCTGACCAATTATTCTGTATGTAGCCCTCTATGTTTTGTCATTCTTTTGTTACCTTATTTAGTTTTGCTCAGTCTTAACCCTTTATAGGGCACTCATTGTAATAATTGTAAATTCATAATTCCAACCCTTGAATGTTGTCGGAGGCTATAACAAGACTTTTAAGCTTTTGTGACTTTATAAAAATAATTACAATTTTATGATCTAAATCTAGGTCAATTGAATTACCATATATGGTTCCTCGCCAGTCTATGGTCATCTTTTTCCCCCAAAAAGGGCATATATTTACAATGTTAAAAACACACATAAAATACAAATAAATACATAAAATGTACATACACTTTTTCTCATTTATCTATTAAGTTAAACCTTATATTTCACTATTTATGGCTTGATCATTTCAATAAATCTCCTACTGAATCACTGCATAATGTTATACAAACCTGTGTCAACATTACTTACTATTGTCCCATATTTTAATGCATTATTTGTATATACATAAAAAATCCCGTATCGGGCGTATGTCTAAATATAGCCATACAGGCAGATACCTGAATAGGGCATATGGTCGCACCATTTTTCATGTCACAGCGTTCACTAATTTCTAGAAATGTTACGCCAACGACACCATTCTCAACATTTAACACAACTATTCAACCATATAATGCATGAGTTTCGTTAACTTAGCATTGTTCTTTTCGATGCTATTTATATTTTTGTGAGAGTTGGTATGAGCGTAAACGCATATTTTTCAAAATCCGGAAGTACGCTGATGTTTGAAACGCCCCAGGCAACTCCTGATTGGTCAAATGCCACGGTGTCGCCATCTGTGACGTAGACTGAGTTCTGCTGATTGGCTGGAAAGAAATCCATGCGCTTACACAAGCTCACGGAAAGGCACGAGATTGCTCTAATGAATGATTGATTAAGTTACCAAATATCATTCCTTGTCCGATAAAGGGTTAAAGCATTATTATATTTTCAACTTGTGAAAAATGTATAACATTGCAAATATACAGAAACCAAGCAAAGAGTAAGACTCCACCACGAAAGAACAGCAGTCAGACAGAGCATGTGTGACTGTGGTCTTGAGGGTGTCTGCTGAGTCCGAGCCATATTCAGAATGAACATTCAATGTGAGACAGAGAGTAACGATTGTGGTCAAACCAGTTAGTGACACAGCCCTTCACACCTACACAGAACCACATTTAAACACACACACTTTGTCATATAGAGAAAACGCATCATTTCAGGCAACTGAAAACATCCACTAGTGCTAAGACCTTTTTTTTGTAGACCTGTGTTGCCAGGTTGTGGAGACAGGGTTAAAACAAGATGCTAAACGCATAGCTAATGGATTTGCTGTATAACTAAATATTTTAGGAAATATTAAGGAAGGAATTAATAATAAGGCAGGTTTTAGAACTGACTTCAATGCATTTTAATATGCATTCACAAGGTGAGATATGAATTAGAAAACAGAATGGCACAGATCACAGTCCATGTTCACGGAAAGTTAAACTATTTTCAACTTAACACCTTTCTTTTAATCATATTGTTGATGCATGTTGTGACTCTGTGGCCAATAATTTATGCATTTTGTATTGCTGTAGTGGTAATAATTTAAAGGGGTGCAAAATACAGTGGTATAAGATTATTATTATTATTATTAGTATAGTATAGAGTGTAAACCTTATATATTTTATTGATTTGTAGACAAATCATATAGCATATTAAAAATAGTCATCAGCTGTTTGCCATTTTACCATTTTGATGAATTAGGGTACTGTTATCAATCCTGTATCAAATGTGTTTTCTGCTGTTCTCTGGAGGGTTGTGGCTCAGTAAGCATCTAAAAAGGTTGGCACAGGAAGGTCGGCGGTTATGGGTTCATGGGCAGTTTATGCGGCAGGGGTTGAATATGGTATTTAGTTTAAAACAGCAAGGACCCAATGATATCAGCTTAGTGGGGTTTGAGAATGGCCTTTGACTTGACACCCAAAACCACTGCGCTCAGTGTGGGGCCTGCAGGCAGGCCTGGTGTCAGGCCGTGTGACCTGTCCCATCTTTTTTTTTTTTTTTTATTCTTTGATTGTTCAAGCCGGAACACCTGAGGTCTCAGCAGTGGCCTTGTAAAGGCTGGAATTTCAGAGCGAGGTAGGGTTACGCCTCCTGTGGGGACCTTCACTCTGAGAAAAAGACTGAATGTGTTAAAACTTCACGTAAAATGTAAAGCTTTTCAAGTCCTCCTTGTGCTTTATGTCTTTGACTTTAATCTTGACCTCTGGATACTGTCCTCTTTTTCAATCCCCTTGGAAACCTGGTTTCGCTGACTTAACGGGAAGTCAAAATTCGTTACGGTCTGCGACGTCACATGGCTTATTTCCGAAGAGAGAACAAAGACTTGACGGAGAGGTGCAGGAAGAATGTTTCCAGTCGAAACGGACAGTTTGCTGAGCAAAGGTTTGACATTTCCTTCATGCTGATCAGCTTCCAAGGCATGCGTTCTCCAATGAAAGAGCGAATGTGTCCATGCGTCATTGATTCCCAAATACATCAGAGTTAGTAGCTTTTGGGGTTTTACCAGGAGACCCTACAAAGTCAGCCTGTCATCCTTGATGGGCTTTGATTAAAGCGCTGTGGAGGTTGTGTCCGTCAGATGTAGCGTAACTGTCAGTGCGGTAATTGAATCTAATGAGAGGCTTCTCTGCCTGATTATTTCTGTAAGTGGAAAGCAAACATCTGAAGTTCATTTCTGGACACCACAGTGGAATACACTCATAGGCCATGAGAGAACAAGGAAACATGGTTAAGACGACCACATTTGGCACGTGTGTGCACAGAGAGAGTGTTTTAAAAGGGTTGTTGGTTCATCAGTTCAAGAATCGTTTAAAAAGTCTGCCCGTCCTTCGCATTAGATTGAAAATGCGCTGCTCTGAATGTTTCCACATTCAAGGATGAGGCAATCTGCTTAACGTCACTAGCCGCTAATACAGAGGAGACAACACAATAGGCTTTTCAAGGACGTGAGGAATGCTCTACGCCCATGCTTCTCTGAGCTCTCAAGGCTGTTTATTGGGCCCAGGGAAAAGGACCCTTCAAAGTGTGTTTACAAAAATGATTTAGTAATCAGATGGGCACAGCTGTAGTATTGCTGATTAATGAATCTAAATGAATCTTCATGAGCTTAACCTTTTTTCCAAATCAGTCCTTTGAACAAAGCAGCCCTGAACCACTGAAGTAAAAGGTGAAGCACGTAATTTCTGCATTAGCTAATTTGCAAAAAATAAGAACTGTTTTCGAACACATCTGCCATTGGTTGAAGAAACAAGCAACACAACTGACGTTCAAGGTAAATCATTAAAAAGTCCATGTGACATCAGTGAAGCTACAAGGATACGTTTTTTCTGGAAAGAAATCAATGGCAGATAGTGCCATGACACATGCAAAAAATTGTTTAATAATGTCATTATTATTGTTTTCTTTGCACACAAAAACTATTCACTGAGATTAAATGGACTGTTTTATTGATTTATTCTCCTAGCTTGATAAAATTGCGGTTAACCAATGATGTCAAATGGACTATTTTAATGATGTCATTACTTCCTTTCTGGGCCTTTAATGTATCAGTTGCATTGCTGTCTATGCTGGGTCAGAAAGCTGCGGATTTCATAACAAAACACTTTCCCTTAAACTAATGAATTAATGAGTTTAACATATTTTTTTGTTTACTTTTAATTGGATTTCGCTTTTGGTTTATCTGGAAAGGTTTCTTTTTAGCACTCTTATTTATCGATAGATTTAAAAATAAATAAATAAACATTTCTAAATATAAAATGCATTTTAAAATATAAATAGTTTAAGTTAAAAATATGTGGTTTATAATAATACTTTTCTAAATAGAAACAGAAAATAAGTAAAATAAGTAAATATCAATTTTACTTATTTATAAAAAAATAACGGTAAGTATTTATTTTAGGGTCTCGCAACCCTCTTTTAAGGTTGCTTAATAGCATGTATATTACTAGAATATTAGTCATTTATTATCACATATTACCCACTACTTAAATTTAACAACTACCTTACTATTAATAAGCAGCAAATTAGGAAACTGGTAAGGAAAAAGTTGTAGTTAATAAGCGTTCCCTATTCTAAAGTGTTATCAAAATAACCTTTTAAGTTTTTACTCTTGCTGTATTATACTTTGACATTGAAAAGTTTTTCCGCAATAACAAGATTGTAGAGGATTGCAAAAAAAAAAAAATCTGTGGCCTTGTAACCCTTGTGGAGATTCAAACTTGTGTGTTCTTTATGAGCACCATAGCTCTGCACCAAAGAGTATGTGTGTTCACCATTGAACCCCTTGGTTTAGATGACCCTCATGTCTTTTACATACCTTCAATAGACCAGATATTTTTGTATCCATCCTAGGCTGCTGATAATTATGCTAGTCTTTTATATAACTACTCTTTCTCTTTCTTCTCACACAATAAAACAACTTCAGCTCTTGCTCTTAGCATTGGAGTCCGTATCCCATGCCGGCATTTATTTTGTGATGATGACAGTCTGACTGTACACTATTTTTGTACTTAAACAACTCGCCTGTCTCAGGATTAAATGTATTCACCTTATTTTTCAACGCGGAAGTAAAAACGATGACGTATTTCCTTATAATGTGTTAGACTTCCGTTTCAGAAGCCG
>JAUCNO010000663.1:1987582-2006335 GCA_032353835.1 Enteromius viviparus | reverse complement strand
GGCCTTGGGTTCCTCCTAATGCAAGACAATGCTAGACCTCATGTGGCTGGAGTGTGTCAGCAGTTCCTGCAAGACGAAGGCATTGATGCTATGGACAGGTCCGCCCGTTCCCCAGACCTGAATCCAACTGAGCACATCTGGGACATCATGTCTCGCTCCATCCACAAACACCTCAGCACCACAGACTGTCCAGGAGTTGACGGATGCTTTAGTCCAGGTCTGGGAGGAGGTCCCTCAGGAGACCATCCGCCACCTCATCAGGAGCATGCCCAGGCGTTGTAGGGAGGTCATACAGGCAGGTGGAGGCCACACACACTACTGAGCCTCATAGTGACTGGTTTTTAGGACATTACATCAAAGTTGGATCAGTGCTTTTCCAAATCCAGACCTCCATGGATTATTACATTTGATAATTTCCGTTGATAATTTTTTGTGTGATTTTTGTTGTCAGCACATTCGACTATTTTTATTTTATTTTATTTTATTTATTTTTGCTTCATAGTGGTATAATATTAGGATTCCAATTAATCATTGTGATGGTTGGCGGCTGGTATGATTTCATCAGGAAGATTTCTGTAGTAAAATATGGAAATTGCATACTATATGTAGATATTGTGTGTGTGCGTCTGCCTGTTTCCTTCCCTTCCCCCTCTTTCTCTCTTGTTCTCCCTGGGGAAGATTGATTGGGTAATCTTGCTGTTTCCCCCATGATGCTGTTCTCTTGCTAGCTTGGGGGAAGGAGAAGCAGTGCGGGCAGTATGACGACACACAGGAATAATGATAATGAAGGAACACGCACACACAACACATTTACATCGGAGGAGAGGCGAGGGTATTTGTGAAAAGCGTCCCTAGTTAAATAGGAGAACATACACATGTCCTCTAAATTATTTCCTCATATACTCTTTTATTAAATGAATATTCCAGGCAAAACAGAAGAGAGCTTTCTTTATTATATATTTTGTCAGCAAACAGACAGAAACACACAGGTTTTTTAAAACGTTTTTTAAAAAGTTAAGGCCACTGGCTGTTTATGATTGCTATCCAGTGAGGCGCGCAGGGATGCACTGAGCATGCTCCGTAGTTAATATTTGATCCAGACTTACTGGAGGAGGCCTGGAGTGGAGTATCAAGAAGGTAACAGAGGGTAACAAGGAGTGCTTGGAAGGGTTTTTGCCACAGTTGCAGCAGGAACAAAAACACAAATTAACATGGAAGAGATGTTATGCTTGATACTTCGTGTCAGGAATCTCTGATTCTTTTTGCATATGGTATACAGGCCCTACAGGTCAGCAGTTATCTGCAGATTTATGACCAGCACTGTGTCTTATTACTGCTGTGTGTGTCATGTCCAAACAATGACAAGAATGACCCTCACACAGTTTACTAGTTTTGCCACACTGTGCTTGATCGCGTCCTGATGGTTGAGCCTTAAAGGTGAAACTGTCCAATTTTGTAACTGTATATTTCCATGTAGTCGCTTTATCCACTGCGACTTAGAAATGAGAGCAACAGAAGCCATCAAACCAACATAAGAGCAATAATATGTTATATATATACTGTATATATAATAAAAATAAAAAGTGGATAGAAATTAAAACAATAATGTTACAATTTTTTTTTTTTTTTTTTTAAATAAAAAGACAAGTATATAGAGAAGAAACAGGAAATAGAATAGTGTTAATAGTAGAACAGTGTTAGAGTATCAAGGTTTGTATGTCCTCTTATCTCAGCTCTTTTTTTTTAAAATAGCACACAGCTTGGCTTTTGTCATTTTATTTGTATTTATTGTTCAGTTTTTTCGTAATTTGAGTTTTCATACATTTTCACTCTACAATTTATATTACATTACACAATTAAATCATCAACTTTTCCCCTCTGTTTTCATAAAACATACATGTGTAAAGACCTGCTTTACCTGTCAACTTTTTATGCTATATGGGATGTAGCTACAGAACAAAAATGTCACAGCTGACAAAAGTTCGAACCTTCAGCCTTTCACTTACCGGCGCAGATCTTCCAGGCCAAATTTCCTTTTTTGCTGTCTCTTTCTCCTGGTCCTCCTCAATCACTCTGCGCTCTTCTCGCCAGACTCTCTGGTTCTTCACACAAACGTTCTCTCTCTCCGGTAGGGTTGGCAGGCGGTGCTGGCAGGGCGCTGTTGGCGCGGCATGCGTCTGGTGCTGTTGTAGCGCGTTGGCTGGTAGCAGCTTGTGAGGGGTGGCGCCAGTACACCAGACTCGAGTACCAGCTGGGCATCCAAACCCATCCCTGAACCAAAAGAGGCTTCCTTGGATGAATTTTCTTTTCTTTGTGTGTTTGTGTTGGTACGAGCGCCTGTACATGTACACACTCAGACATGTTTGCATATGCCGCTAGTTGATGTGTGTTTGGACACACGGCCTACGGCAGGCTGTTTTCTCAAGAGGGGTGAAATACTCTACATCTGTGTACAGCGCAATCTATGCTTATTCAGACGGCACACATGTTTTACCTACCTCCTTTCATCTGAGAACCGCTGCTCCGCCTCGACTAATGGCTACAAACGAGTATCAACACAACAGATTACTCGCTTTCCAGTTACGATGTTACGTTATAGCTGTTGACACAAGTTGTGTTCGTTAGCTCTCAACGAGGCACTAATTAATGGGACACACAGCGAGAGGAAATGTTCATGATTGAGAGTGAGAAGCTCAGCTGGTAAGGCTGTTGTTTCTGTTTTTTCTTTAATCCAGCCACATGATTGCAATCAAACCACCAGGGTTCAAATTAATGCTCACCTAACATGTGTCAGTTTCTAATGATGTTAGCAGAATGACCAGTGGGCAGTAAAAAGGTGATATTTTACTAATTAGATTTTCATCAACAAAGATTATTATTATATATATTATGATATTCATATTTATATTATGAACTTTAAAAAAATTAAAATTATATTATATTATATTATAAGTTTTAAAGTTATTTAAAGCTATTTAATTTAAGCAACGTCAATATTTAATAACAATAATAATAAAAAATATTTAAAAATGTGCTTATTTAATATGTTGATGTATTTAATTATATGTTAATATATATTAATAATAATAATAATAATAATTTTAAATATTCAAATATAATGTAGTTTTTGTCATTCTTGTTATTATGTAAACGTTATATTATAAATATATAAATTTATAAATAATTTTTATAAATAGTACAAAATAAATTCTAAATTAAAGCAGTTTTGATATTTAAATACAATAGCAACAGCAATCACAACAACATCACTCTTATTTTTATATTATCATTTTTATATAAATGTCTAATTAAATTGATAATTTTATTTGTATAAAATGCTCAAAATAAAGCGATTAAGTGCTTTTTTTTTTAAACCTAAGAGTTTTCAACTAAAGTGTGAGCAGGATCCACATGTCTTTGCATCTTTGCAGTGAGAAATGCTGAAATCTTGCATGTTATAAAAGGTGGCAGTTTTGCTGCAAAATGATGATGATGATCCATATAGATTGGCCGTAGAAAGCAGATTTTTTTTTTACTATCAGGAGTTGTGTAGGGTCTCGTATATTATCATCATTTATCATATATAGAGTCTTGCATATATCGTAGCCAGTGACGGTAATACTGTTAGATTGCCATTGTCATTCCAGCAGCATCTCATGGTTCCCTGATGATTACACCTGCACCTTTATATATATATGTGTGTGTGTGTGTGTGTGAGAAAGAGAGCAGGAGTACACGGTCTCGCTCTGAACCAATGTTAGAACTTTGCAGTGTTGACTTTTGTTGAAAGAGAACTTCCGAAAAAATAGAGCTTTATCAGTACCTTCCAGACCAATTTAGCAGGCAGACAATGATTCAAATAGTTTTTTTGTTTTTATTTTAATAAGCTTGCAGAGCTGCCTTCGCTCTTCGTGACTTAAATTTCTGGTTAATCAATAAAAAAAATCCAGACTCTAAAGGCACCATTACACCTTAAAATGTTTCAAAATGCTCCAAGCTCAATTTGCGGTAATACTCTCGCGCCGCTTGTCGATACAGGGTTGGAATAGAGCTGAAGCGTCACAGCTGGGGTACGGTTAGACCTCAGGCGGAGGCCCGGAGTAAGTCTCGCTGCACACCTCATTTACATTCTATACCACACAGAAACCCCAGCACACCGCTCGCTCTTTCCTTGACCTGCTGTCCTTCTTGAAGCGTGAGAAAAGCATAGAGAGTGAGAGAAATGGACAAAGAAATAAAGGAGAAAGGGAAGGGAAAAAATGAAGTAAAAGAAAGTGTTTTTTTTTTCTTGCTGCAAATGCACTGCTTGCATGAAGTGTAACCAGGCACAACATGATTGAAATCTCTTCCGCAATAGGACGTTTTGCCAATCACCTGGTTTCTATTTCGGCTGTTGCGCTAGGTAGTCCTGGACTGTGTGGAATCTTATTGATCCCAATTTTTATTTTATTTTTTTTGTTTGGCTGATTTATTTGATTTAAAATACAGTAAAAACATATTTCTATTTCTGTTTCTATTCTATTCAAATTTTGCCTTAACTCATTTATTCAGGGTTGCTTTTAGTTGCATTTTTATATTGATTTTGTATTATTTTGAATGCATGTTTTCTTTCTATTTTGCTAATTTTGTATTTTTATATGGTGTATTTTGATGTTTTATTTGCTTATGTAAAGCACTTTGATAAGTAACATTGAAAAGCGCTACAGAAAATAACTATTATTATTATTATTACTATTATTATTATTATTATTATTATTAATAATAAAATTTAGTTTAAAATGTAATTTATTTCTGTGATGCGAAGCTGAATTTTCAGGACCATTACTTCAGTCTTCAGTGTCACATGATCCTTCAGAAATCATTAAAATATACTGAGCTTATTTTTATTTTTAAAACATGTTTAAATCCTAGAATAAAATTCGCTTATATTTGGCTAACTTTATTCTTATCATAATTGTGTGCTTGAAGAATATTTCTACAGCTTGGTTTATCATGTGGCTGATCTTCTTACACTTTTATGCAGATTGTGCTTCCACTAAGTCCAGTCCGTTGGAGCTCTCTGCCAATTTTTAATCGATAAAGTGAGTGTGCTGTAATGTAGAGCAGAACGCCACGGACAATTAGATGCATGTGATGCTGCGAGCTGCTCTGCTTCCGCACGCTTCAGGAGGCTCAGTTGTGTGGCGGTGTTGACCCACTAATTAGTTAAGTCACATGTCTAAATTCTTATGGATTTTGCATTAGCACAAATGAAGTGTCCGACTGTAATTTGGTTGGTTTAGTTGTTCAGACGAGTGAGCTGACAGGATCAGTCACTGCAGTGAAGGCTCGTGTCACTGACTGTTCCTGCACGCCAAAATACTCTCAATCAGTGGTGCCTTAATGATTTGGATATTTGATATGAACCAGCTTTTCTGTAGTTTTCTTCTTTTTTTCTTGCTTTTATCACTGTCCTTTTTTTAGTTCTGGGTAATGATTAATTGCGATCGCTTTAATTGTTAATTGTTTAATTGATTAATTGCTTTAATCCAAGAATGTCTCCTTTCTTTCTTTCCTTTTTTGGCTTTTTAAAAAAAAAATTCCTTTATTCATTTAAATCTGGTGCCACTAATTTTTTTCCTTTCTTTGTTTTCAGTCCTCTGTCTATTTTGTATTCTCTTCATTTAATTCTTTTTTTCTTTCAGTGTTTTTTTTATCTTCTTTAGTCATTTCAGTTTGACGTGGCGCTGGTGTTTCTTTTAATTTTTTTTTCTTTTCTTTTCTTTTTTTTCTTCTCTTTCCCTCCTATTATCGTTAAGATGAGGTGGTCATGTCTTTTATAATTTACTTTCTTTTTCTTTTAACTTTTCTGTTGATTTTTTAAAATTACCTTCACTTTTTTATCCCCCACCACCTTTTCCCAAAATGTTAATATATATATAAATATATGTATATATTGTTTTCCATTTTTTCCACTTTAGATTGAACTATGATGCTCATGTGAGTGTTACAAGTTTGAGAGCAGCTTGCAGCATTTCCAGAGTCTTTTCTTCTTTTCTCTCTCCTTCACAGTCTGTGAATGTTTAAAGGGGAAAAAAGCATTAAAAGCTTTTAAATCTGTTCAGGATCTAGTTCCTCATGACTTCATCAGCATTGAGACTTAGCTGGGAATAATGCAGTAATGACTGGAGGATTTTAATGTTTGTAAAAGCTACAGGATTAACATTTTATTCAGCAAATAGATTTCTTTCCTTTTTTTTTTTTCTCCAAGTCATTACCGTTAGGAGGAATGCATTTCTGCTCTGCTCACTGATGTCTGTGAGCTTCTCCCCCATGAATTAATGAGGGTCTTCTTCATGGAGACGGAGAGGAAGGAATCTGTTCTTTTAGATGCGTTCTCAGCCATTCTTCAGTCTCTGGAGTTGTTTTTAATGTGTTGGTATAAACAGATCTAGCGCACACAGACAGACTCAAATTGGCCGTGTCCGCATGTACAGCATGCACACGTTTGGCATGGTGTCCATGGTAACGTAAATGTGCAAAATACTGATGTTCTTACTGCTCTAGACCGTCCTTGGCTCTTTGTCGTCCTCTATCATCTAATGACAATTGTCGTCTGGAATGATTTTTCTCACACACAGGTCACATAATGAAACGGTTACAGTGATGATATTTTCTATTTTTTTAGCCATTGTAATTCAAGGGATAGTCATGATGGTCAACTGAAAAAGCACCAATTGTTGTCCAGCTCATGACTGCTGGGATTGTAATGCTGATCAGTTAAATGCGACCTAAAGAGGGCTGAGTTAACTGACAAATCTAATCATTTGTCTTCACTGTGTTGTGAATTACTCAAGGTTGCAGGTGTGTGTCAGAGAGGTCACAGGATCACCGCAGGGCCAGTGTGAATGTCATGACTAACATGATGAACAGGCACTTAACCTGACACAAACAAGCTAGTTTCATTCATTAAATTACATATTGGCCTTCAAAGCAAAGCAAAGCGTTTTCTTCAAAATACTTTTTTTTTCCAGTAATATTTAAAGGGTTCGTTCACCCAAAAATGAAAGTTAGCCTGTGTTTTACTTGCCTTTCGGAGCATCCTATGTGTGTGGGACTTTCTTCTGTCAGATGAATTCAATCAGAGTTATATTAAAAAGTTGATCTTTGAACTTTTAAGGTCATTTACTTAAGGTGGGTCTAAAACATGTTAACTAATTGCGTGCAAACTTAACAAAATGTTTCTCACTTGGCACTTAATTTACTTAAACATGTTTTAAACTGTTAACTTAAACATGTTTTAAACTGTTATAGGGAACCACCCGCTTATTGCAACAATACAGCTTAAAACGTCCACTAATGAAGATTTTTTTTCTTTTTCTGAAAATGCTCCTGATTCTTTTTTCTTTCTATCTATTCCGATTAATGTTCTGAAATTGTTTTCTTTGTTTATTTCTGTCCTTCCCCCATTTCTTCCTGATTACATTCATTTTCCTTCTTTCTGAATATATTCCCTTTTGTTAATTTTTTCCCTGCCATTTTCCCGCATTTCTCCCTACTAAATTTAATTTAGATTTTTCTTTTTTCCCCTTTTTTCTTTCTTTCCTTCTTAACCAGAAAAAAAATCACATTCGTCAGTTTTCATTCCCCAAACAGCCATACACAGATGTCTTCTGGAATTGTATAGAATTCAAATGATTCTCAAGAACATGTTCCCTCAATTTGACAAACTTAAAGTAACTCTAATAGTTGTTCGTACAGTTGAAAGGAGATTCACATGAAATACAAGAATGCTGGCGGTACTATTTCCAAATTGTTTGACGTTTTATTCTTGTCCTCTAAATCTAGAGTGCAGATTGATACAGATCCTTCGCTAACACATGTGTTACAGTTTGCATGTTTGGTCTTTCCCACCGGCGAGTGTGATTTACTGAGGGCTGATCATACACACAGACACACTCTCTTTCACCCACTAGCTGTGTAATGTGACGTGTTCCTCTCTCTTTATCTGGCAGCAGTGTGAAGCAGTCACCTCCTGGCATCTTCCGTTCGGTCCTGCTGTCATCAACACCATCAGACTGACAGCAAGAGAGCGTGTGTGCAAACAGTGTTATCCCGCCTCGTTCCTGTTACGATAGGAGCCCACACACTCGCACTGTTTTTTCACTGCTTCCCATGCTCCCCATCCAGCTCTTTCTCATATATACACACACACACACACACACACACAATCTCCTGCACCTCCTTTTTTATCTTTTCCTCATTTATATTTATGTTGGAGTGTCTGGAACACGTGCGGTTTGTTTATAACGGAAATCTCTCCTCCCCCGACTTATGCTGTGTGTTTTTTCCCTATCTTCTCCATGCGCGCACACACACACACACACACACACGGATCTGAGGACGAGGGGGTGAAAACCAAGCGGATTACAAAGCCAGTTTAATCTGGCTAAGGCACAGAGGGAATTTTCTCTCCCTTTTGCTGCCCCCCCCTCCTCTCCTCCGTTGCTCTCTCCCTCTTTCTCCTCTGATGGTGACAGAGAAGGTGACTGAGAAGCAGAGGCTCTGATTGGTTCAATTACGGCACAGATGAGCCGGCCAGACGCAGGCAAAAGTCATCCGTTATCTCGCACAAGACCTCCCAGCCCCTGCATTATCAGCCTTTAATGCGCTCACTTCATATTCACACAGGAGTTATTGCTTCGGACTAGCGGAAGGGAAATGGAGTGACTTCGCCGAGCTGCTTTACCTCAGCACTGAACACCTGAGGGGTGCAAATGACTGTTTGAGGTATCACGGTTTATGTAATGGAAGTCTAAATGATAGTCTGAAGTCAGCGGACAAAGACATCTGTTATTTTTCCTCAGGCCAGACCGCCTCCTCCTCCTCCTCCTGTGTTCTCGTTTCGTGTGTTTCAGAGTTTAAAGTGACATCTCTCATGTCCTGTTATGACATATCGCCCCCTTAAGCCAGAGCAGGAAACCCCCTTTTGTTCTCTCAACCGATTTCTGTTAGCTACTGGAAACAGTCGCATTGAGTGAGAGCGCACAAGTTTGCAGAGTGCAAGCCAATCAAGCTAGGCCGTTTTTGACAGCATGACAGCGTTTGATATGTGATCTGGTGGGATCTGAGCGCAAATGATACTTAACGATGACGCTCTTCCGTCACTAGCGTGTTTTGCTGTCTCATTTCCTGTCCGTCATCCTCGGCAAAGTTGGATTTTCGCACTAATGGTCGACGCTAATTGACCAGCCGAATTGACTTAATAGCTGTGCTACTCTGTCATATCACTCTACAGTCTTTTTATTCCTGTATAATAAAAGCTCAAAATTAATATTTAATATCCATTTATTAATTTATTGGATAAGATGGTGTGGTATAAGTAGGATAGTGCTCAGTCATAAATGGTGTAATGGTAATAATTATCATTGTGTTGAGCTTATTGCATTTAGAAATTGATAAAAGTAAACTCTCTCTCGTTCTCTCTCTATCTATATCTATATGTGTGTATATATATATATATATATATATTAGTGCTGTCAATCGAATAATGGCATTCAAAATAAAGGTTTAAAGCATATTTTTTTTTATGTATATATATATATATACATAATAAATATTCACAGTATGCAAACATATATTATGTAAACAAACTTTTATTTTGGATGCGGTTATTCATGATTAATTGCTTGACTTTAATCGTGTGATTATATATGTATACTTATTTATATGTGTATGCACACACACATACTATGTGTTCATTATGCATGGACAAATTCAGTAGCAGTTGTCTCAATTGGCCAAGTCAATAAGCCCTAATTAGCCAAATATGGGCCGTACCTAATAGTTATTTTCTTAAAAAATACTCTCTCTCGCATCGTTTCTTATTTCCTTCTTACTTACTGTTTTACACATACTCTTTCTTTCTTTTCTCACTCTTTTATCCCCCTCTTTCCCCCTCTGCCTTCTTGATCTGGGATGCCTGGGGGACGGAGTGCAGACAGGACCCGTCTCCATGGCAACAGCTTCGGCAAGCTGCTGACACCCATCCCCTATTGGTAAAGGGTGGTGGGGGGGGTGTTCGATAGGGGGGAGGGAGGAAGAGAGGGAAGAGTAGAGGCAAGCGACACTATTACTTCTCATGGGACTCGACGGCCTGTACGTTCACTCACAGAATTAGCATAGAGCAGGAGGGGGAGGGAGAGCTTGGAATTTTCTTAGAGGTGTGTGTGAGTTTGTGCATGTGAAAGAGAGTGTGTTGGGGTACGACTCCGGGGTCTTAAAGTCTCTGGTTCTAGGTCAGTCTGTTGCCTGGGGGATTGCACTGTCATTGTTTGGATTATATTGTGTTATTTTGTTGTTGTTGTTTTTTTAAAGGTCCCATATTGTACACCTTTCTGGAGTTTTATTTTAGGTGTTGATGTTATATAAATGTGTTAAAAGTACCATAATCCCAGTATTTATTTTACAGCTCTTCTTTCGGGAGCTCTGCCAAAAACAGGTCGATATTAGCCTGTCTAATTAATATTCATGAGCCTCTCTTCACAGCCAGGCCAATCAAAGGTAACTTTTAAGGCCGACGTCACAATTACGTCACAGCGCTAGCTAGCTGGATGCAAAACAAAGGGAAGACTGGAGGCGGCCCATTCAAACCAGCACAGATTCAGCTACTTAAGAAGCTTAAAATATGGTCTTGTTGTAATGTTGAGTGCCTGAATAGACACAATACAGCCTCAAATTAGACATTTATTCACAACGGTTTCAACAGTTTGGAGTTGTAAGATGTTTGGTCACCAGGAATGCATTTATTCATAGTCAAAATTAAGTTGTCAAGAAATGATTTGGTTAAGTTTGGGTAATTATAACTGAAAAATCTTAAAGGTCATACTGAGATTCCATACACATTTATCATGGTTTTCCAAGTGAAAGAAACGTAATATTGGTTTTGTGGCAGTATCCATGGTTATTATGGTATAATTTAGTAAAGGCAAAGTTTGAGACGTACTGGTTTTCCAGGATGATTCTTAAGACCATGCTTTTATAATGACATTAGATGTTTCACATAATGGGAAAATGTTTTAGTATGTTTTAGTAAATACGACGCTAAAGGATTTGTAGCTTTGTGCATCTGGCAACCGTGTTCTGTAATGGCAGTGTGTCAGCGTAGACATGATTACAAATGACATGGAAGTTCCTTTAAACGTTCACAGTGTGCGTGAGTGAGCTATACCTCAAATCAGATCCAGAAGTTGGATGGAAAAGGAGCGCCAACGGTAGGGGAGGGGTTAAACATCTAAAGGAAAACAGAGATCACTCTAAATGTATAGTTAATGCCTAACACACCCTACAACACACTCACATACACACACACACGTTTGCCTCTTGTTGCGTAACGCTGTCTCACACGCAGCGGAGGAGAGCGAGAGAGAGAGAGAGAGAGAGAGAGAGAAAGGGGGATGAAATTCCATGACATTGAGGGAGTGATAAAGCTGTATGTGCTGTGGTGTGTGGCATGGCCTGCAGGGATATTTTGAGGTGTGGTGTTATTTATTCATGGAGATGCTGGTGCAGGTTGCCCCAATGACATGCAAGTGCCTGTTCGCCAGCTGCCGAAAGGAAGCCCTGACGACTTCATTCAACTCTTCGCTTTTTATCTGCAGCATCTGATCAGGGCCAAAGCAGATTTAAACACCACACCGTTGTTCTCAAATTATTTTTGTGAAGAAATTATGGGACTGCTCAGCCAAAAATTTCTTTATTTACTCACCCTCATGTTATTGGCAATGACTTTCTTCTGTAGAACACAAAAAATATATTTATATATTTTTTTACAGGATTTCACACACACACACACACACACACACACACACACACGTTTGTTTTGCTATCTTAGTGAGGACATTACATAGACTTCCACTGATTTTCTATCAGGTGAATTATATTATTTTCTAACCCCCAACCCCTATCCATAAACCTACCCTTCATAGAAACATGTACATGACACTAGATCTACAAAAAATCTACTTTTGACTGATTTATAAGCCTTTTTATCTAGTGAGGACCAGAAAAATGTCCTCACTTGTGGGTTGTCTTGATCTTTCACTGTATAAGTGAGGACATTGGTCCCTTACATGTATAGTCATATAAGTACACACTCTCTCACAAACACACACACAGAGTCATTTTTTTGTCTTACTAAATACATTTTGTTGATTGATTAATTCTTTTATTTAGTAATCTAATTCCATTATGTCAAGTAATGAGGCAATTTAATTTATTTACAGGCAGGGAAGTGTATTAGCTGCAGAGCGCCCCCTGTGGATTTAAGCACTATATTACAGGCAGGCAGTTTCATAGACCACCAGTAGTTTCTGTAAAGCTTTAGATGTTTGTGCCTGCTGTCCTTGTCAGGCCATCCGCTGAGCTCTTGCACTCTTTATGGGTTTTGATCCGGCTTTAAACTGGATTAAGAGATGTTGTTTATCTGACCTGTGTGATCGCACACTGCTGTGGATATTAGGGATGTCAACGCTTAATCGTTGATCGATTAATTGTCGATAAATGATGCAACCGATTAAAGCTATCATGGTCAGTCAATCAGTTTCATTTTGGGGTGCATGGAGCTCATGCGCAAAACGCGTAAACAGCTGAGAGTGACCGTAAAGGGGCTGGACTTTCACAAAAAGTATTTAGTGTACAAACTACGGCTTTAATATCATCCAAACTTTAAACGTACATTAAAACAGATGCAACACAAAGTTATTTTGTATTAAAATGCAGTAACAAGTCATGTTTTATTATCATGTTTGTAGGCTTCCAACGCAAACGGCATCCTACAACATATTAATTTGTGGCTACTGACCATGTTTTATTAACTTTTCCAGAGAAAACCCATGATTTAACTTAACTGCGGGAACTAACGAATTATTAATCTTTTATTCCCCCGTGTTTACCACATTATGTGAAAACAATGATTAAAAATGAACAACAATAAAATAAACCTGCAAATTTAGAGGCTGAGATGGCAAGGATTTTGCGGGGAAAAAACAAATACTATTATTAACCGAAGGCTACTTTTGTTTGAATTTTTTTTATTTAAAATCCCGATCATGTAAATGCCAAACCTTGCCATGAATTTCCTTAAAGAGGTGTGTTCAGTGGTGTTCGCGGTAGGCACAAAGTATAATGATCCCACGCCTAACTGCAGTGCTCTCTGAATTTGATCAAATGATCATAATCACATCTATTAATTTTAATATCCTGCTACTAGCTTTTATTTAGACTTAATTGGAGAGCTATTTGCACATGCTGTCATGCCATTGTCGATATGCCCATGCAATAGATGCATTTTAGAGTATTAAGGTTAACGATTAATCTATTAATTTAGCCTTAATTTAAATGATGATAAATTGTGGAAAATGATCGAAAATTGACATCCCTAGTGGACATTAGTGGAAAGCTTGCTCTGAGCACGCAGGAGATTCTGCACCAAAACCGGTCACTTGAAACTTTTGCCTGTCCAAATTGTTTTGGTCGTTGAAAGGTCATTGAAGTTTAAGCAAGTTGAAGTTCTCTGCCAGTTGACCACTATTTCAGCCAACTGTGCCAGTGTTGAGTGAATGTGTGAAGACTATCTAATCTTAAAAAAATAGATACTTTTTTTGGTTTGTTGTCTTTTAAGAGACTGTGAACCTAATGATGTCTTCCTCTCCTATAAGTTGATTTGCCTGTAAGCTTAGTTTTTTAAATGCCATACTGTCTTGTAGGGGTGTAACGGTTCACAAAAATCACGGTTCGATATGATACGATACAGTAGTGTCACAGTTCGGTATGTTTTAGATACGGCAAAAATACAATAAAAAGAGAATTTATTTAGATTTTTTTTAAACATTTTTATTGAATAAAACATAATGTGACCTTGTTTTTCCCCCCTCCCCCCCTTTTCTTTTAATATGACCTTGATCCCCCCCCCCACTTTAAACAACAATGGAGCTATTCTTCACATCAGAGTATGTGAGCAGAGCGGAGCGGCATGATTTTGTCTGGAGCTTGCAGTGGATTTTTTGAAAGTCGGAGCGTCACGATTTTCTCTCGTTTAGAGAGCGCTCCACTACCGCTCCAGCCCATAATGCAACTGCATTAATGAAAAATTACAGTGAAGCGTTAATGGAGCGAGGATCAAGTAAGGAGGGAGCGAGGAGAGGGAAATGGTAAACCTGGAGCAGAGTGATCATGAAATGCTCTGAGCGCAAAGCGGAACTTCTTGCCGCTCCACTCCGCTCACATACTCTGCTTCACATACACTTCTGGGGTTTCTTCTTAGCAGCAAATAAAGAAGTGTTTTGGAAAAGTCAGCCTTTGATGGTATTTATTGATTAATTAAAACTTAATAAAAAGTAGATTTGAGCCATTTCAAATGAAAGCTCAGCGTACCATGTTCGTAGACAACGCGCGCCATCCACTGACATCCAGGGCGCTGTTTCTTCCTGCGGGACAATCTGCGTGAGGGGAGACAACAGGGGAGAGATCCACTATTAAATTTCGTGGTGTATGTGTCACCAAAGGCTTAGGGGTCGTTTACATGCAGCGCGTTTTACTTTATTTTCTTTATTTTCAACAGAGCCGCGCAGTTTAAAATCCAAAGCAGAAATTTTGTAACTGACAGCACTTTCATGGTTGCCTAGTAACAGCAGATGCTACAGACGGTGGAGGAAGCGCCGCAGCCCCGCCTTGCGTTTTTCACTCATTTTTAGACACTTCGTGAACGTACCCTTATGTTACATTTAATGCTAAAGTATCGTTAACGCCAATACAAACATTATTTTAATGCGTTAGAGCAGAAAGATGCAGCTCTGGTTAAACAGCTGGATGCTGGGTTGAAATTGCAAAGTGAAATGCCTAACGTTACCTGAATGCCTCGGAGATCGTTTGTAATGTGTGTGTTTCTGGTTCTCGTCTGTTTGGGGATGGGAGGAGCAGACAGTGTGTTCGTTTGCACTGCCTTGTTGAGTGTAACCCTGAAAACATTATATTTTACACAGTTTATTCTCTTTTTTTCCCCCTCTGAATCGTCTGGTTCGTATTCGTACCGAACGGTTCAATACGATTACGCGTATCGTTACACCCCTACTGTCTTGTATAATTGTAGTTCATTTTGTTTAGGCCTATATGGTTCTGGTCATAACTTTGTCAAAACCAAAATACTTTTATTAAGAAGCAAGGTAGCGAAAAGACATAATTTTAAATTCTATATATAATCTCAAATCCCCACGGCCCACAGTGTTCATATTTATGTCGCCTTCAAATGTGTGAGGAGGATTTGTTGCACGTTTGGGCCCAGGGCACTGTGTAAGGAGGAGTTTGTCTGCCAAAGGCTTCTGGGTGACAAAAATGGGTTAAGTTGGCTCATCCTAACATGTTTCAGTTTTACAAGCTCCACAGTTTTCTTCCCCTTCTCTACTTCTCACAGTGACACAGTCATACTTTGGTTCAGTATTGCATAGTGTATCAATATCCTGTAATTTTAGTAGTCAATTGAAATGCTTGTGAAATGAATTATTACTGTGATGATGCAGTTGTTAAACATGTTTGTTTATTTCAGTTCAAGTTAAATGTTGATATAAATATTGAAAGTCTAATCACAACAGTGATTCTCAGGTAATTAGATATTTTTTTCACATTTTCAGTGAGTTAAGTAAAAAGATATTTAGAGCAGTTGAGTGGGTTTTATTACAGTAAGTGTATCTAGACTGAAAACTGCACAAATGCAGTATTTTAACTTTTTATATGATATTTATAGGTTTTTGTCCAGTTTGTTTACTGGTTGCTTTTATTAATTTGTTTTTTAATTATTTAATAAATTACATTTTAGTGTCACAACTTTTAAAATTATGTCAGTTTTTTTCCACTGCATGGCTCTAAAAATTGTATTTATATTTTCTTAAAATGCTAATTATTATTAATTTTTTTAATGCATGTATAAAATAAAAGTACAAACGTGTTTGCAACACAACTAAAACATAAAATCAGCATATTAAGGATCATGTGACCAGTCAGCTGTGCCATCATAGTAATAAACTGCATTTTAAGATATATTTAAATTTAAAAAAAAAAATTAATTGTAGAAATATTTTACAGTATTACTGTTTTTACTGTATTCTTGATAAAAAAATAAAAATATAATTTTGATGTGTTATTGAAAAAAAAATCTAACCCTAAACCCATTAATCAAACCTTTGCGCTCTATATTTAAAATTAAATTATAAAAAATATAATAAATTATTTCAAAATGTATTAGTGCAATTATTATAAATTATGAAATTGTATTTGATTTGAGTCCCCATTCATATCTGTGTGTCAGTTGGTGGAGTTCTTCATGTGTTGCCTGTGGTTTAAGGGAGCCAGTGTTAGTGCACATAATATGCTTCTTTCATTCATGCCTTGTATCTTTTAGCTAGGGCATTGCCTGTAACTCTCCCCGAAGCTACGAGTTTAAAAGTGCACTGCCTCATTTTGCATTGTGGATTTTCTGCGGGCCAAAAGGAGCGCTCCAAGGTGTCGTCGACCCTCTCTTACCCTGGTCACAGAGGAATCGGACACTCTGAGTGCACACCAGAAACTCCTCGGTGCTCACCCTGTACTGTTCTCCGTCCCTCTCCTGTTTCTCTTCTGCATAACTGCTTCTCTCCCCACCCCTTCCTCCCTCTCAGTGCCTAATTAATGGCATTAATTATCTCCAATTAGCAGTGTGGTCTTGGCAGCCGTTTCTGTCCCCTCATTTCTTTTGTTTCACAGAGGTCTGTGACACAGTATTCTCCCTGTGGGGCTGTCACCGGCCTAATGAAAGGCTACAAGGCCTGGCTTTCACCTCTCTCTCTCTCGCGCTCTCTCTCTCTCGTTCTGTTAGAGTACTTTAGCACGTTAGCCTCATTAGCAGTAGTTCACAGCGCCGGAGTTAAGTTTGCCGAGGCGGATCTGCTGTGTGTTTTCCCACACAGGTGTTTATCTCCATGTCTTATCTGTAGAGTGGGTCAGCGCTCACCGGTATGTGTGGCTCATGTGAACGGACACGCTCGGGGGTATCGGTGTGTTTGCGTTAAAACAGTTTCCAGGCCGCAGGTCTGAGCGGAACGTAATGACCAGATGAACGTGCTTTGGCTCTGAAAGACAGCTTTGGTTAACCTGCTGTCAGTCGTCCAATTATCACATATGTCAGCAAACGTTTGGTAGAAGATTGTTAGTATGGGATGCATGTGCTACTATTTGACAAAGCTGGCGAGGTTTGTACTGTATTTGCTGACGAACATGAAGGCGGTACAGATGAGGATAGTGCCTCTCTTTCAGCCTTTAAAATATTTCAAAGGACAAGCTGTGGGAAGTTGTCACTAGTTGTTGGCATTAGTGGTAGTTTTGGTCTTTTTTTTCATCTAGGTTTTACAATAATGCACCAGAACCACAAAATAACACAGTCATACAAAATATGAGCTTGAAAAACATATTATGTGATCACTATGTGTGTATGTTATATTAATTTAATTTTTAAGAATAAATAATCAATTTGTTTATTACTATTAAATGTTGTTATATGTTACTAAATGGGTTAACATGAATGAACAGTGAAAATACTTCATCTAAACATTTATATTTATATTAAAATCTGAATTTGTATTTGTAAATATCATTCAATAAACATGAACTAGCAATAACCACTGAGTATTTTTTAAGAAAATATATTATATACTTTAACACTATGTATAGCTTATTGTCATTTAATGTTAGTTTAGTGCCAATGTTAATTTATGGGTGCCAAGTCCACATTTTTCCCACAGAATTGGGTTAGTTTTATACTGTTATACTATTATTTCCAGTAAATTGTATGCCATTTTCTGTCATAATGCCGTTGGGCTAGTTTTGTCCATGATTGCAATTGGGGGTGAGTTTGTTAAGCAGACCTGGCAACCCTGATTTCCCCCTTCTTCATTAATACTATTACAGATTTGTCTTTATTGCACTATTTTTCTTATTGCTATGGTGCTACAAGTGTGACTTTTATCTATAGACCAACATTTTAAACTGACTAAATAAGAAACATTACACCTATGCAGTTTTAACACAGACAGCTTCAGGCTCGCATCGTTCACATGCATAGGGTGGATTTAAGGTTCCTGTTGCTCTGTGCTTGGATAATCTTTAGTTAGTGGACTATCCTCACCTCACAACTGACTTTCACTTCACTTTCCTTCACACCTTCTTACACACGCACATCTCCCATTCAGTTAACGACACATCTGTCTGCAGCTTGATTATGCATGCAGGTCTCTCTATCTAATCTTTATAGACTCAACTCCAGCTACACAGGAGAGTATGAGAGAGATGGGAAGAGAGATGCATGGGACTGAGAGAAAAGCAGGGATATGTAAGCCACTGGAGAGACTGCCATGAGGAGTGATTTGGAGAGGAGGAGATGTGGAAAGGTTAAGGATGCTGGACCAAGTTGAAGGGTCCGATTCTCGCCTCCCGCTTTGCACTTTGCCCGCTGAATCATTTTTAATAACCTGCACAGCCACTCAGAGGTCCGTCCTCAAAGAAGAGTGTATTTACAGGAGCAAGTCATTCAGGGATGCCACAGGTCCCACTACTCGGCCCGATAACATTTAGATATGTGAAGTTTTAATTGACTGAACTTTAGCTTGAATTGTAAATGAATGAGAGAAGTAGCCTTGGTGGTGTTTTTTATCAAGCTTAGTTTCTTAAGAGATGTTTGTTTGTGAGTGG
>JAUCNO010000663.1:1960082-1982582 GCA_032353835.1 Enteromius viviparus | reverse complement strand
TGAAGTCTACGACAACATGATATTTGCGAGAAGGTCAACCGAAAACATAACTAACGACTTTATTCGAAGATTCAACCAAATTGGGTTAAGACATGGGGGTAACCAATAAATAAATAATTTCCATTCTGGGGTGCAAATAACCCTTTAATTAGTGCAAAACTTAATTGCCAAATAATGTTGCTTCATTTGAAATCAGCAGTATTCCACATATCAGCCTTCCCTAGTGTTTGTGTTTCTTGAGTAAAAGGGAGGAGTAGTTCTCAATAAGCTCTGCCCACCACCCCTTTGGGTCAGGTGTGTGTGAAAAGAGACTGTGTGTGTGTGTGTTTGAGGTCAGAGGTGGCGTAGCTGTTTGTAGGGCGGCTGTAGAGAGGTTTGAGTTACAGCAGGGGGAGGGAGTGTGTGAGCCGACTGCCAGCTCTTGCTCTTTAATCCTCCCTCTCTTTCTCTTTTTCTTACTTTCTCCTTTATCTTCCCCCCTTTTCCCTCCTTGTTTAGTCTCTTTTTCTCTGGTTTTCACTCACACATACACAGACTCACTCGCACAGTGCACCACGTCTCCTTCCATCTTCTCTCTCTCTCCGGTAGAACAGGGCAGACTGGCAAGCACACAAGCCCCTAGCAGCAGCAGCAGACTGTTAAAGAGGTTTGAAAGAGGGAACGGGGCCAACGGAGGAAAGGGGCCCCAGTCTCTAAGTGTTCCACTAGCTCAGGAGATTCCACTTGAGGCTCCTCTCACTCTGTTTGCTTGTTTTATGCCCCTTTTACGAGGGGAAGTATGTACACAGATACACAAGAGCAGAGCTGTAGTGCAGTTTTTCTGATGCAAATAAACGTCTCGTGTTAACACTCTCTGAGCTGAATGTGCGGGTTTAGGGAGAGTGATCTTCTTGTGTAAATGCACACTGATACTTAGCATTCTGCACTGTTTTAAAGCCGTGTAGCGAAGTTGTACAGCTAAAAGCTTTGTTTGCTTTAATTACACAAATTGCAATACGTCAAATTCTGCTCTTCTGTTTCTTCTCCTGTTAAATCTCCTGCTATATTTAGTTGTTTTATATTTGTCCTAAAATCAAAACCTGATTGACAAATGCAATCAATATTATTACAATTTAAAATAACATTTCTGTTTTCTTTTCAGTAAGCATTTATTATTAGTATTATTTTAAATGGCAGGTATTGTTATAAAGGCAAAGCTGAATTTTTTTTTAGATTTGTTCAAAAATGCTTATTGCAAAAAAATGTATACTTTTTTCAGGTTTTATTGATGAATTGAAAATTAAATAGAGCAAAATATATTTGAAATAGATGTTTTTTAATATTCCACAAAACATGTAAATATTCCATATATAATTGCTGTTAAACAATTAATCGAATCCATTATTATGTATACATTTATGCACACATACAATATATATTTTGAAAATATTTACATGTACAGTATATACTGTATTATATTATTAATTTTTATATTATATATAAATCTATAAGCATGCTCTTTTTCCTTAAATACATACATTTAAATACATAATAAATATGGGCAGCAAAAAGTGTAATTAAAAACCTTTATTTATTATGGATGCGATTAATTACATTTGGACAGTTGGACAGCAATATAATATTTTAAATTTGGGAACAGGTAATGTCAATGATTTGTATTTCTTTTTTTGTACATATTTGTTTTTTGTACATATTTCTTTTTTTATACATGTACGTCGCTTTGGATAAAAGCGTCTGCTAAATGAATAAATGTAAATGTAAATACATATTTAAACTAAATGTAATATTTTGTCAAAATAAGTTATAAAAATACTTGAATCTGTCTAATTTTATTTACGGATGAAAAAAGGTATTCCCTTTCATTTTTTTTTTTAAACATTCAGAAATGTAAAAGAAATTGAACATAAATGTCAATTCAAAAAAAGCGATTTTCATCTGCACATTCTGTATATTCACAAATGTACTGCATAACACTCATAACTCAGATATCGGCATCAGATGCCATATTGTTATTGATGAACCGAACAATGCACTATAATTGATGTCATGTCGAAAACAAAGTAGCATTGGTGTATCGTATCAGGGTTGTCTAATATCGATACTAACTTGTTCTCTCTATCTGTATCACAGAGTGCAGCAGCAGCCCCCAGCCCAGTAATGGGCAACATGCCCCCCAATGATGGCATGCCAGGTGGACCCATGCCCCCTGGTTTCTTTCAGGTAAGCACAGCTGGTTTCATTCTCCTCCCTGCCTTCTTATTCATTCATCACCCTGTCACACCTGCGCTCCATTCGTTCATTCATTCATTCACTCTCTCTCTCGTTCTGTGTGCGTGGGCTGCTGGTGGGTCTCTCTGTGGCTGTGGGAGGCTTGACAGCAGCCTGGAGCTCTGCTGTCTGTGTGAGATCATTCTAAACTTCTGTTTTGTGCACACAATATTATTCCTCACCGGTAAGATGGAAGCTCAGAGCATTAAATGTTAGTGGAAAGTAGCTGTAGTTTCATTTCTGGAGCTTTATTACACTTCCTAACTCAATAGTTACTCAACAGCTAATATATGGAGTTTGGATGTTAATACGGCTCCCATAACGAATTTTTGGAGCAAGTTGCTGCTGATTATCAATTAACTGTGTTACGAAACATTTAACTGTAACTTTAAGAGAGAGAAAATGAATGTATGGGGTCTTCACTCTTCAGATTTTGTGGTTGTATTATTTTTCCTATTCTTTCTTCATCAATCCTCTATCCATCTGCTTGCAGCTTCATTCATTCCATACTGCAGGCCGTGTTGTGTTCATGAACTTGTTAAATGCAATGTGGGTGTTTACAGATTTCTCTCTCTGATCAGTGGATGGCCTTCTTTATCAGTAACGCACAGCAACATGGAAGTTTTTATTACTAGATTTTATTTGTTCTGAAGAAAATGCGAGTGGTGCTGTGCTGTGGAAATATTGCTGCAATTATGCTTTGCCGTTGCTAAGGACTTCTAAGTGTTTTTAATGGTTGCTAGGTGGTTCCTTGTTGGCACATGTCAAAATAAGCCATGTATTTATGATATTCTGTTCCCTAGGTATGGTCCCTCCCTTCATTCGTTTTATCGTCCAGCAGATTAAAAGTTCTTCTCAAGCCACTCGATTTGAGTCGCTGTACGTGTCTGTAGTACAAACAGTGCAGGAAGTTGACATTAGTGATGCATGATATATTGGTAGCATGCTATCATATGTTCTATAGGTTTTTTTAATGTTTATTTTTAATCAACAGGACTGATATTGGATATTAAATGGTGATTTCTCCTATTTTTATGTATGGATTTTCTTTGCTGTCATCTAACCAAAAGTTAGACACTTTCAAAACACTAATAGCAAATGTCAAAGATAATCTAAATTTTCACAATGTACATTATACAAAATCTTTTTTTTTTGTGCTTACAGAGTTTTGTAGAATGATATTATTTTGTAATTATTATGAATTTATTATTTTGTAAAATTATAAAAAATGTTATGCTATTGGCTATTAGATGAAAATAATTTACAACTTATTGGTGACAGCCCATATTTGAGTATGTGTGTATTGCTAATTATTAATGACTTCTTAATATCTCTAATTTTCAGTTTATGCACTAGTGATGGTGCTCAGACTCAGACAGGTGGAGATTTAGATTATTTATCGCATTTTAATTTCCATTTCTGTGTGTTTACATGAAACATCACAACCACTTGCATACAAGCACGGACACACACAGCCTCGTAATCAAACATGCTTGTACACATCCACAGCCCTTCCCATAATGCAGCGGGGGTGGTGGAGCGTTTGCTCAGTGATGGACAGGTCTGGCATTTGGCAGTGTTGGTGATAAGGAAGAGCCGAGGGAGGAGGCGCTTTCGACCGCTGTCTGGAATCTCGGCTGTATGGGGAGGGAAGGGTTAGGAGAGCAATATAGGGGAAAGGTTTGAGAAGGAGGGAGAGGTGCGGAGGAGATTTTTGGAGAAGCAGAGGAGTGCTATTTATATCAGCTCAGCGCTGAGGGAGAGAGAAAAGAGGTGTGAGGTGTTCTGGTGCGTTTGTGTGTGTGTGTGTGCGATTGCTGCTCCTGAGATTAGTTTCTACCACATCATTGAGAGACCAGGACTGTGTGGGTTTTGGTTCATTCATCTGTTTAGGAGAGATGCACAATATAGAAATTGTAGCTCATACTGTTACTACATTTCGTAATAGCTGAGATTGCAATATGTACGATGGTGTCTGTTGATTAAATAACAATACTTCAGTCTAGGATTTTATATTATTCTAGTAAAATTGGAAATTAAAACAAGCAATGTACATTTGATGTCTTTAAAGTTTTTAAAATGTTTTTCTTTTTTGATTTTAAGAACACATTTATTCAAGATTTTGGGATGGGTAAGATATATGTGTTTTCAGAGTAATGAAAAAATGTTATTCAGCAGTAATGCATTAAATCGAAGTCATTTTATATTGTTCGGCTATCCATTTTTCAAATAAATTCTTTGAATTTTATATTCATTAAAAAAACGAAAAAAAGCTTGTTTTTAACATTCATAAAAATAAATGTTTCTTGAGCACCAAACCCACAGTTTATAATAATTTCTGAAGGTGCATGTGATAATGAAAACCTTAATAATGGTGGCTGAAAACATCACAGGAATAAATTATATTAATTACAATAGAAAAGGTAAAATGTTTAATGTGATTGTGATGTCCATAAATGATTTTTTTTAATGTAAAGAACAAGTTATGTTATTGCCTGCTTCACACCAGTCAGGATAATAGAAAAACGCAGATGTTTGCCAATATGGTCACAAATACCCCTGATTTTATTGTATAGGAAGTCAGGTGACGTGGAAGTGAACGGGTGTTACTGAAAGACCAAGATTGTTTAGCAGAGAAAGGCAGACAGCGAGCAGCAGAGTGAGTGCTACCACTGCTGTGTGTGATGAGGTGTAATGAACAGTCATGACCTCAGTGCTACTGCGAGTTAAAGAGGCCTTGAGCATCCCTAGACCCCTCTAATCCTTCCCTCAGACCCACTCTGAAAAAGGCAGGCAGCCAGGGAAAACGCTCTCATACACGCACACACACCCTCATGTATTCCTGTTGTATCGGCGCATGGTTTCTGGGACAGTCAGTGAAGCAGCTCTCATGCCAGACCCCACAGCGATCCTCTCTCACAGGGAGGTCAGAGACGGGTCATGGCTAAATCGGAAACAAAAATCTCCCAGAACCAGCTCAAAAAGCCCTTACCTAAGCTGCAAGTGTTTATTGGTACACATAATTCATGCATGTGTTTAGAAACAGGCTGCTTGTATCACTAAACAAATGCTGTCCCATGCAATTCTATCAACCTAGCAATGCTTAAGGGGGTAGTCCACCCAAAAATGGAAATTCTTTCATTTACGCACCCTCATGTTGTTCCAAATCTGTAAGACTGACTTTTCTTCTGGAAAACATAAAAGAAAAATCAAGAACATTGCTAATCGGTTTCCATGCCTTTTGACTTCCAGATATTTTGAATAATGTTGATAACCAAACAGTTCTAGTTCTCATTGACTTTTATATGAAGATACTGTATTTTGAAGAACGTTGGTAACCAAACAATTTTGGCTCCCATTGACTTCTGTAAGAAGATATTTTGAAGATAAGAAGAGATTGTGAAGAATGTTGGTAACCAACCGTTTCTCTTCCTATTGACTTCTATAAGTAGATCTTTGGAAGAATGTTGGTAACCAAAGTTTCGTGTTCTAATGACCTTCACAAATATTTAACATGAAGTCAATGGGGCCTCGAAGAAGTTTAGAACGTTCCTCAGAATATCTTTTTCTGTATACTTCAGAAGAAAGCAAGTCATATAGGTTTGCAAGGATATGAAGATAAGTAGATAAATAACCAAACTGTACTGAAAAACGTGGCCAGTTGTGTTTGTGTATCAGAGCATCTTTACTAAGAGCTGTAGGCCGCTTGTCAGACTCTGACTGTGCTGTATCTCTTTCGGTTGTGTTATTTTTGTTGCCGTGGGTGGGTCAGTGTTGCACCCTGGGCAGATGTGTTGTTCTGCAGCTGCGGTCTGTGTGGCAGCTCCGGTCATCAGCGAGGAGATTTCCGGTCGTGTTGGATGGATGGTTTCCTCAGCCCGCTCTGAAACCAGCGGGAGGGCTTGTCTGAGGTCTGAGCTCTGGCCAAAGGTCAAGAGGCAGTAATAAGTGCGGGTCACAACCACATACACAGACTCGACAGGCCAGCGGAAAAACTACTCTTCTGCCACCTCCCTCGGAAGATTTGTTTCTTTTGTTTAGTCACTAAACTTCAAAAACGATCCATGGGCATCAATATGTTTCCCATTGAGATGTATGCATCTGATTACTGTGTAGTCAAATAGTAAAGACGTTCACAAAATAAATATTGTTGCACTTCTGTGAGATGCGTGAACTCATCTATTTTGCGACAGCTTTGCTTTGTTAACACTGCCCCCGAGTGGTCAAGCAGAGCTATTGCAGCTGTCCTGCGGCCGTCATTCAGAGTGTATGAATACTGTCAAACTAACTGCCCCTTTAGGGCCTAGGAATGGAGGCTGAAGTGCTCTCTGTTGATAGCCATGCCAGTAAGTGGCAGGTTATTATCTTCTCAAAGGTGTTGGAAGTGATTTTTATATATCGCTGTTTTGAGATCCTTCCCCGATGAGGCAGGACTGCGTTGTGACCGTGATTGGATGAACATTTCTGTAGGGACACTAATATAGATGCACAGGACCGATAATGCCATATGTTTCGCATTCAGGCTTGTTGTTCAGGGAGGGAGAGATAAAGAAGCAAAGCTCCTTTGTTGTTTGTTAGTTATTAGTCATATGGTCTCGTGTTCCTTACAGAACCATTTTGTACTTGAGCTCAATGGCCTGTTGATCATTAATGAACACTAATGGAAGCTTGGTGCAGTAGTTATATGGGTTTATAAAGGGTTTAATGGGTTTAAGACACAGTTCGTGGAAATATTTCGGCAGCGTACTGTACATGAACAGTGATGGTTTCTAACTGATTTGACTTGTTTTGGCGTTTCTTGCTATCCTGGTATAAAAGCCTTAAAATACGTTTGCTAAGATGACCTGATTGAGTGCGTCTTTTTTCTTTATTGTGTACATTTTCTTTTATTTCTGTTTTTAATTTTCTGTTATGATGTCCCTCGGTGCTGTTCAGTTAATATAGTTGTTTTTTTTTAGTTTTTCTAGAATTTTGCCATATTTTGTTGAGAACTTTCTGTTCCTATCCTATCAGTTGTTTTATTCCCATAAAACTGTTCATAGCTCTACACACTAGCTGTGGATTTCCTTACCAATATTTAGTACCTAGCGAGTGAGTCTGTGTCTTGAGTATTAGACGTTTGTGTTTGTGCAAGGGCTTCACTAGCAGCAGCAGCAGCAGCAGGCCTCACTGGAAGGCCGTCTGTGCATCTCTCATCTCCCTCTTCTCTCTTAAAGGGGCCTCCCGGCTCGCAGCCATCACCACACGCACAGCCTCCCCCACATAATACCAGCAACCCCATGATGGGACCACATGGCCAGGTAAGACACACAGCAACCCGTACACACATGCATACACCCCGTGTCCTTGCTCGCACACTCGGTATACACGCGTCACATTTGCACACTTGAGAACTGTTGGTGACGCTGGCAGCAACTCACTTGGGCAAGATGAATGGTGTAAATTACATGGTTATTTATAATTCTCTGCATTTTTAAAGTCCTCTTCCTTTATACAGACATAGACACACACTTTCCTAGAACTAGTTGCAGAGTCCTGTGTATGGACTTTAGTCAGGGTTGATGCCATATTTAAAGGGATAGTTCAATCAAAAAGGAAAGTTCATTTCAGTTTCATGTTTTAAATCAGTGTGACTTTCTATCTGTGGATCACAAAAGTAGAAATGTTGAAGAATTTGCTGGCTAATGTTTCCACGGAATTAAAATGACACAGGACTGAAGTTTAAAAAAAAGAACAAACAAGTAACATAGATTTATGATAAAAAGGGAGTATATTTGAAGTTAATTTAATTAAGAAAGATATACAGCAGTTAAATTATTATTGACTGAACATCTTAATATCTTCCCTAGTGTTCATAAAAGAAATATCAATACCTGATTCATGAATAAATCCTTTTGAATCTGACACTATTGTCGTGCAGCAGCTGCTTTATAGAAGAATTTCTATAATTTTTAATTCTGTGAAGATGCTTTGAAACAATCTCTACTGTATAAAGTGGTTTAAATTCAAAGGTGACTTGACTTGATCTTTTCAAAGAATCAATTGATCTAGTTCCCAAAACTGGCTGGTCTGATTCTTGAGACTGTTCAAAAGAACAGTATTTGAAAGATAGTACTTTTTTGTAGCATTGTTGTCTTAACTGGCATTATTAATATACATTTTCCTCATATTTACTTTCACCTTTTGGTGCTTGAATGCTTTATTCCCCATTCATTAGAATTGTATGGGAAGGAGTAGGCAGCACAGTATCAAAAAAAGTCGGTAATGGTATTGAAGATTTTAATTCTTTAGAGTAAATATATATATATATATATATATATTTAGCCAAATCGGAAAAAGTTGCAAAAAAATAAAATTACTTTAGGAATGTAAATCCATCCCTCACATACTCGTTGTCTTTTGGGCGTACACCCGAAAGTCCATTCCTCCTTTGTCTTCTTTCTTTTTTCGTTCTTCCTCCCTCTGCTTCTCTATCCTGGGAGTGTGAAGTATCCTGTAGACCCCCCCACCCCCTCCATCTAGAGTCGACTCCCTATGAACAGGATAAATAATTCAGTCTCCTCCTTGTTCTTGGAGATGGGCCTCCACTCCTGGCCCTCACCCCACCCCCCAGCAATAGCCCATTAATATTGTAGAGCCTCCCGCCACACAGCGCCCTCACAAACACGCATACAAACGCACACTAACTGCGCAGAAACCAAAACGATGTGCATACCCACAAAACACAGCGAAACCAACACGTATATCAACTCTCAAAGACACTTCAGCTTCCCTTCCCCAGGAAAAAAACACACGCACACTGAATATTAGGGCGCTTCGGTTGTAGAACATCTTCCTACAGTGGTAATAACACTCTAATTAGTTGTAAAAACACGCACACACAAACCCATACGGCCTATCCCTCATTCGTTCAGTGCAGACATGTTTCAACAGAGCCCTAAAAGTTGGCGAGAGTCTCTCGGGGAGCTTCCCACAGGCCTTGACCACAGAAGCGGCATCGGGTTTCGTCTCTAGACACGCAGCCACACGGCTCTAATGGTTTGTATGTCAAGACGCAGGCACGATGCTGCCCTCGTTTGGGTTGTTGTGGTCACTTTCCTTCCTGACCAGACTTTCACTTGAGAAGCGTCTAAGTGCAGCCGCTCGAGGTCTGACTTTCCTGATGCTCTCCTGAGTGTTCGTCGAAACACCACAAGAGTTTATGTGTGTGCACGTTTAAGAGACAGAGCAGGAGCAGTCTGTGTCGACGGACAGAAGGAGAGATGTCAAATGTACATATTTGATGTCGTCTTGCGCTGGCTTCTGCTCTCCGTGCATCTGTCTGTCCATTCCATCTGCTATAGCCTGGCCTGCTGCACTCATTCATTCTGGTCTTTACAGTGCTCTCGCTTTCTTCTTAAATAGGGCAACATGTTGCTAATAAAGTCTGTTTTCTCTGTCTTTCTCTCTTTTAGCCTTTTATGTCTCCACGGTACCCTGGTGGACCTCGGCCGTCTCTTCGGATGCCAAATCAGGTGGAGAGAACGTTGTCTCACCGTCATGAAATTGCATACAAATTGTTTTTTTACACGCTCTTAAAGGGACAATACGCACAAAAATTACAATTTTGTCATCATTTACTCAAACCCTGTATGAGTTTCATGCTGAACGTAAAAGAAGATATTGCTGGTAATCACAACAGTGACTTTTTATAGGATTTCTTTCCCTAATATAGAAGTCAGTGGAAGTAAAAAAACTCTTTGGTTCTTTAAATTCTTTAGAATGTTTTCTTTTGTGTTCAACATAAGAAAAAAACATTTACAGGTTTAGAACGACATGACAATGAGTAAATGATGACAAAAGTATCCTTTTGTGGGAACTGTTTCACATTTAAAGGTCACCAAAAACATGAAATACCTGGAAATATCAGGGTTTTTTTAATAAAGGAAATACAAGGACTTTAAAATTCATTTGTCTTGGTATTTAAGTTTTAATAAATACATTTTTGTTGTTTTTTTGCATACTTCTAAAATATTTTATTTGCAAAAATAATGTTTTTTTTGTTGATAATTAAAAAATAGCACTGAAATGTATGTAAAGCTTAATTGAAAATGAGAAATGTTGGTGAATAATGTGGCAAATATCTGAAATTTAAATGTTGAAATAGTGAAATAGAAATTAAGCTGAATAGAAAAAATAAAACTGATGTTCATACATGCCTATGATGCCCCAAAATGCTAATCTAAAATGATTATATTTTGAAATCGTGTGTTGTATGTCTGTTAATAGATTTTTTTCACAATTCAATTTACATGAATTTTATTAATCATGGCAGTGTATCATACAGTGTATCATATTTTTGGTCTCTGCTGTTCTAATATAAAGACACTGTTTTCTCCAAAGTACTCTAGAAGTACTTGATATTAAGTGTAAAGTATTTCATGGACAATTGTGTATAATGTTATGGAATTAATATTTCAAAACCAATAGACTTCCACTGAAAAGAAAAGACAAGAAGGATTTATTTCCATTTGTTCCTTATCTCCATTGTAAATTCCCGCATTTATGTCCTCCTCAGCCTCCTGTAGGAGTTCCAGGATCACAACCTCTCCTGCCAAACAGTTTGGACCCAACCAGACCACAAGGTAACATCTCGGTCCTACACTTCATAACAACAGAGCTATTTTCACACAGACTGATGAATGATGTGGTATCAGCTGTGTCATAACTCTCATTAACTCATTTGTTTACAGGTCATCCTAACATGGGTGGTCCGATGAGAATGAATCCTCCCAGGGGCATGGGTGGCATGGGTCCTCAGGTAGACGCCTATTCTTGCTCGTTTTCTACTCGTTTTATCCTCTGGTAGTCACCCCAAGACAACCGCCACAGGACTGAAACCCTGTAACTCTTCTTTATTCACCTGTGCTGAAAGCAGAGTTCTCCCCTCTTCCCCATCTCTCTCTCTCTCTGTCCTTCTCGTTCTTGGCAAGCGAGGTGCCGCACAAATCGGCAGCTGGTGCAGCATCTGTTCGACAAATTGGGTAGAGCGCAGAACAAAAGCTCGGGTTAGAATGAAGCAGCCTCAGGCCTGAAAGCCTCTGTCACACTTTGCCCTCCACCCACGGGCAGCCAGACAGGTGGGCTGCCGTCTGCCTGAGCAGAACTTCGTTAGCATAGTGTCAATCGTATCCCAACCTGTTTGGTTGACTCCCCACCGCTGCGGACAACAGTGAATGAAGGGCAGAGATTCCTGCATCGTGTACTTGCTGCATTTGCAGCCCCCACAGCAATTTTTCCCCAAATTGTGAACTTTAAGGAATAGTTCAGTCAAGAAGTAAAATTTTGTCATTTACTCACCCTCATGTCATTCCAAACCTTTCTTTTATATGTCTAACACAAGATATTTTGAAAAATTTTGAAGAACCAAACAGTTGTTGGTCCCCATTGATTTCAATAGTAGGAAAATAAATACTATGAAAGTCAATAGGGACCGTCAACTGTTTGATTACTAGCATTCTTCAAAATATCTTATTTTATGTTCAACATGAAAAAGCAACTCATACAGGTTTGGAACGACATGGGTACATGATGGCAGAATTGAAATGTTTGGGTGAACATTAATAGCGCAAAATAATGCCAAGATAATATGCAATTATTTATTATTTCATTAATTTTAATAAATGTATTTATTCTTCTTCTTCTTATAATTATAAATAAAAAATACATTTATATATTAATACATATTCATATAATTTATTAAATGTATATGCATATAATAGTTAATAATATATATTTGTATATAATTATTACATATACCATTATAATTGTTTAACAATTTTTTTTTTTAAACTGTCTTCTTTTAAATTGTATTTAGTATAATCAATATATTAATAAATAATATAATTCTTATAAATGCAATAATATATATAAATATATAATAATATATAAAGATATAATAGTAATTATATCTAATGACGTAATTTATTTATTTATAAACACAGTAATAATGGTTAATACTGGATTCCAGATTTTATGAAAAACGATTGTTGAAATGTTTGTGTTTTTGTTTTCTTTGTCCGTTGTAGAACTATGGTGGTATGAGGCCTCCTCCCAACTCTCTCGGTGGTCCAGGCATGCCCGGAATGAACATGTGAGTCCTTTAAAATGAGTAAACTATCTTTGCGCATTAATTTATTTAGTTTCATCATGTTTGTTAACTTCTTTCTTTTCTGCTCTGTATTTCTATCTTTTCTGGCTTTCCCTTCACCTTACAGGGGTCCTGGAGGACGTGGCCCATGGCCAAACCCGAATGCTAACTCGGTACATGCATACATGAGCTGTTGTCGTGTGACATGCATTATCGCTACACTGACTACTCAAACTTAATATAGTTGCACCATGATACAGCAATGGCTTTAGATTGTATATGATAGATTATCATTTTCATAATTTATATAATTGTTATAATTAAGTAGTGTAGTTTAAGTAAATGTGTTCATATTCTTTTGTTTGGGTTGACAGATAGCATACTCCTCCTCGTCTCCGGGCAACTACGTGGTGAGTACCAAACTTCAGTTTACTTTCTATAATACATATTAATTAACGCATGAATAACAGAATAAATTATCTTTGTAATACTTTATCAATGTGCCCTGAAACTCCTTTTATTTTTGGAGGATGTGACATGCAAATAGCTATTTCGGCATTATTTGAAGCTACTCTGATAGGAAATGAAGCCTTTCCAGATAATTGGCAGTAGTTTAACAGGGTAATGTAGTTTTGTTAATGGATCCGAGGTTACGAGAATATCCCAAGATGTTCTCGAGGGTGATCTTGACTTTCAGTATCAACGTCCCTATCCAAAACCTCCTCAAAAGTGTCTTAAAATAGTTTGCAAATGCACTTTTATATTGACCGCCGCAGAGATTTTTGTAGCTTTTTGCCTCGCCGCCTTAAGCTCGAAGGAAAACTGCAACATTTAGTCTGTCCTTTTAGAAACTAAAAACATAACTAAGCAGATATTAAAGTTTCTAAATGTATTGATTTTACTCAAGCAATTAATATCCTGCATGGTTTTGCCCCTAGCATTGCCTCCCTAAAAGTAAAATATCTGCACATTAGTCAAAGCAGCTTAATAGCTCCCCCGTGCCTAGTGTGTCTTTGTTTAAAAACTGCTCCTCTGGTAGTTCTCTGACAGTACGGCAGGAACTGTTACACTCTAAGAAGCTAAGCACGGGTTTGTGTGCGTATTTCCTCCCTCAGGGTGCTCCAGGAGGAGGTGGTCCGCCAGGAACTCCCATAATGCCAAGCCCAGGAGGTAAAGTAGATCTCTTCTGTCACTCTCCCGTTTGCGTATCATTCACTCACTCGCTCTCACCTCGCCTCTATAATCGGCACAGCCGGAAACAGTTTGTGTCTCTCCAGAAAAGAGAGATGCTCAGCACTTCACAAACACCCTGTTTAACACCTTCCTCCCTCCTTCCCTACCCAGCAGCCAATATCACTGCAAGGTTACCTGCATTTCCTCTGGCAGGAAAACAAAACATGTGATCAGCGCCACCCCTCCCTCTGTGTTTAGTGTAATTGCACTCGGCGCGCTTGTGTTTGTGATGTTGAAGCAGAGATTATGGGTGTGAGCGGTGTCTCCCTCTCTCTTGCTGTCACGCACACAAGCCATAAATCCTTGAGAAACACATTTATTATGGTGATTAATCTCATCCAGCCATGTTCTGTATTGATCTAGTGTGCTGCTTAAGCATTGGTCAGCCATAGAACCGACTCTAGTTCTCTTGTTTTGGTGAAGTTGGGCTTGAACTTTCTGCTCTCTTCTGTTCTAGACTCAACAAACTCCAGTGAAAATATCTACACGATGATGAACCCTATCGGACCAGGAGGAAACAGACCCAATGTATGTATTACCAGCATTTATTTACTAGAGTAGATATACTACCATTCAGACGTTTGGGGTTGGTAATTATTATTATTTAAAATTTTCTGCTCAAGAAATGATTTGTTTTTTTAATATTTGTGATGTATGTCTGAAACTTCAGCAGCACGTTTTGATTCGCAAACGTTCTACATTTGATTTTTTTGTAGCTCTTTGGAATACTTGATTCTTATTGGTCAGTTAGCAGCCAAATATTTGTGTACCATGATTGCTTAACTGTAGAATTGAGTGTTGTTTGATTGTCTTCTTACTTCAGCTGTGTTAGTTTCTCTTGTGCTAGTGCTCAGATCACTCAATGGTCTCTTTCTTCTTACATAATAGTACAATTTAAACTCAATAAGATCAATATTTAATGCCTAATTATTTATTTATTTGCTTAAGTAGTCATGTAATACGCTTGATAATGTACCGTCATTTGGTCATTATTGCAAAATAAACCCCTTCAGTGTGATTTATGACCTTGTTTGGATTTATTTGTAATTATAAGTGCCTGACTGTACGTTGCGCTTTATTTCTAATAATTCTAAATATCACATTATGATAAAAATGCAGACATGCGTTTAGTGGAATAAAAGGGGACGTGCTTATCTTTTTCAAATTAATATTTATATCTTATGGTGTCTTATGATTACTCAGGGCACTGAAAGTGGGATGGCTGGTTAAATGTGATTGTTTCTATGTGTTTCTTAGTTCCCCATGGGTCCCGGTCCAGATGGCCCAATGGGCGGCATGGGTGGCATGGAACCCCATCATATGAACGGATCATTAGGTAAGCTTTAAGACGTTGTTTGAAATATCTTTAAAAATCTCAAATGTTGTTTATTTAATAATATTAATATATACTGTATTTATGTATTTCAGGCTCTGGTGACATGGATGGGTTGCCAAAGGTAAAGAGAGTTTTTTTTTGTTTTTTTGTTTTTGAAGCAGTTTTTTTTTCCTTTGCTGTTTTCATATCCCAACCTGAACTGTTTTTGTCAAACGTCTCTTTCACTTCAGAACTCCCCCAACAACATGGCAGGGATGAACAACCCACCAGGCACACCGCGGGATGATGGAGAAATGGGAGGAAATTTCCTCAACCCATTCCAAAGTGAAAGTGTGAGTAGATTCTGCCCCAAACCCAGAGACCTGCCACTTCCCTCACCTGCCACTCATATACACTACCATTCAAAAGTTTGGAGTCTGTCAAGATTGAAAAAAAAAACATAATGTTTTATTCTGTAAATATATTTATAAAAAAAAGTGACAGTATTAGTGTTACAAAAATGTTTCCACGAAAATATTAAGCATCAGAATGGTTGTTTAAATTTATAATTAGAGATGTCAGTTTTTTTTAGTATTTCCATGGTCGATCGTCGCTTAAATTAACTATCAATTAATCGATTAATCGTTAATACTGCAAAATGTGTCTTTAGCAGTGGCATAGAGTCCCTGACATGACAGGATGTGCAAATACTATTCTAAACCCAAGCTTCCTCATCCAAATTGAAGTTTTTATTTATTTATTTATTTATTTTTAATTTAAATTAACATCGATGAATTTAATTATTCATTTATTCGTTCAATTTAATTATTAAGGTTATATAAAATGTTTTGTTTTTATGAGCATATAAGCAGACTTTTACAAGAAACCTCTTTCAAAAACATTTTAAATCTTACCGAACCCAAACTTTTGACCAGTAGTGTAGCTCCGCCCAGCAGGCACTCAGAAGGCCACACCCACTGACCATGTTACTTACAGACGTTAATTACAGAAGTTACTTATCAAATCAATAAAAAAAAAAAAGAAAGAAAATCATAAGTGTATGATTTGATTTGTAAGTGCTATTGATTCAGTCCAAGAGTGAGTGCTGGAAATAGCTTCTGTTATAAAAGACCAGCAGTTTCCTGGACAGACACTTTCCAAGTTCTCTGTCCTTTGGTTACTGCTTTGTCGACAAAATCATGCATTCTCTTGCTGTATTTTGGGACGGTGATGACATAACCATCTTGTATTTGCTCTGTGCATAGAGTTCTCATGATCTCACCTCCGCTATATATTCCCTCCCCTCCCCTTTGTCTCTTTCCAGTATTCACCCAACATGACGATGAGTGTGTGATTTCTTCTTGTTTTGTTTTATTTGGGGTTTTCTTTTCCGTTTCGTTTTCAAACCCCCTTCCGACCGCCCCATTCCTATTTTTTAAACCCTGTCCCCTCTTCACGTCGATCAACCCCCGGCACCCTCCGCCCATGGAACTCTGGCTTTTTCTGCACAGCCTTCTGGGATGCCCCACGAGCAGAGGACTCACATGAAAGTGGCCCATCCCAGCTTGTGCAAAATGGCCACCGGCAACAGGAAACAGTCCCAGAGCCACAGGAAGAGCTTGTTGACTGAATCTCCCTGCCTCCCGGACTTCCTCTCTGGTTCAGGACACTAACAGGGCTGAACACACACAGGAAGGCAGGTGTGTGTTTCGAGCAGACACATGCTACACCGGGCTGCTCACTTTAAGATCTTGTATGAACTCACTCCACTTTTTTGATTGTTTTTTTTTTTTTTAATCTTGAATGGATGCAGTCGTTTTTACAGTGGAAAATATCTGCACCTTTTTTCTCCATTTTATCGTGTAAATGCAAGGAAACTCATAATGATGGGTTCGGCAATGAACGTTTTCATTATTCTGTGTATGTATTGTATTATTATCAATTGCTGATTTTATTTTTATTAATATTGTAATGATGGTTACTGATTAGGTTTAATCTTTTTTTTTTTTTTTTTGAAAGGGGCACATTGTATGTAAACCACACATTCAACAGAAAAAAAAGCACACATCCATAATGCACAATAACAGTGTCATGACTTTTGCAGGAAGTCTACACTACGTTTTGTGTTTGCTGTGAAATCTTACCTCCCGCAGATTAAAAAGGTAGCCCTACCTTTTCATCTACGTCTCTAGTATACAGGAAATATAGTTTCATCGTCCCTGTTGAGTGAACGACCTGAGGCCATGAGGCTCGAGGCCCAAACCAGCAGCGACTTTAACCTCCTCAGACCAGCATGTGCATCCAACAACACGTTTTGGAGTCTCAATCTATCTGTAGAGAGGAAGTGATGTCATACCAGAGCCGGAAACATGCGGTTATATACCTAACTAGTGCTAAACTTGACAGATGTCTGCTCACAACTTATTTATTTGTTGTTTTTGTTCATGAATTGATTTATCGTGCACACGTCTCGCATGCGACCCGTCAGGACATATTGTACACATGTAAATATGCCAGTCTAAGATACCTCCTGAAGATTTGTATCATTTTGTCCCTCCCCAGAGACCCACATGCTTTCCTTCTGCATGAATCTGAACAGGGTGTCTCTAGTCACGTGACATTACAAATGAGGATCCTGTTGGCCCGGTGCTCATCATACTGGAGATTTTTTTCAGGTGTGGGAATAGAGCCCTCCTCCTCAAACACATTTTGTTAAGTATGTGTTGCTTATTATGACTAATCATCTTCAAAAATGTGTGATGTCATCCACATCCAGGGTTTTTCTGTGCTTATGAGATGAGGGGATAGTAATAGGACTTCCAGGGACTACTGAATGAGGGATACATGAACTAAATGGGCTCATGGCCTGTGCATTTTATAGTGCTGACATGCGTTGTTTTGCATGTTCTGTTTGTCTTTTACAGGGATAGTCCATCCAAAAAAACTTCTGTCATTTACATGCTTCGTTCCAAAACTGTGACTTTCTAGCTGGAGTTTCGATTGCCATTGACTTACATTGTTTTTTTTTTTTTTAACATTCCTCAAAATATTCTTAAAGATCTTCAATCTATTTTGTTAAAGAAGAACATTGGAAACCAAACATATTTTGGTTTGAAGATATTTTGAAGAACATTGTTTTGGTTTCCACTGAATTTCTCCCAATTGAAATTCTTGGCCATAAAGTGGAAGTCAGTGGGAACCAAAGCTGTTTGGTAACAAGATACTCCTAAAGGTGATGCTTTAATTTATCTGGAAAAAATAAGAATTTTAATAAATAAACTCTTTTGGTTCCCATTGATTTCAATTGTAATTTTTGCCCATATAATGGAAGTCAGTGAGAACCAGAATTGTTTGGTTACCAGCATTCTTCAAAATACTCTTAAAGATGTTTTAATCTGTCTGGTTTAAAAAGAACTTTGTAGAATGTTAGTAAATAAACCATTCTGGTTCCCACTGACTTCAGTTTTTATTAATTTTTGGCCATACAGTGTATGTCGATGGCATAGGAAACTGTTTGGAGACCAGTTCTTCAAAATATTCTTTTTGTTACGGAAGACATTTTGAAAAATGTTGGTAACAAAACTCTATAATTAGTTTATTCAGTGATATTTTTTTTCTTTTTGGAAGAACAATATTGATAACTAAACCGTTTCCGTCTCCATTGACTTGAATTTAAAAACAATTATTATACAATGGAAGTGAATAGGAACCGAAATTGGCTGGTTAATAAAATCTTTCAAAATGTTAATTTCAATCTGTCTTTTTAAAGAATCTTTGGAAGAATAGTTGATAACTACAACTTTTCGGTCTCTATTGATTTAGTCATTTTTGACCCTGCAATGGAAGTCAATCGAAACGGAAACCATTTGGTTACCAACATTCTTCCAAGTATCTTCTTTGATTTTCCACTGAAAGTCACACAAGTTTGAAATCACGCAAGTCTGAGTGGTTTTTGGGTGGTCTTATCCCTTAAAACAAAATGTGTTTTTGGAAGTATCGGGCTCTTAGTGAAAAGGTTTTTAGGGTTCAGAAGGAACCGGTAAATATCAGAGCTAAATGCTAAAATCCTCCTGCTGATTACATACACACACATTAATCACACAGCACCTGTTTTTAAGTTCTCCACAGCTTGATGACACGATGTACACAGAGAAACACATTTATACAGCGTCTATCTTATTTTATTACTTTGTTTGTAAATACTGTAAAATGCATTTTGATATCATTGACATGTTTTGATATTTCTGTCACTACCAATGAATACTACGAGATCTTGGGAGTAAAAAAAAAATGTAAAGGAAGTACCCATGTTTGTAGTTAAAGAGTCGCCATTCTCTGTCTTTGACTCTGTACAGATGTACTAAATCATGCAAATGTAAAGTTTTGTCAGCCTCTACTTAGTAAACGACGTCTGAGCGCTCATGTTTTAGGAGAACAGGAAAGTAAGGGGAGTTTGAAGCGGTACCGTTCTCTCCTTTTAGACTAGACACACACAGGAGGGACGTATGTGGAGGGCGAAAGCCTCACGATGCATCCGTTCTCTCTCAGACGTGTCCTCACTTTGCACTTTCCAGACAGCAGCCCACCTTTTAACACATTGCCTATGTGGACATACATGAACACAGGACTCGTCTCTTTATGTGCAAAAGGGACCACACATTGCAAACTTTACTATGAAGGATTTTTATCTATTTAAATTTTAAAAAACAAACAAAAAAAGGTTTAAAAACTTGTTCGGAATAGGGATTAAAAAAAAAAAATGAAGGGAAGTGTCCATCCCGTTCTCTTGAGATAGTGTTTTATAGGTTGCGATCTCATCCTCTGTATGTAAACCACTCACGTCGTTGGCCATCTCTGTAATTCTATTGTGACGCTGTACAATACTGTAACATTAGCGAGGAGACGAGGTGCGGAGGGGCTTCAGATGTGGGAAAGAAAAAAAAGAATCCTCCTCCACTGTTGTTCTTTCTGACAAATGAAAAGCAGTATTGAGTATAAAGCAGTCTGTCTCTTGGGTTTGCTTTGTATTTCATGTTTAGGGTAGTTCGGATCCTTGTCTTAGGGACTCTTTATGTCTTGTGTAGTAAATTAAGATGTTCTTTGTATGTTTCTTTATATTGTAAAGTTTCTTTTAGATTTAAAAGTTGCTTATTAAAAAAGGATGGAAAAGTGCTTCAATAATGTATTTTTTTTTCTATCTCTCTTTGTTTTCTTTTTTCATGGAGTTGTTGCTTATTTTTTGCTTGTCCCTTCGTTGTAGATACAAATTTAAGACTAATAAAATAACATACCCCCTTTTACCAAGACTTTCTGCTCTCCCAGCTCTTAATTTATTATTAAAACACTTTATTTTCAAATGTGTGGTGTTTTTAATGCCTCCTGTTCACTTCACCTGCTTTTGTAAACTACAGTTTTTAAGTTGATTAAAGTCTCTTATTTTCAAATTTTACTGCGTTGATTCCAAATTAAATGTAAAAAATAATGTTAACATTTATTTTGGGAAATATTATTAAAATGACTAATACATTTATAATCTAATGTATTTCTAAAATGTAATTTATTCCTATTATTAATTTAAGTTTTAGAATCATTAGGGCAGTATTCAGTGTCCCATGATCTTTCAGAAATCATTTTATTATGCTTATTTATTTCAATACATATTTCATATTGTTATCAATGTTGACCATGCTTAATATATTTGTGGAAATATTGTTTTTCATCATGAAAATTTGATTTATAGTAAGTTAAAGTATCAATTTAATGCATCCTTGCTGAATAAAACTATTAATGTATTTAAAAAACAAATAAATAGAAACACCACACTTTTGAGCTGTTCTGTTTATATGCAGTTAATGCTAATTTTTTTTTATTTTTATTATTATTATTTTATTTTATTTTATTAGCATTTCTTTTTTTCCTCAGTCAACTTTACATATATTTAAATTCTCATTATTATATAATGATTATAATCATTTTAAACTGTGTTATTTATTTATTTATTAAGGTTCCAGTTTACATTTTATTATTGAAGAGATCAGTAAAATTAGTTAATTCAGACTTCATGTAAACATTGTTAAAAACTCTTTTGCTCCTACTCACTGAAAAGACATTTTTATCATAAAATAACTATTTCTTGAGCAAAAATATACACATAAATACAGTTTTAAATACATTTTAAATAGGTATTTTAAATTATAAAATATTTCAATGTAGTGTCATAGACAAATAAGTGCAGTAAAAGAAACTTTTAAAAAGTGAATAATTAATCAAAGCTTTTGACAGGTAATGCATGTTATATTTCTGATTCTTGTGCATTTATGGCAAACATTGTGATGCTGTGCATGTTCTGTGGATATTTAAGCGGCTGTGCTGGAGAGGTCTCCTCTGTCAGAGGTTTCTAGTTTCATCCTCTCTCTTGTCCCCTGAGAACTCAGTGTACAGCACCAACATCAATCTCTCTGGCAGGAAGTGCCCCTCTCGTACGGCCGTTATAAATCGCCACTGCTTTTCTCCTAGGGCAGAGTGTGAATATTAATTAATGTGGTAAAACAGTGACCCTTGGGCTGCAATTAATTTCAATTGAGGGGTCCAGCAAGAACTCATAGAAACAGCATTAATGCTATTAAGTCTGCAAGGTTGTGATGTCCCTGAGGTATAGAATTATTTAAAATGCCAGATTATACACGACTCTTGTGATGAAAAAGAAAGCGCTGATTGAAATGTCCCCTTCATACAGATTTACCAGTGTCAGGCGTATGCTGTGAAACACACCGCAATGGCTCACAATGAATTATTTAAAAGTGCTTTGAAATCATTCCTCAGATGTCCGTGAGTTCTGAATCATGTTCAAAGCGGACTACGCAAGGGCACAGTATTTGTTCACAACAATTTTACAGGAATGTTTATTATCTCCTAAATGACCTTTTGTAATGTAGGAGAGAATAAAGCATCAGCCTTCAGGAAGCAGACATTCAGTTTATAAAGAGGCCGTGACACTTTGCACTGTTCACTGAAAAGATCATTCTTTCAAACAGTATAGATTATTAAAGTTTGTTTGATTTATTTTTTTTTATTCTTGTGGCTCACCCACGTTAATTTAATACATGTTGCATTGATATTATGAACCATGTCTTTCATCTTTGTATTGCTTATCTTTGGTGGCATTGGCTCATTCATAGAAAATGGTGCCATTAGAGGCTAACATTTTTTATTTATTTTTTTATTTAATTATATCTGTCTAACGGTAAAATGTAATTTATTACCAGAGGGTGGGGGGTAATTAATTTATTACCAATTTTAAAGGACCACAAAAACTGAAAATCACCTTCTGATATTCAGAATAGCGGTCAACAAATAAAGGGTTTTCATTTGGTCGGTGTTAAATAATCCAGTCTACAGTGGTTTACTTATAACTGTGTATTGTTGTACACTATTTGAAAAGCATCTTTTCTTGCAGAGTAACACACATTATAATTTAAATTGATAGATAGATAGATAGATAGATAGATAGATAGATAGATAGATAGATAGATAGATAGATAGATAGATAGATAGA
>JAUCNO010000663.1:1931598-1959982 GCA_032353835.1 Enteromius viviparus | reverse complement strand
ATATGTTCCAATATAACAGATACTGTACATGGTTATTTTCAAGAATAAGGTTAAAAAGTGCAAATATGCAAAAAAGGATTCTGTGCCTATGGTTAACTCTGGTGCATTCTCAATGTGCAATGTCCTTGTTAACAAAACAAATAAAATAAATAAATGGGGTTTATTGTTGCTCTATAGTCTTGACATGTTTGTAAGTGTATGTTAATGACTAGTTGTATATTTTCACAGTGATCAAAACACACAAAACTTGAATTACCTCGCTTTTCTAAATCCATATACAATGACATTGGACCTTTCACTAATCATTTGAAATGTCGTCAGAAAACTGGTCAACTTAGCTTTGCACTTTAACACTTGTTCTATGTATGTGCATGAGGGCTGGAGAAACGGACGGGGTGTGTGTGTCCATTTCAGTGCCTCTGGGACCATCTGTCCATCCCTCCATTGACACGTCCATGGAACTGTGAAGTGATCTAAATGCGTGGAGGTGTGCATGCACATGTCTGAGCCTTAGGTCAATAAAGCCCTCATCAGGGATTCCTCGGCTCGAGCGTTTACATAAACAGCCGCTTAGTGGGATTAGCATGGTGTTAGCCTGTTAGCTTAGCGACGTAAACAGCGGTTTAATCCATTCCCAACCTCTCAGGGGGCTGCCCGAGATGACCGAGATCCCATTAGGTTAGGATATTTTTTTTCGTCCTTTGGTCACTGGTTCACATCACAATTGAGAGGGCATGTTGAAAAGGGCCTATTTGAGGAGGTTCAAGCAGAAATGCTCCCCTTTGTTTACATCCCAGTCACAACAGCGTAAGGTAATATACAAAGCACTTTCAAACATTTGCATTCAGTAAATATTCTACTTCCCTTACATAGCAAACAGAAATATTCCCATCTATAGATGATGCTTAAGGTACGTTAGGAAAAGAGCTCCTCAGACGATTATAAAGTGAGAAGTAATTAGCTTAAATTAGCTCTGGGTGATTTCCCTGCTGGGTCCATGGTTAATATAGTTACTAGAGGAAGACAAAACAGCTCACGTTTTCTGATATTGTGTGATAGGCCAGCACAAGACACATTACATTTTTTCTCCCAGGAACCAACTTATGATTGAAAGCACCTAAACTATGCACTGTACAACCAACACCACACCTCTGAAAGAGTTTCAAATGAGATTTTTTTTTCCTTTGAAGCCCCGCAGCCACATATAATGCAGAGATGGAGGTAATTTGTTTCATACATTTCGGTGACCCACAAGTTTGCAGCTGTGATGTCTGATGCCTTCAGGGCATGTCTCATTTCAACCCCCCTTTATCTTTTGAATGATTATATGTTGATGTGGTTTTCAAGCACACGGAAAATATCTCTTTACTGTACTTTACTTTGTTCCGGCTCATACAAAGCACTTGACTGGGTTTTAGGGGTATGGAATGTTATAAAATCTAAAGATATTAATATTCTGGATTGCTCACCTTTTTCATTTCCTGCTAATTTTAATTTAGTTCTATCATATTTCAATGCTATGTGTAATGAATTGGAAGATTTGATCTCTCATACTCTCTTTCTCTTGCTCAACAGGCACACAGTACAGCTCCTCACTACTGTTATTCATGAACTGGAATGCAGAGACTTCATGTCAAAGATTGCCAACCAGCCCGGAGCTACAGTTGCCCTTACACTTCCTTTTTACATCAAAGCATATGTAAATGTTTTGTTGTGCTTTGCCAGTTTTTGGATGTTTTGTTTGTGTGCGTGTGTCCATGTGGGTATTGTTTTGTAAGGAAGATATCCAGCAAACCACAAGAGGTTATTACTCCAGTGGGTCATGACCTGAACAAATATTTAGTTTTCTGTATTTTCTTTCCTCTAACCACACCAGTTGATAAAGATAGCACAATGCTGGATCACATGTTTGATATACAAATAAATATAGTATATATATTTCAGGGGGTGTAGATTACTGGATGTGTGTCAGGATCAAGCTGCCAAGCTTTTGAAAAGATATAATTTTGTATCTATCAGATTCAAATATGTACACTTTAAGTACCTTTAAGATTCCAAATTGGAATCTTTAGATACAAACATGCACCTTTTGAAAAGGTACCACCCCAGTGACAGCTTTTGGACCCTTATTTCTGAGTGCGTATACACCTAAAAATACCAGGGAAAAAATGTGATTATGAGCATCAGACGTTATGTTTATGACACTATATAAAACCATCACCAGAACATCCTAAACATGTTAAAACATTCATATTTTCCTGACAAATTCATCCCACAGACTGGGGGAGAGCACTGGAAGCGAGCACTACTGCCCCTAGTGTTGACTATACATCATTACAACAAAGATCTTTTGAACGCTTGCATGTGTGCTTTGTAAATGAAGCATCAGTATTTTATGCTCCATATAAACAGGTCAAGTGCTGCTAGTGGTAACAGACATGTAAGGATGTGTCTACATGCCCAGTCTCATCAACAAACACATCCTCTCACCCATAATATTATCCACTGTTTCTGAGAGCAATATTGATGTTGGCTTCATAGAGGTAGACACCTTGATCTTTGGCGACGGGATGTTGTCTTTTATATGCGTATGTGAGCGCGAGTGTTTGCACGTGAACAGAAGGAAACAGAGGTAAGGTCAAGGTGTGTAAGGTGTGTCTTTAGGGTATAACATTTCAGAAGTCATAAAGCCACACAATAAACATCAATGAAAAATTAACATATCTTTTCCCCCACACAAAACCAAAACTATGACTATACAGTTGCTGTAAAAAGACCAGTGTGAAGGTCTAGGTTTATATTCCAGCGATCCCGCACATGTGTAGTCTATAATGGCTTGCCTGTGGAACGCATATGTCGGCTCATACTGTGAAGTGACCAGCTTGTGTTTTGAAGGCATCCCACCCCACTAGGTTTACACAGAGGTCAGGTCCCAGTCCTCGCTCTCATCCCAGCTGTGATAGAACGGTGCCAAGGCATTGCTATGGGAACCTGCCACATCTGCGCATACAGACAAACATAAGAACGTACGGACAAAAGGCAAACATTGATCCTTTCTTAAAATAATAAAAAAATCACTGTATTTCTGTAAAAGCATATTCTTTTAAATCAACGATACACAACGAGCTGCCTCCCTCACACACAAACCCAGGACACTCTGTCAAAATGCCCCATTACACCTGTCCCAGCAGATTGCACGTTACCTTGACAACCAATTTGGTCTATTTTTCTATTTGTGGTGGAATTAGAACAGATGGTGCTTTAATATGAACCGTTTCACCTCTCTGATACAGCTCTAGATGGAAAATGCTCACCCGAATCCAAGAGGAAGAATTCAGGCAATTAGACTGAGAGAGTAAATTATTGTAATCTCACCAATATGACGTTTTTTAAAGCAACGCAGGTGCTGTTAGTGCTGCCACCTATAGGAGTTTGATGTAACTACATGAATGATTCAGTGTTCGACTGAATGAATAATAAACGTTTAAAAGAATGAACTAAAATGCTGTTTCTTAACGCCACTATTGCCCAGTTTGTGAAACACAACATATTCTGTTTTATGCACAATAACTGGCTTTATCATTGATATACGGGTTGTTCAAAAATACATTTTCGAGTCGAGCAATATTTATTGATTAGCTACAAATTATGCAATGACTTGTTAAAAATGATGCTAATATACGGTCATGCTTGAGAAGTGGGACAAAACAGGGTGCAAAATTTAATAAAAAAAATAAAACCTTGTTCTCTGATAAGTTAAATTGCATTTATGAATATTTTATGTACTAAGCTACTAAGCAATGCTTTGATACAACCTCCCAACTTTTCTCTCTTTTTTTTAAACAAAATGTGCTTTTTAACTCGGACCGTGTAATATATTTTCAACTTTATCTTTAACAGCTGTCAAGATGTGTTTAAATATATATATATATATATATATATCACAATGAAATATCAAATAATAATCTGATGGAGTTAACACATCTGACGGTGGCAACTGAATGGTAGTCTTTTAAACTGCCATATACATAGGATCAATTATTACTGTATTAAAACAAACACAGCAAACAGTGAGTATGTCATTGTATATAAAGCTTTTATTCATCAATCACATTTAAGTATTTTGTTATATCACTGAAACACTAAATGGAGTTCATGTAGAAGCCATTTAGTTTTTTTTGTTGATGCTGCTTATTGCACCTGCTTCAGAACATTTCCTGAGAAACTGGAAGATGACATGACGTGGCTGTGACACATTAATATTAATATTGGGATTTAAAATATTCTAAAACTATAGAGCCCATCTGACAGCGACTTACTCTGCAGAGGTTATCTGTGGCAGGGGTCCTTTAGAGTGACAGCTGCCCCTGATATTCCCTGATTTTATTATATTTTTTATAAATGTCTGATTGTGTTGACAAAAAAAAAACCTTGCTTTGATAGGAGATATTATTAAGTGTGCTTTTGATAAAACAAGCTATTTTTCATAATTAACGAAATATTTTTATCTAATTTTTAGCAGATGAAAGATTGAACCCTTCTTTGTGGACAGACTGTGGTATAATGATGAGAAAATGAATTTGAAGGTGATAATTATGTTAAAAATACATTCTATTATTAATCCCTCGTAACATTTGAAATATTAAAATGTATTATATTATATTAAAATATTTTTATTTTTAAATCTAATAGCTGTTACTCCTGCAGGACCTGTTTTGTCCCATGTCTCAAAAATGACTTAATTCAATCACAATAATTATAATAAAACAGAACGCTTTTATAAATGAAGTATTTTTCTTTTAAACAACTGCTGACGCAAATGCACTTCAATGTAGGTAGTACATACTTTCAGAAAATAACATCAACCAGATGATGTTGTCTCAGTAGAAATGATTTTATGCCAACTTTTGATTCAGACTTGCTCTGATGAGGCAGCGTTTTTATGTTTCAGACTCTCTAGTCACTCCATAGTCTTATATCAAAACAATTTCAAAGGATATAAGTCACATGTAATGCCAGTGAACACGAGGCAGTCAGTGTGAAAGAGTCCCAGAGTGCACTCATAGTTCTTCTGGTTGTCAGCAAGTATACTCTCCTGTCTTTAAATATATGTGTGTGTGTGTGTGTGTGTGTGTCAATGCCCGATGTTCAGCATAAATCTTAAATTATTCATCATGTCAGACTTTCCTCTCCCAGGCATCACTATGAAAAGTGCTGAGCATAGCTTTCACCTGTCCCTGTGGATACTCTCTCTCTTCCTCTGATGAGTCAACATGTCTGCCCTATGCTCCTTATGACACACTAACCTTATGCACTTAACACATTGAGGGTAAAAAAACTGCTTAAACCTAATCAGTTTTTCACCACCTTTTTATGAGGTCAAACGTGACCGGCCAACAAAATACCAGTTTGCAATGCATTGTTATGCAATGTTAGGCCTTATGCATCTTAATGGTTGAGTGGACACTGCCAAAATTATTTACAAATAATGCTTTTTTTCTTTCAAATTTAAAGTTGAAATGACTAAATCAGTTTAAAAAAGATACAAGTTGAGTCATGCTCATAAAAGCAATTGGTGATTTTGACCAGCAACACCAAATTAGGATTTTCAGCGCAGAACAAGGCATAAAATAACCTAAAAACTGGTATCCCAGCCTGGTCAAGTTTAGCAGGTTTAGGCCACCTGGATTCCTAGTCTGAGCAGATGGGTACACAGTCCCTTTGAGACTAAAGAAAACAAGCAAACCAGCTGAGGATGGTTCAGGGTTTTTTTCAGCAACCTTTACTAACTTTATTATATCTATACCCGTTTTAAAAAAGGTATGTTTCAATTAAGCAAAACTAAACCAGTGGCCAGTTGCATAAACTTAGACACCATGTTATGACTCTGACTTAAGAACTAGTTTTACTGACTAGCAGTTGCCAAGAAGTAACCAGTCTAACTTTTGTAACACAAATAAGACCAATCGACCTTTTCATAACTTCATTTTAAAAGTTATAAATATTGAGTGAAAAAAATTGGATCACTAACTTTATGCACTTTTTGGGATGAAACTTGGTCAACTTGCAAATGTAAAGAAAATTATTCTGTCAAACATTTTATTTTTGTTTGTTTCTTCTATATAGTACATCAGTTATTCAGGCTTGCAACAGCAATTTAAGTCTTATAAATAATATAAGAAATACACTTCGTTTAATAAAATAGTTTGAGAGTAACCTGGAGAGAAAAGTTACAAAGGAGAGACAGAACGAGAGACAGAGACCGTAAAATGGCACAGATGAGAGAGAGACAGAGGATGAGTATGAAGCCTGTGGAGACCCAAACATCACTGCAATTCCTGTTCTTACACCATATGTGTGTGTGTTATTTGTGAAGTGTGTGTGTCATGGGGCCTCTGATTCTGACATGGCTCATACATCACAACTCTGAGTGTGTGTGATTACAGAGGGAGGGTCCGAATGATTTATCGCTGGGCTTTGAATTCTTCGCTCCAGACACACACACTCCCGCACATGGACCAGAACTCCAAATTCTAACTCAGCCAACCTCCCACATACAAGAACACACCTGTACGGCTTCTCTGTGGACCATCTTTCATATGAGCACAGACACATGCATACATGCCCATAGGAGCACATTCACTCATTCACAGCTGTATTTCTATTTTTAATGTCCTGCTTGGCAACACACATCTGTCTTTTATGATCTGTTTTCATCTTAATTGTGTTTGGGTTTGTTCCTAATTTGCAGCATTTACAGGTCAATTTAGAGCATGACAATAGCAACGCCAAGGTCACGGATTCATTCAAAATACATAGTATATCATGCTAAAATATACCCTTTTAATGCAGGGATATTATAGATGGTTGAAATTTTAAAAAATGTAACTTTTAGTAGCAGGCATTTCTTTTTTTTTATATAATTTCATATAATTTAATGTACTAAAACATATATAAATTAGTGCTGTCAACAGATTAATCATGATTAATCACATCAAAATAAAAGTTTTTATTTATATAATATATTTGTATGTACTGTGTATATTTATTAAGTATATATAATTACAAACACATGCATGCATATATTTAATGAAAATGTTGATATATTAAATATATTTAGATATAATATCAAATATAAGAAAATAAATATATAAATGCATTTACATGTAAATATACATGTGTGTTTTAATATAAACATAATAAATGAACACAGAATACATTTACATATATTATGTAAAGAAAAATGTTTATTTTGGATGTGATTAACCATGATTAATTCTTTGAAAGCACTAAAAAAAATATATAATTTTGATTTAAATATTTAATTTTGTATTGTTGGGTATTGCTACAAATACCCATGCTACTTCTGACTGGTTTTGTGATCTGGGATAACACATGCTTTTAAATCCCTTTGCTCAATGTTGTCTTGAATATTGCACTAATTGAAACTTAACATAAAATGTAACACAAAATTTGTTTTATTTTTCAATAAAAATGAACAGCGTTTAATTTAAAGCATCATGAAAACAAAAAATAGAAAAGATTCAATAATATAATATTTTAAATAATATACATTTATAAATATTATTTAACTAACCTATAATACATTAAATTCACTACAATAATTAGATTTCTAATCACTGTATTTTTCTGCAGTCATGTCATACACGTGCATCAGCTGCCGTGTGCAGTTCTCTGACGGGGAGGTCCAGCGTGCACATTATAAAACAGACTGGCACCGCTACAATCTGAAGAGAAAGGTTGCAGACATGCCTCCGGTCACTGCCGAAAACTTTCAGGAGCGAGTGCTGGCACAGCGGGCTGCAGCCGAGCAGCAGAGTCAGAGCGGCGGACACGGCTCAGCCTACTGCGCCACCTGCAACAAAAAATTCTCCACTGACAATGCTTACAACAATCACATCCTATCCAATAAGCACCAGCAGGCTGAGAGGAAAGCCCTGGCCACCGCCCAGGAGACAGTCCAGCGAATAAACCAGAAGAATCTGGAGAAAGGGGCAGAGCTAGATAAAGATGCACAGAACGAAGCGCTTCAGAAGGCACTCAGGGAGCAGCAGAGACACACCCCCTCCAAAGCCACACCCACAGAGAAACGGGTCAGAACGAGGCCGGGCAAACCGCCTCGGCTGCAGTGGTTCGAGCAGCAGGCCAAGAAGATCGCAGCGGAGGAGGGGGAAGAAGAAGAGGAGGAGGAGGAGGGTAAGAATTATTTACAATAAACAGTAATTAGTCATTTAAATAATACTGATTTGCTTTGATATCACTTATTTAGAAACTTGATTTGATTTCTTTGAAGAATGGGAGGATGTTGATGATGAGGATATGGAAGGTGATGATGATGATGATGATGAAGAAGAGGAGGAGGAGATGGAGGAGGATTCCACATCTGGGGCAGCTCCAGCCCCCGGGGCCATCCTAGTGACAGACTGTCTGTTCTGCGGACATCATTCACGCTCGCTCGCCCGAAACATGACGCACATGACCAAAACACACAGCTTCTTCCTTCCTGATATTGAGTATCTGGTAGACCTGAGAGGGTTTCTTTCATACTTAGGTAAGCCAGAGAGAGAATTGTTGTCTTATCATATTATAGATGAATTTGTATTAAGCAGCGTTTCTTTCTGTAGGGGAGAAGGTTGGTGTTGGTAAGGTATGCTTATGGTGCAATGAAAAAGGGAAGTCGTTCTACACTACAGAAGCAGTTCAGGCACACATGACCGACAAGAGTCACTGCAAACTGTTCACAGATGGAGATGCAGCACTCGAGTTTGCAGACTTCTATGACTTCAGGTACACTTTTTTGCATCTTGCTTAATATTAAGTAGCATATTAACCCTGGGGAGTAATTTAAACAAACTTTTATGACAAAAAGAAAAAATTACATTAACCTGCATTATTAAAATGTATTTTAAATGTGAGGAATAATCATTGTCCCTCTAAACCTACAGGAGCAGTTATCCTGATGCTAAAGATGGAGATGATGTGGAGATGAAGGACGGTGAACTGCCTGATGAAAAGACTGTAGAGTTTGATGATGAGACGCTGGAGCTCACTTTGCCCTCAGGTACTTATAAACATGATTATGCCAGGAAATATTTCCTTTTGAAGAATAATCACACCTAACTGATTCCAATTCCAATACGTTTTTGGCTGTTTGTTACAGGTGCAAAGATTGGCCATCGCTCCTTAATGAGGTACTATAAGCAGAGGTTTGGTGTTCAGAGGGCATTGGTTCCAGCTCATAACCAGAAGGCTGTTGGTCGAGTCCTTAAACAGTACAAAGCACTTGGATGGGCAGGAGACTTTGGTAAGTTAAGTTAACTGTCAAGGGTTATCTTTGTGTAATGACAGTTAAGTTTATTTCTGCACCATATCTTCTCTTGCAGGAAAAGGCTTTGTGAGCCAGCAGCAGAAAGACATGCAATACGTGCGGAGGATGAAGTCCAAGTGGATGCTGAAGATGGGCATGAGCAATAACGCCACCAAACAGACCCATTTCAGAGCTCAAGTCATGTTCTAAACGAATGAACCTTCAGCATCAGTAGACATTCAGATTTACATTCAGAGTTATTAACAGTAGTCCGAAATGATAGTCTGTGTGTTGATGTTAATGTCATTAATAAAGGTATAATTCATATATGGATTTATAAGGCTTTAGATATCTAAATCATAAACTTTTCCAAAATTAATTGCTAAATTAGGGTTTGAAAATGGTTCATAATGACCTTTATTAGCATTTCCAATGTTAATACTTCTGACAAAACATTTTATAAAAACCTACTTCAAAATTATAATACTGTATAAATTATAAATAAAATAAGCAATGACTGACTTGATGTTTGGTGTTTTTTCTTTTCTTTTCAGAAAGTAAAGATTAAAATATGTGACCCTCTTTGTGAACAGCAGGCTAAAGTCTCAAAATCTATGAGATAACGAGCATCAAAGTTTGATTTCACCTATTAATTTCACTATGATTTCAATCTTTGACATGGCTTACTCAGTAATGATATCAATGTTACGTTTTCATAAAATGTTCTTTTCCTTATGAAGGATGATTGCATATTGCATAGCTGGACGTTCACAGCAAGGGTCTGAATGCGCAATGCCATTGTTTGATGATGTGTGTGGTAGAAATATAAAAAAATATATACAATAATAAACGCTTACGCTTTTGAAAAATAAGTGCCGTTATACTCCTCACCAATAGACAGCGCTGTTTCACTTTGTAACCCTGTTGCAAAAACTGAAAGGTCACGAGGAAGTTAATCATAATATTTGAACAGAACTGTGTTGTAGGAAATGTTTTTAGAAGCTTAAGTGCGTTTGTGATTTGTTGGGAACCCGGCTGTAACTCCCTACACCTCTCGCACAGTAGGTATCCTAGATTATGGGCCGGTTTCCCGGTTAGGAATTAGATTAAGCCAGGACTAGACCTTTTCTAATTTAGGACATTTAAAATATTTTTATAAACATGTCTTACAAAAATGCATTATCTGTGAGCATTTTAAGACCAAACAATAACATTAATGTATTTTAAGATACATTTAAGATATCTTTATCGGTTTAGACAGCTCTTAACATTTATTTTAATCTAGGACTAGTCTTAAACCCTGTTCGGGAAACTGCCTCTATATGTTTTGTAGCAAGATTAAGAATAAATTTAACTAATTTTAACGAACCAAGGGTCAAAGCACCAACATGTTTATGTCAGGTGTACGCTGTTAACCCTTTAATGTAACAAATGCTGACAGAAACCCAAGAAATGTATTTCATTGGCTTTTTATTTCAGTTGCTTTTTGTAGTATTTACCAAGCTGTTCACTGACCTGTTACGTTATTATAGCAATCAAATATAACACATATCTATAATACAGTAATAATACACCATTACCAAATTCAAGATGATATTTTGTGTTCTGGAAATGCAGTTACTGTGTACTGTGATGACTGAAATAAATTTGCTGGATTACTATATCAACCATTTACTCCAATTTACTTAATGTGCATCTAGTTGTGTTTGAGTGGTAAAATAAATTTAAGTACAACTTTTGCAATTAGAAATGTAGGTAATCTGTGTCATGTTCTTTCCACTATAGATATGGGGATCTTTCAGAGGTTGGCAGGACTTCATCTGAAGCCCACATATATTTGGTGTCTGTGGCCACAGTATAACACTGATCTCACTGCAGCAGGCAGAGCTCTGATGGTGCGCTCCAGGCAGCTGATTCAGCTTCACTATGTGCACAGCAGAGGGTCGAGAGCCAGTCCAGGCAACCTGGGCGCAGCCCCACCACGGTTACCCTTCTCCAGGGTTACACAGGAAGACCTTGCCTTCTTTAGAAAACTGCTACCTGGAAGAACCGTTACTGATCCTGACCTGCTGAAGTCCAGCAATGTAGACTGGCTTAAGACAGTGGAAGGTGAACTCAATTTGCATTTACTAAAGATTATTTAAGTTTTATTTATTATATTATCTATATATAAATGAGTGTTTGTCACATGTTAGTGTAAACATTTGGGGTCAGGAATATTATACATGCATCATAATACACAATATACATCAGAAGCTTGCTAAATATTAAAATGTAAAACAGTTGATATGTGTGTGTGTGTGTGTGTGTGTATATATATATATATATATATATATATATATGTTCAAAACAGTTTGTATAGAAATAATAATTATTATATATCTATATATATATATTTATTTATATTATATATATAAGATAACATTAAAAAAACTTATTTTTTCATATCAACTATATAAATATAGTTTTTTTTTATTTTAATACGCTGATTTGGTGCTAAAAATATATGATCAATGTTTTAAAAAGTTTCTTTGACGAATATTTTTTGAAGCAGAGGTTTTTTGTAAAATTCTAAATGCCTTTACTCTCACTTTTGATCAATTTAATGTGTCCCATTATTTTTTTTTTTCAAACAACAACAACAACAAAAATATTTTAAATGGTTTTAAATGTGTTTATGTGTGACATAATATGATGGAAAGACGAGATGAAAACAATCTAAAGATTCAGCAGATTCTAAATACAATCTACAGACAGCGTTTGGACACACTAAGTGTAGTATTTAGCTATATTAATATTTAATATAAAACAGTAGGAATATTTTAATTAATGGATGTGTTTGTCTTGAAGGTCATAGTGAAGTACTTCTAAGACCCAAAACAACAGATGAGGTCTCGCAGGTTCTTAGGTCAGTTTTCCATGATCCATGATTTCTAAAGCTGGTTACAAAAATGGTACTATGTCATTATCTACAGTATGTTTTTCACAGGTACTGTAATGAGCGGAATCTGGCGGTGTGTCCGCAGGGAGGAAACACAGGTCTGGTGGGAGGAAGCGTGCCTGTTTTTGATGAGATCATCCTTTCCACTTCTTTAATGAACCAAGTCATCACATTCAACAACATCTCAGGTGTGTTTCTAAACCACCTTGTTATATACAGTATTCTGCAAAAGTCTTAGGCCACTGGTATTTTTACCAGCAAAAAATGGGTTTAAGTCGGTTATTTCTATCTTTTGCGGTAGTGTGTGAGTTGCAAATACCAGTTTACATTTACAAAATTTATTTTTGTCATTAATTGCAATAATAAAGTGAGATCATTGTCTGTACAAGGAGTCGGACAACAGACAGTGCTCCACACAGAGATCTGACCTGATCATCATCCAGTCTGTCTGGAATCACATGCTTCAAAAAACCTACCTGAAAAGCTCCAGTACTGTTCAAAGTTTTAGACACAATCATTTCATAAATAGATTTAATTTATCAATTAATTTCTATTAACTAAATCAAATAAATATTTGGTATTACAGCTTTTGGTAAAACAGCTTCTGCTTCGAGGTACACCTGATACACTTGATTAAAATCTGTCCTCAGTGACAAAGTCAAAATCTTTATACTTTAATACATTTCTTGAAAGGATATTTGTTTGGATTCCAGGTATCCTCACTTGTCAGGCAGGCTGTGTGTTGGAGAACCTGTCTAACTATCTAGAGGAAAGAGACTTCATCATGCCACTGGATCTAGGGGCGAAGGGAAGCTGCCATATCGGAGGGAATGTGTCCACTAATGCAGGAGGTCTCAGACTGCTTCGCTACGGTTCGCTTCGAGGGACAGTTCTTGGCCTGGAAGTGGTGAGGTCCTCCTCTTTAACAGAAATGATCACCCCAGACATTCTGAGAGATGATTTTCCATTAAGAAACATAGAACTGACTCAACATTGACAGTGAAGGTGTCAAATTAGTATAGATTTCTTGCTCATATGATTATGCCAGATACAGTTTGATAATAATACATTCATGCTTTTGTGTTAGACTTGAATCATTAAGAATGAGATGGAAGAGGTAGAAATCAGCCACTTTTTATATGATGTACAGAATCTAAATGGCTTTTAGTTGAATGTTTTGCATGTGTAGGTTTTGGCAGATGGGCGGGTTTTGAACTGCTTGGCCACACTTCGCAAGGACAACACTGGTTATGATCTCAAGCAGCTTTTCATTGGCTCAGAAGGGACATTAGGAGTCATTACGGCAGTTTCCATCCTGTGCCCCCGCAAGCCTAAAGCTGTCTATGTAGCGTTTTTAGGTAAAATGACACATTGCATGTAAAGCACATTTTAAACTTGTTAATATGTTCAGGGCTGTTCATATCAAATTAATAAATATAACATTTCCTTTCTATGAGATAATGCGTGTGAAGAGCTTTCTATGAGAAGAGCTTGATCATTTAAAGCAGCAGACTACAGAACTGCAGTGTGTACTTATGATAAACAGAAGGTTATTATCTTTCGGTGTGGATGCTATTAAAATATAGTTATTGTTTCAGTTGTCCTTTTCATGCACATAGTGTGGCAAAAAAACGTATTGCATCTCCTCATGTGTCTTGCAGGGTGCTCCAGCTTCCAGCAACTGCTGGAAACATTTCAATGTTGCAGAGGGATGCTGGGAGAAATCCTGTCTGCTTTTGAGTTTTTAGATGCATCGTGTATGAGACTTCTGGAGAAGCATCTGAAACTCACCAACCCCATCGCAGGTAAACGCTAGTGTCTTTACTGTATCAAAGGCAGTTTTGGGCATCTGTGTTTTTAACTTCGAGATATAATGGAAGTAGTAACAGATCTTTTTTTGTGACGTATATCCAAGTGAGTTGGGGAATATGGTTCTGTTCTGTGGTTTTTCGTTAGACGGAAGCAGATTTGAATGTGAGCTAAAAGGTCATGTGTAAGAAAGTTGCATGGTTTGAGCATATATCACCAGAGAGAAGTTTATCAATTGAGCAGAAGACTGGAGAAAAAACAAAACGTGCATGTTTGAATCATTCACAATAAGATCAAGAAAATAGGTGTGAATTTTCATTTCATGCCAACTTTTGGTAGGTAGATGTTTTAAAAATGTTGAATAATCCTTATTTCTGTTTTTTTATTGGACTTATTGAAATTATATGTGTTGTAGAAAGTCCCTTTTACATTGTCATTGAGACCGCCGGATCCAACGCAACACACGATGAAGAAAAACTACAGCGATTCCTTGAGGAGGCCATGACATCATCTCTAGTAACTGATGGGACTGTTGCAACAGAGGCCACAAAAATCAAGGCACTCCGCTCACTGCAATATGTTTTTAAATTTGACGTTTGTTTCTAGTTCTAAAGATTTGTGTCCTACACAGGCATTGTGGTCTTTGAGGGAGAGAGTCACAGAAGCTCTGACACATGATGGCTACACCTACAAATATGACATTTCCCTCCCGGTGGAGAAGATCTACGATTTAGTTCAAGACATGAAGGGGCACCTTGGAGACATGGCCAAGAATGTTGTTGGCTATGGACATGTTGGTATGGCTACCAGTCTTACAATAATTGCTGAAGTGTTTTGAGTTGTAACCTAGAGCGCACAACAACTTTTGGCCAGATTTTTTCCCTGATTTGCAGTCTGGAGGAGTTGAGGTCAGTTAATCAAAAACTAAACCAGATTTTGGGCAGTCAAGAGTTGACAGATGTCTCAGAAATCATGTAATAAATGAAACAGTTTTTTTTCCATTCAGTCCATCCAGTTACTATTTACAAAGTGTGTGAAGTCTAGTGTTTTAAAAGACAACTTTCAAAAGCATTTAAAAATCTCACCAACACTAAACCTTTGAACAGCTGTGTACTTATATGCACAAACCCTTAAAAAGTGTGTTCAAACCCCCTCAAACCTTAGCCCATAGTTCGCTTGGTTTTCAGTATACTATTATTATTTTTTGCTTGGTTTCAGGTGATGGAAATCTTCATCTGAACATCACTTCGCCCTCTAAAGACCCCGCTCTACTGGCTGCCATTGAGCCATATGTGTACGAGTGGACGTCCGAATGGAAAGGCAGCATCAGCGCAGAGCATGGACTCGGTTTAAAGAAGAAAAACTACATTTACTACTGTAAACCCTCAGAGGCAGTCGCCCTCATGGGCAACATTAAAGTCATGCTGGATCCTAAAGGCATTCTCAACCCTTACAAAACACTACCAGACAATATACACTAATAGTTCATGGTGTTCATTGTAAAACTGTCATTGTATTAAATTGAACTGTAATAGATCAAACTTTGAAGTATTTAATTTGTTCAGTCTAGTTAGCCTAGTAAGTTCACAGCTAATGTACTGTGATGCTTTGCCAACTATGTTGATTCGTGTTTTTTTGCAGGTAATCACAGTCTCTTCGAGGTTACAGGCTTTCTACAGTATTGTGATGGTTGGGTGCTTTCAAAATTCTGCTTGAAGCTTAAACCTTTGTGAATCATTCATTTTGAACCAGTGATTCAGAACTTGAATGTGATTTTCAGTAAAGTATGACTCGTCAGTCATAACCATTTCAAAATGCGAATCTTTAAACCCATGATCTGTGTGGTTTTACACGATCTTGCAGGAAGTGGTTAATAGTTTCTTTAACCAATATTTTGTCCTTAAAACAAATGGAACAAGCCCTAAAACTAAATCAAATTACTCATATACAGGCACTTAATATCTAATAGATTCCTTTATTTATGGATATGACAAACACATGGACAAATGATGAAAATATACATATTACCATAGTGATTTGTTGTCAAATGTTTAATGAACTCGTTTATTAAAATGTGAATGTTTTATAAAATCACACAGAACTGCAGCCTCTGTGAGTACTCGTAAATTTACCAATGGTATCTAGGAAAGAACCACCTGTTGAAGGGCCCTTTTGTAAGGAATTTGACCATTTTTGCAATTTTGTTTGATGGAGCATTGAAGCTATTGAGCAACATCAAATGAAAAGCATCTAAAAATGTAGCTTGAGACGAGAATGAAATCAGCACTGAATTCTTCTAATAAAAGCCCAGCATGAGATTTTTTATTTTTCAGCATGTATATACACCAGATCATGTCTAATGTTCCTGACTAACAAAGTCGTTCAATCCTTTGAGACAATAAAATAATATTTTGGTTAACAACGGCTGAAGCCTTTTTCATGGCATAAACTGATGAACCCCCATCACATACAAATTTATTCATAAAGGATCTGTCCATGGTGCTAAACGGAAAACAAATGTTCCTTTCTATAGTAAAACTACATCTGGAAGAAAGCAGTGGAACTTCACCTTAGATTATTTCAGATCCGATATTTAAAGGCGGTTACTAAAGCTGATCTTGTGTCTGCTTCATCTGGTGTACTACCAGCTATAAAAGCACTGGTTATCTTCAGACCTCCTGTAAACACCACCGCAGATAAGAAAGTCATTTCCCAGCAGACTCAAACAATGGAGAACCTTTTCCTAAGGCTTCATTTAGCTCATCTCCCTGTACAGGAAAACGCAAGACAGATGCATGACAATCCGCAAGACGATTCTTAAAATTTATGGCTAGGAAGAAAGCATCACCACAGCATGAGAAACCTTTAGTTAAGCACAAGCATGTGACAGAAAAACCATTGCACTGTTGTAATGAATAAAAAGAGTAGTTTTTTTTTAATTCATAACTGTGTCTTGCATTTATATTCCTGTAACATCATACATATGGTTTCTTCATTATAACATATTCACAGTTCATAATGCATCAATTCCTGTACTCTATTTCCTAAAACCTTTCCCCTGTAGAACACAAATATGTAAACGTTCATCCGTTTTTGGGAGAGCAAAAGTGACCAGTGTTGAGCGGTACGCAGCCGCCTCATTTAGTGTCATAAAAGCATCAAAAAATTCTTAATTTAACGCCAAACAACTCAACCCAAACCAAAAGCAACGTACACAAACCGCATCGGACTTGGGACAAAACGACAGTGTTTTCCTTTATAAACCTCACAAATCCTATATTAGAGTGACATTGCACTTTTAAATAGTCAAAAACGTTTCAAATTTAAAAATCATGAGCATTCTCTCGGTTTATGGCGTATGTATGTGATACAAAAGTGTCAAAAAGAGTAAGGGTAAACAAATATGCAAATTCACAAAACCAGAGTCTGTTTATGACTATGACTAGCTCTGTTAGTGTGTTGACACGTCACCTTGAACACTCCTAATAAGGGTTTTGTACATAACATTAGCAAATAATTCAGGCCCTACTTGGACAGCGGCTGATTGTCAATGAAGAAACATCAAGTACGCATGCCGGTGAGGGGAAAGAGAAAGACGAACAGCTACAAAAACAGCACTACGATGTGCTACAATGGCTTTTGTCAGGCAGGCATAGAGGCAACAGGTCAGAAAGGCCTTGTGTCAAAGGAAGCCCTCATGGGGTGCCATGAGTATGACCAGACTGGGATAAAGAGAAAGTTCACACACAAAAGATTTATTCTGTCATCATATCATTCCATATCCTATTTGACCATGTTTCCTATGCTTCCTTCACCTTCAGGGAGAGTGACAGTCACTGGTCACTATATGCACTTGCTGTATAGAAAAAGAGCAGCATTCTTTAAAACGTCTTTTTTATGTTCAACAGTTATTAAGGTATGGAATGACATGACTGATAGCGGATTTTTTATTTTTGAGTGAACTACCTCTTTAACCACTCTATTCTGATCACTAAACAGGCCTAATTAAAAGACACTAGTCTGTACGTCTCTACTGTACAAAGTGGCATTTTGTAACCAAAAGCCTTTATAACACAAGTCAACTATAGCAAATTCAGAAACAGTGACTTATTTTTGCCTGTTTATCTACAAGAATCTTTGAATAGCTCCAAAACATCTGATTTCTAAAAGCAAGTGACATTATAGCTGTAAAGTTCTTCTGGTTGTATTAAGAATCATGTGCGCGGACAAACACACACAATGGGTACTGATTGCATTTGCGTGTGTGTCTTCGTTTTTCTGAAAAGTACAAATCTTAAAAGTTCGCCAATGACTGAAAAGACAATGTGACGCCGCTAAAAAAATTCCATGACGGAGGGTTCAATTCAAGGCCTGTTAGACTGTGTCCGTATTTTCACTGGAGGGGAAATGGGAGTCCCACCAGGTTCAGTGGGAAAAATTATCCATAAAAGAGAGCGTAATTCTCTATAAAAAGTTTTTAGGCCAATGGACAGGAAGAACAAAGCAAATAAACAGCATGTTAGAGTTGGGACAGATGCCAGCGCTCGAATCCAACGGTCTGGTTACACACAGTGTCTGTATAATGAGCGGGTGAGCGGTCAGTAGTTCTGCGTCTCTCTCCTCAGCAGTCGGTTTTGCCCTTCTCCAGTGAGCTGTGGATTTTATCCAGAGTCTTTTTGATGCGCAGGGCAGTGAGTCGAGCCGAGGGGTTCTGGTACCAGCACTCTTTCATCAGCTTCACCAGAGCAGACAGCGTCTGTGACCACACAAAAACATACAGCCGTTTGTTTTCAGATCATGGTGAGGGTCTGTCAACTACAATTGTTAACATTTGTATATAAAAAGATAAAAGATTTAGTTCCTTTTTTTAGTCTAAAGACTGCAGGGATGATGCATTTTTACAGGCCAATCTGGCAATTTGCATCACCCTGGTTCCCTCAGTAGGATTTTTCCATTGGCTTTAGTGTCACTGTAAACAAAAGGTGCCAAAAAGATACACTTTCATTGGTCAAATTAAAAGCTTTTATGGATTTTGAAGCCTGTCCCTGATGATCTTTGTGATTTAGCCAAGTAGTAAAAACAACTTTTAAAAGATTTATGTACTTTACGTTGTAAGAATAAAACATGCAAATATCCTAAAATGGGTTCATAAACCTTATTCATTTTGGGACGACAGAACTGAAATTGCAAAAACGCAAACTTCTAGCTTTTTTCTTTTACTCATTCATACAGTTAACCATTAACTTATCCACTCCGAGGTAAACACGTTTACATGGACACAAAAGAGTGCCTCTTTAATACGTACAGGATCTGAAAACCAGCGGTTGGGAATGAAGGGTCTTTGTTGCTCCACACAAACCACTTTCCTCATGTCATCAAAGCTGGGGTCATTAGGCACCAGGTCGTAGAAAGGCGGCTTGTATTCTTCTACAATTCCTGTAGGATCACAATTGAAGGAAACAATGAGTAACTGGATGTTAACTTGGAGAACAGTCTGATCTATACGGTCCTTAAATACTGCCAACAATGAAATATTTCCAGTGAGCTGACCATTACTGATGGTTCTGCGAGCGATCTCCCACAGCACCAGCCCAAAGGCCCAGATGTCCACCCTCTTATAGGCATCAAAACAGTCTGTCTGAATGGTCTCATCTAGAACCTCTGGTGCCATGTAGCGCTTAGTTCCCACTTTAGGATTATTTCCCACATCCAGCTGATTGTCAGACTGCGTGTGTGTTACTGCCAGACCTACAAAGAGATGCAAACATATAAAGAGTTGAAGTGTCTTTATTATTTATTACATGCACAGGTATGGAAGCCTGTTTCCCACTAGGGATGTAAGGGTATTGTAAATACCGTCGTACCGCAATATAAATTTTTTTCGGTAATAACGTGGTCGCATGACTCGATAAAACGACAGGTCTTCTGAGAAAAGTTTGCTCTGGGGAATGGAGCGAACGGGAGGTAGCGGGAACTACAATTCCCATCAGCCCAAGTGTGCCCATCATTCTTTGCGGTCTGTTGTCAATACAGATCAGTGTTGCCAACTTTGTCTCTATATTTAGCGACTATTCAAAGCCCCTTGGTGACATTTTTCTGTAAAAGCGACTAGCGACAAATCTAGAGACTTCTTGGACAAACCTCAGCGAGTCTCCGGTACTGCTGCATGAGCACGAGCTCGTTTTCTCAGCGCACGTGCACCTCTCTCTGTGTCTGTTCTGTTCAGCGAGCGGCTGAGAGGAGCAGGGCTTTCAGTTAAAATAGATTATATTGCTTCTAACTCTATTTTACATGCAAATAGAGCCAAAATCACAGCATAGCCATTGTCTATGTGTACTTGGTTTCATTATTATGAATTATAAAAATAATTATAAACAATTATAAATAAGGTTTGTAATCTAGATTAACATCTTGTAAGGTAGAGCTAGTTCAGTAGGCTTTATAATGGCGTGCATTTCAGTCACCATTTCATATTCATTCCGTTTTTTTGACAACAGAAACCATTGAAAAAAATATCAGTGAAAACAGTTATGTTGAGAATTAGGGTGCATTGAATAACATTATGTGACCAGAGAAGCAAGATAATATGACACACTGACGTAATAAATATGCAAATCGATATATGGCGTCATCTAGCAATCTAAAGCGGGTTTTAAATCAGATGTGTGGAAGGTTTAATAAGTTCCTGTTTCAAAGTTAGCAATCTATCTGTAAATGTGTGTGCCATTGATATGTTCACTGTTCATGTAAACTTTTAAATAATCACTTCCGGCACTTTTTTGAGCCTCTTATTTAGTTTTGTTTTTTATGTCAATTATTCAATAAATACTGTACCGTGCTGGTCATACCGAGGTATTACCGTACTGTGAAATTTTGATACCGTTACATCCCTAGTTTCCACCAATGAATATAAATAATAAAAAAAAGGGTAATCTTAACTGTTTATCTCACAATTCTGTCATGTTTCTCTCAATTGCAATCTTGCGATTCTGACTTATTTTCTCAGAATTGCATGACACAACCATCAGTTATATAAAGTCAGAATTGCTAGTAAAAGTCAAAATTGCGAGATATAGGCGTCTTTATTTTACAGAATTATGACTATCACAACTGCACGAAAAACTCAGTATTGTGTGATTTAAACAATTTAAGGAATGCTCTTTTTTAAATTCTCATTTTTTTAATATGTATTTTTTGTTTAAACCACACAATCCTGAAAATATCTAATTTGTTTTCATTTACATTTTTATTCGGTGGTAGAAATGAGCTTTCATACTTAGGTTCACTTATGACAGAAATTACCCAGGTCAGCGATGCAGCATTGCAGATCTTTCTTCACCAGGATGTTCTTGCTCTTCAAGTCTCGATGAGCGATGGCCGGTTTGCCCTCAGTGCCAAAGATCTCCGTGTGCAGGTGCACCAACCCGCTGGCTACTGACGCCGCCATGTGCAGTCCATCTGCCATCTCCACAGCAACACGCTGCAGGTAGTCGTAGAGTGAGCCATTCTCATGGTAGTGTGTGATAAGCCACAGCTGAGTGCTAGAGTTTCGGGAGGTCATATCTGAAGCCATAAATCCTGCAAAGAAAAGAGTTTAAAACAACATTGAACAACACCCCAAGCTAGTTTTTTGTTAAAGCATGTATTTTATTTAAAGAAAAGATGCTATTGCTCAAGATAACCGATGTCTGACTCACCCAATATATTTTCATGGCGTAGTAGAACAGTGTTGTATATTTCTGTCTCTCTAAACCATGACTTCTCATCTCTAGAAGAGAAGATCTTCACGGCCACATTCTCTCCTTGCCACTGACCTCTCCACACTTCCCCATACCGTCCCTTACCTGAGAACACAGAACACATAGTAATCATGGCACATGCATCTTTATCTACACTAGTCAGAATTGTGTATTATGTTGTGAAGCTACAAAGTACATACATGGATTAAGTAGTCTTTTATGCAATGTGACTTACCGACACATTCTACCAGACTGATCTGCCGTGCAACCGTCCTCTGCACTAGGAAGGGCAGTCCTGAACCACTTCCTGATGTGCAGGAGTGATCCATCAGATCCTAGAAAACAACACTAGACTGATTAGTTCTTATCTGACTGTTAAAAACGGAACACAAAATCATTCCAGCTACATCACTACAACACCGCTATTCAAACTTTTTCATTTTTGAAAGAAATGAATAATTTTATTCAGCGATGACGCATTAAAGTGAGCAAAAGTGAAGACTTTTTTTTTTTAAATTTCCAATAAAATCTATCCTCTTGTTTATCAAAGAATCACAAAAAGCATCATGGTTTTTACAAAAATATTAAGCAATATAATTATTTTCAACACTGATAATAAAAAAAGGTTTCTTGAGCACCAAATAAGCATATTAGAATGATTTCTGAAGGATCATATCTGAAGGAAATTACAAATTACATTTTAAAATATATTTAAATAGAAACCAGATCTTGTAATTGTAGTAATATTTCACAGCATTCATTAATCAACACCAAACTTTTTAATGGTGGTGAAAATTTAGGAAACAGTTACCTTTCCCATCACAAATATTCACTTTGCCCAGATAGCTGTAAAATTTCTACACTAGATGTTGTACAAAATATTAACAGTTTTTGTAAACTAGAGAAATGAAATACCGCAAGTGTGCTGTCTCCGACATTAGATGCAATGAGCCCGTCAATGGCCCCCTGCTCAGTGTCAAACTCATGCAATCTTTCCAGACGCCCGTGATGAAGTCTACGGCACACCAGCAAAGCCAGCACAGACAGCAAACCCAGAACCACGAATGGCCCCAACACAAAGAGAGCCAGCATCTCCACACGGTAATGCACAGTTGCCTCTCCTTCTGGACCTTTTCAGAGACACAAACCAAGCCAAATGTAATTCACCAGAGCTCAAGCTGGCCAAATGACATAATATAATGGAAAAAAACCAAAAAAAACCCAGTGTGTATATGTATATATATATATATATATACACACACACACAGATTTATTTTTAGTAAATGTTTTTTTCTAGAATGCATTCAATTACTAAATTTAAAAAATTATAAATAAATAAATAAATAATAGAATAAAATAATAACTGGCTTCAAAGATTGCCCAATGGGTTTTGGATAAGAATAAAAATGGTTTAAAGATTATTTGTATACATTCATTAAATTAATAATTCAAAAATGTTGCTGAAATATATGTGACTGTTTAATGACTTGTTTAAAAGTCTTGATTTTATCAAAAATTAGTGGACTTACTTGTCAGCAGTAGTCGAAGAAGGGTCTCTTTGGAGACGTTGGCGTTGCACATGTGTTGAGAGCAGCATTCTACGACATGACTAGCCGAGGGTGTTGCAGAGCAAGTCATGCGCTTGCTCTCCGGCCCGATAAGGCAGCCACGTTTGAACGTTGTCACATCATTGCTAATGATAACGGAGGTGTAACACTGGTCTCCGGTGCACTGCTGCTCATTACAATCACTGCCGACACACATGCAGTCAATGGAGACATCTGGAGAGAGACAGAAAACAGAAAGGCAGGGAGTTAAATCATAAATGAAGGAAAACGGGACCCAGTCTGTAGCCATTTGTCAGTTGTCACCAGCTGCAAAAACTCGGGGAACAATGAAATTAATTAAGAAAGAGCAGCATGACGCCAGGCCTCACAGACGAGACTCTCTCAGCCTGATAACTGAGACTGTTTTCTTCCATTCTCCCTGCCTTCATTTCCTGTGACACTGAACTCTGTCGACTTTACAAATTGACTACACAGAATAAAGGCCAGAGAGCATCAGTGACACAGATCAATTAACCCAGCATTCATGTTTTATGCCCTTAGTGAGACACGCTAACAGAGCCGGAGGAAAGAGGACACTGACACCTAATGAAAGTACAACTATGAGTTTACATGTACACCAAACCTAATGCTCTGATAGACCATTGTACCACTGTGCATTTGTGCACATACATGGCAAAAATTGGTTGACATTAGCAGCTCCATTCTCATTGGTTGATTTCTATGCTATTTCCAGATGTCAAAGTGAAACATATATAATCAGTTCAACCTTAAAGGAATAGTACATTAAAAAATGTGTGTCTCTTGCTCATCAAGGCTGCATCTATTTGATAAAATACAGATAAAAACAGTATTATTTGAAAAATTACAATTTAGTATTTTTACATTTTTTATGTGAATGCAAAGCTGAATGTTCAGTAGTTTTCGTCACATGGTCCTTCAGAAATCGAATATGCTGATTTGATGCTCAAGAAATATTTTATTTATTACAATTAAGAAAAAGGGGATTGAAAAGGTTTTTCTGATTAATGTAAAGTTTAAAAGATTGTTTACTATTGCTTGTGAATTTCATTGACCCCTTTTGAAGTATTAACTTCCTAAATAAAATATCTGAAAAATTACCCATCACATAGAAAATAAAATAAAACAAATTAAAACAAACATTGTGACTACAACAACAATTCATGATGATAATAATTATTCAGCAATAAAGATAAGAAAAAAAAAATCTGAAAAAGAAATTTTTTACCTTTAGCTGATGTCCGTAAGAATTGAAGCAGGAACAGGACGATGATTCGAGTACTGCAATGCCCCATTTGCTTCACTGCACTAAAAGGAAAGGTGCGCTGTGTTAGAAATGCACATTTAAACCAAGAGAAAACACAAATCACCTGCTTAATTTAAAAGTTCTACAGAACAGTGGGCCTGAATCAATTACCAATAAGAGATCAGAACCGCAAAGATGATGACTTAATTACATTTTTTGAGAGTGCAGCTGTGCTCTGCCTCTCTCTCTCTCCTGCCACAAATATTTCTGCACACATAGTGTGTGTGTGTGTTTCAGACAGGGGGCAGTCTCCATGGCAACCGAGGAGAGAGAGATGCCCATTATGGAGCGACATCAAAGACAGTGGAGAAGCACTTTAGGAAAGGCAGAAAGGAACAAGCATTTTGGGGGTGTAGGACTCACCATTACAGTGTAATATTCAAGGGGCACTACTCACAAGGACATCATAACTAATTATAGACTACGAGTCCTTCAAAACTGACTTCTAAATGGTGTAGCGTCATTTGACTCAAGGCCTCTTTTATCCTGAAAACTAAAAAATAATCCAAGTAATTTTTCTAAATTACCAAATCGAACTTTAACATAAGAGTGACGAGGAGTCTTACTTGTACAATTCCTCAGGTGACTCTCAGCACTGCCTTCTTAGTATGCGCACAGCCAGACTCTGTCTTCCCATTGGATCCTAAAAAAGATTGAAACCAAAGCAGCATGTTTAACTTTTTCCACAGCAGTTCCTTTCTCATGGTCATTTCTCCAGGAAGGAGTGAGTGACAGGATAAGAGAGGTGCCTGGAAGTCTCTGCACACTGATAGTCAGAGAGCTGCAACTGACTTTCAGCTTGATTCCCTTTTGCTGCTCCCCATATTAAAAATTATTTCGATATGCAAAGGATCCCATAACTACTCCTATTTAGCACTTTTCTGAATTAATGGAGGGTTTTTTAGTACTGAAAATTATTCATTATTATTTAAATTTGAGTGAATATCCAGAAGTTATTAAATTTAATTAAAATAATTAAACTACAAATAATTATAAACATATATTAATCGCATAGCATGAACATAGCATATTAACCGTTTAATTAATTTTAAATTATTTTTTTCAATTTAAATTTTTATTGTGATCATTTTCTTTCCTTTTATCAATTTAGCACTTTCAATTACCATGAAATGTATGAAAATGTGCTACAAAATAAAATTGCCTCGCACTTTATAAACAGCAGAAAATTGTGCTACAATTTGTTAGCCAGCAAAACAGTCTGGGAATAGCACAAAACCAAAACAACCTTTTTCCTGACCTGTCACAGTTTAACACTGACTGATATTTCTAAGTTGTGAACATTTTCACGATGATCTGAGTCTTACAGGCAATAAAACAATCAAATGATTGACATGCAATAAATTACACACAGAGCTTCTAAGAGAACCGTTCCTGACCAGCAGATTATTTACATGAAGCTCTTGTACTCAAGAGGTGGGTGACAATAACACTACAGATGATCTTCCTTAACAGACATGTTTAGTTCTAATCAAATCGGCTACCGCAACGATCCCAGCACAGGCACACAAAACAACACAACAAATAGAAATTAAAACGCAAAAACTAAAGCTGTCGACGTATCATAATAAAGTCTGCATTAGAACTGTATCTAATAATCGGCCTGTTTGCAGCAGCTGTGCTAACCGTGCTAGCAACGACCATTATTACCTTGCCGCGTTTATTTCTAACAAATCGAAGTGACATTAAAGATCGCTTTTACCTTTAGCTGCGATGTAGATTCATGTTTGTGGTAACGTTCCGTGTTTTCCCAGTTTTATTCGAAGTCGTGTTTTAGGCGCTGACAGACTGTCTGCCGCCACCCAGGGAGACTGAAAAGACTGCGCCGTGACGTCACCATAAACAAGTGACGTGCGAGAGCATTGTGGGATACCGCAGTCCGCCGAACGTGAGCGCCTGAATGCATAAAATAACGTTATTTTGTAACGACCTCGACACATTTCTTCTGAGCATAACTTTTTTTCTCTGTAAAAATAACCATAAAAATATAGTGGCCTAATTACTCATGAGTGTTAATAAATAAGATTTTGTTTTTAGTTTTATTGAAAAGAGTTTTGTCAACCTGTAGTGGGAAATATTACTTTAAAATATTAAGCAATTAATTACCTTTTTTTTTTTTTTAAATAAAAGTGATACAAACATTATTAAATGAGAATTTACCTAACAAATTAAAATTGGCTGGAAAAAAACCCCAAACTCACAGTATTTTTCTTGTCACAGAATTACTTGTGTGGATTATTCTGATGTTTTTATCAGTTGGTTGGGCATTTTGACAGCATCCATCACTGCAGAGGGTTCTTCCAATGAATAAACAAACACTTTTACATCTTGGATGGCTTGAGGATGGATAAGTTAAAAACCTGAATTTCATTTCCTGGTGAACTATTCCTTTAAGGCAAATTTTAAAGCTCCACATTATATCAAAATAAAGATGCCGATCAATACAAATCTGCTACACACAACCCTAAAACACACAGACAGCATCACATTCTTGAAAACTGATATAAAACCTTGTCTTACAACACCTTCAAGCTGACTATATTGTAGCTTATGCTCATAATGATCATTTATATTATCATTTACAAACTCAGAGAGACACACACATAGCTGCTTAAAGAAAGCAAAATGTCCTTGCATGATAGGAGTCAAGGAGCCAGTGGCCTGACAGTTTTTTGTTCCAAAATAGCTTGTTGATTAATGGCCGTGTCATTTTCTATATGGGGAAAAAAAGGATAGGGAGTCAGGGGCACCGAAGGGCAGGGAGATAAGGCGTCTGAAGGCCCTCAAGTGACTAGCCACAATTCCGTTCCACTCAATATCATAGATTTTTCATGTATAATCAATGCAGTGCAATTTTTGGGGGCGTTTATGGCACTGAGGTCAATGTTGTGTGGAACACAATTGCACCTCTGGGAGAAATGCACTCTTGCTTTATTTCCTTTGCTTTATATGAAAAACTGAGGAATATATCTTGTTATTGCATATAGCGCAGATTCAGGTTTACTAATAAAATATTAAACCAGTTGCCACTTTTAAAACATTGACATAATTTACATAATTTTTAACCGCACAGTGTCTAAGAATTTTCATATTATTATTATTATTTTAGTATTTTATATTGTGTTTCTTGCATTTATCAACAAGAGTTTTTTTTTTGTTTTGGCCAAATGTAGATGTCAGTGTATGTGTACCTTTATAGGTTTGTTTTTGGCTCTGAAATGCTGTCTCCTATCTTATAGTTGACTCGTGTCTCCTTTAATAAAGCATTGATTATGGGGAAGGTGACATGAGAATTAGGATGCAGGGTAGGTATCAAGTGACTTATATGCTTCCTCGATTGCATAGTGGCACAAAAGAATCTCCTGTTGCCCCTTCATCCATATCTCCCAACCAAACTTGGCTTGTTTCAGACCTTTGGTTTAATCTCGGGGAGGCTTTAGTAGCTGTCCACAAAAAGCTATTGTATCTTACTTAATTATAACCTCAGAAATGATCTGACCTGTCCGGTGCCAGGTGCAGTGAAGTGTGCAAAAGCTTGCATGCCACGAGGTCTCATTGGATCAGTGGCGGTTTTTGGTAAGGGCAGACAGGGCGACCGCCCGGGGCGCAATTTTTTCTTGTCACGTGGGGGGCGGCACACGAACTTGGAGGAAAAAT
>JAUCNO010000663.1:1918889-1931498 GCA_032353835.1 Enteromius viviparus | reverse complement strand
TATCGGGGGGGTGGGGTTGGGGGGCGCCAGGAGCGAGTCTCGCCCGGGGAGCAATTTAGTGTAGAACCGCCACTGCATTGGATAAGGAAAAGAAACACTAGATGCCCATCGTGATCGGATAAGTGTAAAATAACCTGACAATATTAGATCTGAAAAAAAGACAGAGACTTCAGTCAGGACCTAATGGAAAGTTTTTCCCTCCCCTCTTGATTTCTGAGACTTCTGGGTACCCTAAAAAGGGAGCAATCTGAGCCCCAAGCCTTTTTTTCCTGACTTTTTACTTTTTCTTTTTTTAACTTCACTTCCCACACAACTCCTGTGAGTCTGAGCTTATTCGGAAGGTCACTGTTCAAAGTCAGCATGGATCATCCAGGAGAACACCTTGCTGTGGTTCTGCTTATACTTGTTCTGGTTTCTATGTCCACCGAAAACAACATTAGTGAGTACTATATATCTATTTTTTTTAGCCTTTTGGGCTTATATGACGCTGCCTGATAATAAAATTAAATGTGCTTTTTACACCTGATTCTTTTGAGATCAGAATGAACTATGGGGGAATTTATACAGCAATCATTTTAAGTTTATGTTTGTCTTGGTTTAAGTTTATGCTTAAATGCTTGACCTTTTATTGTAAGCGAATATAAATTATCCCTGCCTATTTTTATTCAGTATTATTTGATTCTATTACTTTAATTATTTTATTTATTTCATTTAATTAAATTTTTTGGGGAAAAAACACCTTCCATACATTCAACTCAATATTATTTGTCTTTACAAAAGAGTGATTTCTTTAAAGAATCTAAAATCTTGTAGTTTTAAATTGCATCAAAATGTTTGGTCATCACTGTATCTCTTTTGGGTCTACTATTATTCTGAAATATGTAAAAGAATGAATGAAATTTGAGTAATTTTTCGGACTATTACTCCAGTGCAGTTAAGAAAATACTTATCCTGTATTTGATTATCTTTGGAAAAGCATACATTGTGAATTAAAATCGAATTGTCTTTGCAGTCAGGTGGTGCACTGTATCTGATGCCGAAGAGCAAAAGTGTTTGGATCTAGCGGGGAACACCACAGCCAGGAACATCCGTGGACAACTCCTGTGTGTGAGAGGCCAAAGTCCCACTGACTGCATGAAGCAAATAAAGGTGGTAGAAAATTGCTTTCCAAGATGCAAATCAAATCAGATATGGTGCATGAAAATTACAGTAATATTACAAGGCTTATATATTTCAGATTGAGCTGTACAATTGTCCTATTTTTTCTCCTCTTCTGCTTTCCTTGCCCTCACTCAACTCCTCAACTCCAGTCTTTCTTGCTTGATATGTTTGGCTTTTTCATTAAAAAATACGTATAATTTGTCTGTGATGTCAACAGAATGGCACTGCAGATGCCTCTACTATGTATGCTGATGAGATCTACACAGCTGGGTTTTGCTATGGCTTAGATGTAGCTGTGGGAGAGTCTTATAACGGTGTGGGTGAGTATGTTTAAACAATTAAAACACCAGTCGGAGAGCCGATAACATGATGTCAGTGTGTGTTCACGTGTTTTTACCGATGTTTTGTGTCTGATCCAGATGGCATTAATTATTACGTGGTTGCACTGGCACGGACATCATCCAGCGATCTGTCACTGCTGGAGATGCATGAACGCAGTTCTTGTCACCCAGGGATGCGGACCACCGTGGGCTGGACAGTCCCCATTGGCTTCCTGGTCAACACATCTCAGATCAGCGTGGACGAGCAGTGCAACTTTCCTCATGGTGAGATCAGTGTATAATGTGGCTAATACTTACTGATATTATGTAATAGTTTACAAAACCTTTGAAATCTGGTTCACTGCATTAACAAAAAACAAGTAAGTGGTTAAAAAATTGGATTAGATGCAGATTGAGAATGTAATTAAACCTTTTGGAAGAAAATTAAAAAGCTACAATATATCCGTCTCCCTGTGGTTTCCAGCGGTGGGAGATTTCTTTGGCTACAGCTGTGTCCCAGGAGTGAAGGACCCAGAACATGATCCCAAAGGAAACAACCCAAGGAACCTGTGCGAGGCCTGCATTGGGGACGAGAACGACCGCCACATATGTGCCAACAACCCTCGAGAACGACACTTCGGGGAGGCTGGAGCTCTTAGGTGCTGTATGATCAGAGATGTGAGAGAATGCATGCGTTTCAGTGGAATCATTTTTCAAAATATCAATGTGCTTTGTGTAGCAAGAATATTGGTTTGCTTAATGGGACAAAAACAAGTCTATGTACAATATATGTACAATAATACATTTCCATTTAAAGTTAGTGGTGAGTATGATTTATGGAAAAGTTTTTAAAAGAACATTTACCAAGGCTTCATTAATTTAATAAAAAAAATAGTATTGTGAAATATTATTACAGTTTAAAATAACTGTTATCTGTTTTTAATATATTATACGTTTTCCTTTTTTTCTGTAATGGAAAAGCTCCTTTTTCAGCAGCTGTTTTTACCCCAGTCTTCTGTGTTAAAAGGTTCTTCAGAAATTATCCTAGTATGCTGATTTAGGGTTTAAGAAACTTATTATTATTAATTGAAAATAGTTGGGCTGCTTAATTAAGAATGGAAAGTGAATAATGTTTTTTCCCAGTATTTTGTTTATGAACAGAAAGTTTGAAAAGGAAATCTTTTGCAACATTATTATTATTGATGTCTTTACTGTCACTTTTGATTCATTTAATGCGTCTTTACGCAATAAAAGTATATATTTAAGTAAAACAAACAAAAAAGTGCTGTCAAACAATTAATCATGATTAATCACATGCAAAATTAAAGTTTTTGTTTACATAATATATGGGTGTTATGTGTATATTTATTATGACTATATAAATACACATACATGCATGTATATATTTAAGAAAAATATGTTATGGTGATATATTAAATATATTTATACTACAAGTTGAATGCTTGAATCTAATTGGCTGACGAAACGTTCTGAGGTGTGCAATTATTTTCAAGGAAACGCACGGCAAATGTAGTTATGATTATATGATTATAAATATATGTAAATATTTTGAAAATGGTTATTGTATGTGTGTATATTTGTATATACATAATAAATATACACAGCACACACACATACTGTATATTATTTAAACACACACCTTTATTTTGAATGCAGTTAATCACAATTAATAATTTGACTGCACTAAAAATCAAACGAACAAAAACAAAACAAAACTGCAAATCAATGGTGCTGTATATTTTGTTTGTATATTATTATATATTATTATTTAAAACATACAGGTGTGTGGCAGAGAATCTGGGGGATATTGCTTTTGTTAAGCACACTACAGTCTTCGACAACATGCAGGGTAAGTATTGCAAAGTATTAGAAGAGCTTGTTAAACAGGAGAGCAAAAAGGTCCAGATGCAGTATAATGTCAAGTTGGTTTCTTATTAAATGGAATTTTTTAAGGGACTGAAGGAGGACTATTGTGGCCTTCACTTCATGATCTGTATTATGTTTCACTGGCTGACAGACACAGGGGGGCAGCATTTCACAACAATGCATCTCTTTGTGTGCCTGCTGGGATCTGTGAAACCCTTGTTTAGTCTCAGTACACCCAGTTAGCCAAGTTCAGGGCTTACAGATGCTAGTTTCATAGCAATAATTTTCTTTATGAAAGTGTGCATGAATTGCAAGCAATTTTTTATATTTAAAAGTTTCATCAGACAAATGTTGTATTATGCCTTCTGTTTTAGTTGTAAAAAAAAAAAAAAAAAAACCTTTGTCTGTCTTATTATTCATGTAAGGCAAGAACCAGGAGTCCTGGGCACTGGACCTGGAGCTGGAAGACTTGAAGCTCTTGTGTCCTGACGGGAAAGAAGCTAACCTGTTCCAACACGAGAGCTGTCACCTGGCTGTGGTGCCAACCAATGCTGTGGTAGTGCGTTTGGAGGACAAATGCCGCATTTACAAGTTCTTGGAACGTGTGCAGGTCAGGAGAAACAGCCACACAGTCACACACTGAAGCTCGAAATCTGAGAACTGCCAAAAAATCCAGGATTTTTTGCACTTAAACCTAGTGAAAAAAGGACATGGAAGGTATTATGTGAAATAGGAGTGTAACAATACATTGTGTCACAATACAAAGAACAATTTGTATTGTGGATAGTTCAAAATGAAAGTACAAAATAAATACAAAAACACAACAAACAGTGCAACTCTTTATGTCTTAGAAGTAATAATAATAATAATAATAATAATAATAACATTCTGGCTTTGTTCTTTTGAGATCGCGAGAGCACTGTATGATAATATTTTATTATTTTATGACATTAGTGTACTACACTTCTTATGTGAAATTATGTATGCATAATTCTAAGTATGTATAATTCTGCAATACATTTAGGCACAATCATTATTAAATACACAAAAACTTTTTTTTTTTACCACATTGCACTACACACACACACACACACACACACACACACACACACATACATACATAAATGCCACAGATTATATATTGACATCATACTACCAGACAGTTACACTGTCTGTGGATTTCAGGTTTGATTCATATTTTTATTACATTATCTGTGAGACAATATAAAAACAGTAAAAAGAAGAAAAAAAATCTAAAATCCCTTTTGTTCAATACAGAGCATGAAATTCTCATTGGAAGTGTTGTTTCTGCACATTAGCAGTCAACGGTATGATTAAACGAACCCTGCCAAAACCTATATTAACAGTGTTATCTCTGAACATCTCGAGTATTACACAGATTACATCAGGCTGACTTATGCGTTCAATACATCTAGCCTGAGCCCTGTGGTGATCATTGATTTTCACAAGACACCGTCTCACATTATAGTGTGTCATTAGAGGAGGATGACACTACAGTGAGCTCTGTTATGAAAGCAGGGCTATTGCACACACACATACTGTGCACGGTGCAAGATATGAGCAAAGTTTGTCGAGAAGATCCAATATGTACAAATGGAACAAAATGTGCATATACATATTTCAAACTAACACCCACCTTCAGCCCTTTTGCTTGTTTCAGTCTTCCAGAAATTCAGCTTGATTGCATTTGCTCTTTTTCTTCTTCTAGAATGCATTTGCTAATGCCACTGAAGGATTCTCTCTGTTCAGCTCGGTGAATTATGGGCAGCCTGATGTGCTGTTCAGCGATTCCACCAAAAAGCTGCTGCGTGTTATGGGGACCTACACTTCCTGGTTGGGGTCTAGTTACACCACCATACTGAAGGCTTTTGAGTGTGAAGGTACAGTGGAGCAGAGCTGTTATGCAGTTATTGTATTACGCAAATATCAATTTTGTAAATGATTATTTAGGGGCTTATATTGTTCATATCAGATTTATTTATTTTTGTATCAGATTTATTATAAGTGTCTGCTTATAACATTAATGACAGTACATCATTAAGGCCATTAAGGGCACCATACATTTTATTTTGTTAGTGCACCTTTAAGACTAATGTAAAGGTTTTCCAGAAGTTTACATGATCTTTGAGGTTTTATATACATTAAAGTATACATTAAATTAAAACTTTTACATCAAACAAAACATTTCTAAATTAAATATATGCTATTCTTTTCAACTTTCTATTTATCAAAGAATCTTAAAAAATGTATCAAGGTTTCCACAAAAATATTAAGCAGCACAACTGTTTTCGGAAAAATAAATCAATATTGAGCATCAAATCAGCATAATAAGAATAATTTCTAAACGATCATGTGACACTGAAGACTATTGACTACTGAAAATTTGTCTTTGCATCGCAGGAATAAATTACATTTTAAAATACACTGAAATAGAAATATTTCTTTAAACTGTAACAATATTTCACAATATTAGTAGTGTGTTGTCATGTGCAGTTGGTGAACAAAGACACTGTATTTTTAAAATGTTGTTCATTATGGGATTTAGTTGTCCATACTGCAGATAATGTGATAAAACTCTCTGCATTGCACGCATGAATAAACGTCTTTCCTCTCTCTCTAACACTACAGGTTTGTGTTGATCTGATGAAGGAAGAGGAAACTATAGCTCTCCCCTCCAACTTTCTCACACTACACATTCTGTGTAAAGTGTGTTACTCTTGTATATGGGCTGAACGCCAGCTCTCAACTGTGCTCTGTAGTACTGCTGTTACTGTTCTGTTCTCACAGTGTTTGTATGGCTTTATATATCACATTTACTTGATATTACACCTCTTTGAGTCTCTGCCGCTAAAGCTAAGTTCCTGCCATGTAAAAAATACAAAAATAAACACAAAATAATCTAAACTTCTATGCAGAAAAGGACTGCAGGGGAACACACCCCTAATCATTAAGGAATTCTGCCCTAGTCGTGAGGGATGCAAAGGTTTCTGGGTACAAAATACACACATTCAGGAGCAAAGGATACTTAATGCAAGTACATGAACGCAAATACTGTTTAAACAGCTAAAAATGTTTTGTGTGCTGTAGCAACATATTTTTTCTTCTACACCGATTTTTCCCCGTCTTAGATCAACTTTTAAGAATAAGAATAATATTACAAATCTGTTTTAATGGCACAAAAATTGAAAGTTTGAATTGAAAATAAATGGAAAATTTAACAATCGTCCTTTTGGACACTGAGAATTATTACAGCCACAATGCAAGAAAATGCATTTAGATTTTTTTTTCTTTTCTTTTTTACATAAAAATATTGAAAATTCCCAAATCCGAGTGCATTTACTTGAGATGATTGTTTTCTGGAACAATTTGTAAAATGAAGTGTGCTTAATCTAAACCATTGGCAGCCATTTCTACTTGTTTTTATTTATAAACTCTAATTAACTTTATTTTAATTTTTTGCAGTGTACATATTCATTGGCATCGGAGTTTGCGTACTTGCACATAGTATGTTTCTGACTTAAGCCTGATTAAACTTTTAACTTGACAATATCATATTTATGAATCTGAACTCGTGGTGTGCAGATATCAAGGAATTAAAAAAAAAAATTAAAAGACACAAATATGTAAAGAGGAACAAAGCAACACAATAGGACATAAAACGTTTAAAGGCGGACAGACTTATGGTTGGTCGTTACATAACAGGTGCTTTAAAGGTGCTGTTTCCTGACCCTTTTCAGGATAACAAATTACCAACTTGAACTTCAGTGTAAATAGTCTTGTCACTCTTAGAATTACAGAACCTTCTCTTATTAATAAAAACCTGTGTTGACAAACATTTGCAATCCTCATTTTTACATTTAAGCCAACATCAACACCAATGACTCAAATGAACTTATATCTAAATGCTGAGGCGTATACACTAGTGTGTGATTTCTAATGATTTATTAATGACAATATTGTCTCGCATGAATTCATAATTGCTAATTAACGTTAGTAATCAGGATTGCAGGTTAATTGAGGATTTGGTGCCAATGTCCTTGAAACCGTTTGTCAGAATTTTGTACGCTCACATATCTAATTCTTGACTATCTCTGTGTTTTCAGTGAATGTCTCATCATTTATTTATCTTGAATGCAAGTTTGATTATCTTGGCTCTCACAGGCTCTGCAGCAGTGCATCCTGCTTAAAAAAACTGTCCGATTAAGCCTTCAGTACATCATTAGAAATGTCCAGAAGGACATTTTCAGTCAACTGTTTAAATTGCCACACTGAGTGTCAAACAAAGAAGAACATTTATCGGTCAATGAAACTGTAAAGACAGGAAAAGTACTTTTATATTTCAAGAAGAAAGTTTTAATGGTACCAGATGGTCCTACAGCTCGCACATTGAGTGTGTCTGTTTATGAACACAGGCTTCATTAATCTGAGATGTAGACGACACTCACCAGCAGCAGTGCAAGATGAGGCAGTCATCACCACTGCTGTGACTGCAGCGTATGTCATTAACAGAGACACAAGTTAATGAAGTCTGAAGCCTTTTAATCCATTTGTATGCGGCTTTCTGCGAGTACACGTCCCCTATAAATCACTGCAGACATTTAATACTTGTGTCAAAACTTGCATTGCTTATTGTTAGGCAAGCCTAAAGGGGCGTTTACATGGACAGTGATTTTGTTGCAACTGTGAAGTCTTTTGTCTTGAAGAAAGTTGCTGTAGATTTTGCATTTAGATACTTTTATCCAAAGCGACTTACAAGAGAAGAACATTAGCAATACATCACAGAGCTAATATTCACAGTATGCAGTTTCACATTTATTACAATGTTAGAAAACAAGCTAGAGCAGAGGAGAAACGAAAAAGTTTTTTTTTTTTGGCAGTGCATTGGGATATGGAGTGGTTCTGGCAGAAACGTTGTCTTCAGCTGCTGGTTTCAGCAGTTTGGGAAGAGGCTGGCAGCTCATTTTACCAGAGAAGGTAAAGGTTTTGGAAAGCTACTTCGTGTCATGTTGTGAAGGAACAACAAGGGACATCTTGTTTAGTGACAGTATCTGGCAGAATTGAGCATGCTACTTTATGCTTTACGCAACTGAGCTCCGCTCCCCGATACAGTCAGGTAATGTCTACAGCCAAATGCAGTTATATTCAATCAATTTAATTGCTGTCAGTGTGAACAGGGCTTAAACTGCCAGAGCAAAGGCATAACTATTATGATTAAAAGGGATTATATGAATGCATACGCATACATACATTTTCCTTGCTCTTTTGTAATAAAACAGTACTGTATTATATACTGTAGAACGTGTATCATATTTCACAAACATGGGAGAGGTGGCTTACTCATTTCACATATTAAAAGATTAGCCAATGATAATGGAGGTCATTTACAAGCAGGGATTAGGCTACTATATCAGTGTTAAAAATGTTGTTAATCTCTAATACATAAACACATATATATACAACGATTCTCTAGTCTACTACATAGAAGACGTGGTCTAGAGAATAATCTACCAACTTCTCAGGTAAAGGATTAGGATGTGGGCCGATTCACTCATTCCTTCAGGATAATCTTTCCCTGCATGAGGTCTCAGGTAAACCTCACATCTCTGCTCTCCACAATCCCTTCGATCACGTTTCACAGGCTTATCCCGGTAGGTGAGGGGACACCTGAGAGAGAGGGGGTCTGAAGGGGTCAAATGGACACAATCTGGATACAGAGAGTGGTTGTGATCATTCAGGCATGGACACGCTCAATGGCAGCGGTCACTCTCACACTCAACCTGAGAGGCCATGGGCCAAAACGAAATTAGCTAAACCTCTAGAGACCTATATCAGTAGACGTTCGCTGTTTGATTCATTTCTTTTGTCAAATGTTCCTACACTGCAAAACAGAAAGATGAATGTGTCCCAAGAGCTCTAAAGCATTTTGAGCCTTTGAAAGGCACATATAGCCTGCTTTTTAGAGAGTTATTTTAAATAGTTTTAATCATGTACATTATCTATTTGAGTTTAAATTAGTGACAAATATGTATACATTTTACAGTTGGTCATCTGTCTGATTCGGAAAAATTACTCTTTTGAATCGGTTCTCTTCAATGAATCGGTTGAACCAGTCTGAATTTTCTTTGCTGCAAGAAATAGGTTTGAATTCGTATCGAATCTTTCTCAGCCCTCAATTTAGCTGTCCACAATAACCATAAATATCCAGAAAGTCTAATTGCAATTCATTGATTCAGTGTCAAATTAAATGACTCTATGGAAAACCCTCATTTTAAACCGTTGACTTGAGCCCTCTCAAATCACATGATCTCGCATCACAGTTATAAATTGTATAAATGACACAGTATTTCATTGTTACTTGCAGTGCCTGTGTGTGGACATTGTAAGTGATTATTTTTTTCTTAGTGAAATCTTTACAATGATTCTCATCAGCATTTTACACCCATTTTCTCTAAGTGATCGTAATCGTTTTTTATCAGGACTGAAAACCAGGCTGTGTTCATCTGCTTTGTGCATGAAACGTCCCCTACCAAAAAGTAGTATACTTCAAGTTCATTTTATTAAGTATACTTAAGTAAAGTTACTGTGAAAGCATATTTTAAGTATATGTAGTAAGTATACAAATGTCCTTACAAATTGTACTTGTAGTATACTTGTGTTCTATTTCAATACTCCTTGAGCCTAAATTGGCTCTCTCTCTCTTTTCTATTATATAAATATATACTTAAAAGTATAGTTTAAGTAGAAAATTACAAAAGTAGAAGAGTACAAAACTAGTTTACGTCAATGTTTTTAGCTGTACTGCAACTACTAAAAGTGATCTTAAAGGCATATTCATTCATAGTTTAGTAATTAAACACTTGTCGCATTTTTAGTACACTTTAAAGTAGTCTCACTAAACTACTATTTTAGTAGTTTTATACTGCAAGTAATCTTTACATCATACCTTTAATATGCTACTATGTCCTTATTTAGGTATTAATTTGTATATAGTTAGTATGAATATCTGAAGATACAAGTTCAATACAACAACATACATACATCTGGAGTTGATTAACACCCCAAAGCTTGACAGTCATTATAACCTCTTCATTGGGGACATTAGTTACGTTAGTTAGTTACGGACATTAGGACGTTAGTTTTGATGCTGGTTTTTGTCTGATGATCATGTTAGATTACATGTGGAATCATCTTGCTTCAGTTTCTTCTTCACTTGTGTTTCTTTTTTTGATAATTCTGTAAAGAAGATTTCTACTAGGGCCCCCTATCATAACAGGGTTCTAGGAGCACATTTATTAAGACTTTTTTTAGTATACTTAAGTATACTTAAATGTCATTTTAATTTTAGTACTGAGAAGTACATAAAAAGTAGACTTTCCTATTTTTTAGTATACTAATAGCACACTTGAGGGGTATACACAAGGGGTATGTTGACAACTTAACTGTCACCGTGTAAAGACATTGTATGCATGTCAAAAAATTATAAATGGTTGTTATATTTGGGAAAGAGGGATAGAGATTTGTGTCATGACGATGGTAACTTTGATTACAGTCTCAAAGAAGGACACTGGATTCTGTGTGGTGACTGACAGCAGAGGTGAAGGAAACCTGCAGTGAATTACAGAGAAGGAAAATGAACACCCACTCATGATGGATCCTCAAGATATCAGACAGCTACTATTATGTCTAGAGGATGAAATAATAAAGACAAGCAGAAAAGGAGATGTATAGTGATCAAGGTATTTTTGTACTCTTCAGATCAAGCACACACACTTCTTTTCTGATATGCTAAAATGATTTTACTGGAGCATTCTACAGGAGCACCAATTATTGCAATGTCCCCCAGGCATCTTTTCTAATTAGCAAAGAGCATGCTTGAGATGTAAATGATATGTGTGAAGAAAAAAGAAAAAAAAAGAATATAGGTAAATATTACATACTTAAATTATTTTTAAAGTATGTTCAAATTGAATGGTATATATAATGCATCATCTAGCTATGAAATTGAATATTTAAATAAGAATTTGGTACAATGCACTTATTGTGCACTTATATTTAAAAAGAATACCTGTATGTAATCATATCTGTAGCTAATTTCTGTAATTGCATTTATAATTACACTGTTGACACATTCCCTTACAACTTAACTAGATGACAGTTGATCTAACAGATGCTCACTGTTAATACAGCCATGCTCAAAATAAGCGTTTGGTTCCAAAAATGTAAATTCCCACATAATTCCCACTCCTACAGTATATAGTTAGCTTCAGACCACCCATGAGGCTGTCGGTTCGAGTCCTCTGAGGGCACAAGCTGGTACCTCTCACACAAAGCCAGATCTGTGCAGAGTAGATGGCAAAGAGGCCCTGTATTTGGCAGCCGTCTTGCCAAAGCACTTTGCTCCACAGACCTTTCAGGTTCCCTTGTGCAGTGATCCTCACTTGTGTGGGAGAGCACTCTGGCCCGCTGGTGTACCCAGGCTCACTATTACCACAGCCAGGCTCTGGCTCGACATACTGAGTCTCGATGAAGAGTATTACAGCTCCAGGTCAGGCAGATACAGTATAGGTATACACTACATGGCGATGCTTGTGAAAGTTATTCTGCTCCGTCCCCGTCACACATCGTTTCAGCTGAAGTGCTGGGTATGATAAGGGATGCATGTACAATTGAATGTGACTGACACAGGATTTTCTCCATCCGGTAAGCTGAGCTCCTGCGCTTATCAAAGAGCTCTTGTTGGATGTGTAATGTATCAGTTACTGCAAACAGGCCTGCTACACCTGACCCTTAGCTTCCACACACAATCTCTCTCTTTCTTTCTCCATCCTTCATAGGCTTTACGCTTGGATGACACAGCAGGTGATAAGCAGCGAGTGGATTTTTGATTGATTAATGGATTCATTATTTGACTTGTTGGCTGATTGACTGATTGACTGAGCGAAGGGCTGATTGATTTTCAGTTAGGATCAGAATAGAGTTTCATGAAGGAAACAACAGTGCTTTTAAAGTTTTAGGCTGTGGTGTTGTGTGTAAATAAAATGCTATATCAGGTTTTCATTCAGGCTGCCCACAAGAAATGACTATGGGTGGATCGATCTTTATTTATGCATAATTGCTTAATTATATTAATTTTAATATGTATGACCAACACAGTCTCACGAGCAATTCGTACATATTCGTACGAGGTGCCAAATTTGTGCCAATTCGTACTAATTCGTAC
>JAUCNO010000663.1:1889611-1903642 GCA_032353835.1 Enteromius viviparus | reverse complement strand
CTAATAATTAGAATTAGTATTAATAAAGACTACTAGGGTTTTAGGGTTTATAATATTTTTTCATCTTCCCATCTGCAGGTTTTTGGGTGCTGATGCAGACAAAGGCTGTCAGTATGTGACTGGAATTGTGGGTAAAAACCCGTTACTCCTGAGAGAGCTGAATCTGAGTAGATGTAAACTAGTAGATACACGAGTGAATCAGATCACTGCTCTACTGCGGGATAGACACTGTACACTACACACCCTGATGTGAGTACTTGACATTATTTTATACCTAACAGTGTACAGTACAGGACAGTTCACTGAATGCAAGTCATGTCAAACATGAGGCTTAGCTTCAAACATGTTTATACAGTATTATACTGTTCAGATGAACACAGACAGATATGTTTAAAGTGAACATAAACAGTTCAAACAAAATCAGAAGTGTATCAATAAAATAAATTAAATCTGTGCATTCAGTATTAAAGTGACAGCAGCCTAATATACAGTACCTGCTGCTTTTGACTGAAAAACATTTGTAGCATATTTAATTTATGCAGTCGCCACATTTTATTTAATTTCATATTTAATGACGCCATTTTTGTAGTATGTTGTACTTGAATAATAGACTACATGGAAAAAACAATAATTAATTTGTGTCTTTGTTCTGATGTGTTTATTTGTCTTGTTGCTTGTAATTTGATTTAGCTTTTATCACAGATTGTTTACTCATATATAAGTGTCTACTTGTATTAGGCTAGGCTTGCTGTAGCATTAAACTAATTTTGTGTCAGAAGAGAGGCCCAATGTCTATAAAATCTTTCTGTTAGTGAAGTTGTATGTTGTGGCTAAAATAATAAGATTCCATGTCTTTATTTTCTTTCTCTGCAGACTAAATAACAACAGTATTACAGAAAAAGGTTGTGCTGCTCTGGCTTCAGTGTTTATGTCAAATTCTTCAAACCTGACAGAGCTGGATCTGAGTGACAATAAATTCGGAAACTCTGGACTCGAGAGGATCTGTGTTCTGTTGAGAAATCCAGCATGTAGACTGAAGAAACTGAAGTGTGTATTTTTATTCATCTACATTTCTGACTGATGAAATACATTTATAAATGTCATATTGATTAGATTAACTGAAAAAAAATTAAGATTGCTCTGGAAACTGGTTTATTTATTTTTTACACTTTAAGTATTGAATGAAACTCAAATGAAGCAGCTATTAATGCAGTGGGTTCAGTACTTAACAGTTTTTTATGTATATTTAGTCTTTCAGGCTGCAGTATCACTGGTGAAGGTTATAAAACTCTGACTTCATCTCTAAAATCAAACTCAAACCTGGTAGAGCTGGATCTCACAGGGAATGATCCTGGACCATCTGGAGTGCAGGATCTCATTGATTTAATGCGAGGTGGATGCTGTAAATTAAAGACTGTCAGGTAATAAAAGTCTTTCAGTATTTCAAAATGAGCCACAGACAAACTCTGCAGCCAGATAAATGTGAGAAATAAAGCCAGTGTGCAAATAGAATAACATGAAGAAGAATTTACTGAATTGCAATAAAAAAAAAACTGCTAATATTTGTGATAACTATGATTAACGGGTTCTACTTGTAATGACGAGGCGGAGTCTTTCGGATCCATTTGCTGGGTTTTATTGACACAAAGAACAGACGGGTCAAACTCACAGTCAGATGGAGCAACGAAGATAATCCAAAGGAATAACAAAGTCCAGGCACAGTTCGGGGCAAGCAGCAAGGTTCGTGGTCGAGGAGACAAAGCAAGGTCATACACAGTAAATCCAATCGGGTCAATAAACGCTCGGGATTGCAGCATGGGAACTGGCAAAAAGTAAAGCTTAAGTAGCGCCAAAACTGGGGAAACTCAGTTCCGGGTGGGTGTGAGTTACGTAAAAGTTACGTTGAGCGCTGTGCAGAAGGCCTGCCATACTCTGGAGGTGAACTGGGGCCCCCAGTCGGTGACAATATCCTTCGGCGGTCTCTCAGGCGGTAGGCAGCTTGCGAAGGGGAATGAATCAGCAGGCCTTGTAGAACCGATCCACGATGGTGAGTACTGTGGTGAAGTGATTGGAGGGTGGCAGATCGGTCACGAAGTCCATGGCGATGTGGGACCACAGGCGTTGAGGTATAGGCAGTGGTTGAAGGAGCCCGGCGGGGCAGTGGTGTTGGGACTTCGTGATGTTGAAGGTGGGACAGTTCTGAACAAAGTGATGCACATCCGTAGAGAGCGAAGGCCTCCAGAAGCGGTTGTGGACGAGGTCAAGGGTTGCCGTGATGCCAGGATGCCCGGAGCTGGGGCTGTTGTGGGTCAGGTGCAGGACTTGTGATCGAAGCGGCTCGGACACAAATAGTTTCCCCTCAGGACATTCAGGTGGAGGTGGGTGAGCGGCGTGGGCGTGTTCGATCTCCGTGACGAGATCCCACTGGACTGAAGCGATCAATACAATGGGAGGAAGGATGGGCTTGGGGACCTGAGGCGATAGGGGGTCCTCGTGGATGCGTGAGAGCGCGTCTGCCTTGCCATTCTTGGACCCAGGTCGGTACGTGATCTTGAAGGCAAACCGGGAGAAGAAGAGGGACCAGCGGGCCTGTCTGGCGTTCAGTCTTTTGGCCGACCTCAGGTACTCTAGGTTCCTGTGGTCGGTAAGCACGAGGAAGGGTACAGAGGCTCCCTCCAGCCAGTGCCTTCATTCCTCGAGGGCTGCCTTGAGTGCCAGCAATTCTCTATCCCCCACATCGTAGTTCCACTCGGCGGGGCTCAGCTTCCGGGAATAGAAGGCGCACGGAAAGAGTTTGTTGTTCTCCCCGTGGCGCTGGGAGAGCACTGCCCCAAGGCCGTTGCTGGAGGCGTCGACCTCTACCACGAATTCCTTGCTTGGGTCGGGGTGTTTCAGGATGGGCGCCGTGGTGAATCGTGCTTTCAGTTCTTGAAACGCTGTGAGGGCCTCGGGGGTCCATTGGAGGGAGAGGGTGTCTCGGCGTGTCATGGCGGTTAGTGGTCCTGCTTGCTGGCTGAACCCTCTGATGAATCGCCGGAAGTTCGCGAACCCGAGAAACCTTTGAAGCTCCTTCAGGGTGTGGGGTTGAGGCCACTCCACGATGGCTCGAACTTTGGCGTCATCCATGGTGATGCCCTCCTGGCTGATGACATAACCCAGGAAGGCCACTTTATCCTGGTGGAACTTGCACTTGGGTAATTTGGTGTAAAGCTGGTGGGCTATGAGGCGCTTCAAGACAGTTCTCACTTGCTGGACGTGTGAGGGGAAGTCGTTGGAATAAATCAAGATGTCGTCAATGTAAACGATCAGGTAATGATTCAGGAGGTCCCGGAAAATATTGTTCACGAATGCCTGGAAAATGGAGGGACTGTTCGAAAGGCCGAAGGGCATAACCTGATATTCGTAGTGCCCCGAGGCCGTGGAGAAGGCCGTCTTCCATTCGTCGCCCTCTCGTATCCTCACCAGGTTGTAGGCGCATCAGAGGTCCAGCTTGGTGAAGAATTTGGCCTGACGCAGAGCCTCCAGGGCTGAAGGAACCAGTGGCAGTGGGTAGCGGTACTTAACCGTGATGTCGTTCAGGCTTCAGTAGTCGATGCACGGCCGCAGGGACCCGTCCTTTTTCTTTACGAAAAAGAACCCCGCCGAGGCTGGCGAGGTGGAGGGCCGAATGAATCCCTTAGACAGCTCCTTCTGGATGTATGTGTCCATGGCCTGCGTTTCTGGTTGGGAGAGTGGGAAGACGCGCCCCCGGGTGGGGAAGGTTTCGGGCAGGAGCTCGATGGCGCAGTCATGCGCACGGTGAGGCGGGAGCTGGGTGTCTCGCTCCTTGCTGAATGCTTCCTGGAGGTCGGCGTATTCAGCGGGTAGTTGTGCGTCGCCCTCCTGAAGGACGGATGGGTGCTCTGTGGTGCCTTGAGGGTGCTTTAGTGGGTGCAGGCAGTGCAGCTAGCAGTGTTCAGACCACTGAGTGATCTCTTTAGTGTCCCAGGAGATGGTGGGGTTGTGTGTCTCCAGCCAGGGCATGCCAAGGATAATGTGGTGATTGGGTGAGTCTATGACGTATAAACTTATTTCCTCCTGGTGCAGTGAGCCTACTTGCAGGTGCAGTTCCTTGGTCATGGTTCGGACCTGGCCGGTGCCCAGGGGTCGTCCGTCTACGGCCTCCACTGCCATCCAATGGTGACATGAAACGAGAAGGATTAGGTGAGTTAGCAAACGTACTGTCCATAAAGTTCCCCGCAGCCCCAGAGTCAATCAAAGCTTTAGTTCCAATGACAACATCATCATAACAAATCCTAACCATGATTTCAAGCATTCTGAGAGCCAAGCTTGCACTCACCCGGGGCTTCTCTGGGCGTTCCGGCCTTGTGGGGCAGTTAGCACAGAGGTGTCCTGAGAGTCCACAGAAAAGGCATAGTCCCTTGCGCATGCGGCCGTTACGTTCCTCCAGGGAGAGTTGAGTCACCCCGATCTGCATGGGCTTGGATGTAGCGGCTGTGGTCGGGGGAGCGTAGACGCGTGGACTGTGTCGGGAGCGGATCATGTTTTCGAGGGCGATCGCCAGGTTCATGTAGGCCTCCAGGGTTAGACCCTCATCCCGGCAGGAGAGTTCGGATTGGAGCTCGTCATTCAGGGCGCGGCGGTACAGTGTCTTTAGGGGTTCCGGAGGCCAGCCTGTTTGTGCTGCGATGGTGCGGAACGTGAGGGTGAAGTCCGCCGCTGACGAGCTGCCCTGTCGGAGTGTGATAAGTTCGTCCTCGGGAGCCCTCCCGGCTGAGGCGTGCTCAAACACGGAGTGAAACTGCTGAAGGGAGTCGCGGAAGGAGGGGTAAGTCATGCACCTCACATCCCAAGTGGCTGTGGCCCAGTCGAGCGCTCTCCCAGTGAGCAGCGAGCAAACAAAAGCCACTTTGCTATCGTCCGTTGGGTAACATAGTGGCTGCTACGCGAGAAAGTTCGTACACTGCATGAGAAATCCTTTGCAGCGGGCTGCTGTACCGTCGAACTTGTCCGGGAGAGAGAGACGGGGCATCATGGCGGTGGCCGACACGGCGGGAGAAGGCTGCTGTAAATGGCGGCGATAGTGCTGCAATGGGGGTCGCCGCGCTTCCGGTTTGGCTTGCGGTGAACGCACGCATGGAGGTACCACGCAAGCGGTGATTTTTCCAGCTGCTGATGGTGGCCGAGCAGCACGCTGGCTTGGCTGGTGACTTCCTGAGCTAGCTGATCCATGGCCGCTGGATCCTGTTGCGATGAAGTTTTCTGTAACGACGAGGCGGAGTCGTTCGGATCCATTTGTGGGGTTTTATTAACACAGAGAACAGACAGGTCAAACTCACAGTCAGATGGAGCAACGAAGATAATCCAAAGGAATAACAAGTCCGGGCACGGTTCGAGGCAGGCAGCAAGGTTCGTGGTTGAGCTGACAAAGCAGGCTCATACACAGTAAATCCAATCGGGTCAATAAACGCTCGGGATTGCAGCATGGGAACTAGCAAACCTTCGCAATGAGTCAGTTCCGTCTTGGCGCTTAAGTAGCACCAAAGTAGGGGGGACACTCGGGGGAAGGTTCCCGCTGATGCCGCTCAGAACGCGCCACAGAGGCGCGGCTCGTAACACCAAGCTTCCGTTACATATCAAACATGCCTATAGTTTAATAAATGGTGTAGCATTTGAACCAATCAGGCGCAAACTATTTGTTATATTTAACAAATAATCTTTAATTCCACTTTACCCAGCCCAAGGGGTAACTCAAACTGCAACTATGAGAGTCTGTGGACCCTAAAACACCCCTAAAAATCACCAAAGTGTGAGTGTAAAGTGTACTTTTCAAACCACTTCTTTCTCTCTATCACTTTCTATCTCCTAGCTTAAACTAAATGAGGAAAGCCTTCCTTCTCCCTCAGCCTCAGTTTGTTTCCTTGATACCTTCATAGTGAAAAAACCTATAAACCATCAGTGTTTTGAGAAATAATTTGACTACGTACAGCCTGGTTCTTAGCTGACCCTGCTGACAGCCTGCCATTAAAAAGAGGAGGAGACCGAGTTTAGAGAATAAAACCTGCTCCTGACCAGGTTAGGTTCACAGAGTAAGTTACCACAGTAACTGACTCGGAGTAAAAGTTACCTCTATTTCATAAACAGGCTTGAGTTACCCTGCTTTCCCGAGTTTGACAAACCTGCCTTTTTGAAACGTAAAACCCAGAGTTTCTCTTATCTCAGGGTTACCAAACTCTGACTTTTCACTTAACCTCCTTTCTATAACAGGCCCCAGGTGTGCTTGATTGGAGCTAAAATCATTATCTAAAGCATTATGTCAGCAAACTCAGAATTATAGCTTCATTAAACATTACTCTGATGTGTGTAGAGTGGTTTATTAAAAGGAAATTATATGTTAGATGATCAAATGTTTACTCGACAAGGTAGCAAGTTCTTCTGGTCAATTAGAAATTAGCAGTGTCAGGTGTTGTCAATAGATTACAAAGGTAGTGTGCACGTTATATAATTAAATGAACATCATATGAACTAAATCATTAATATCCAAATGTAGTGAAAAAAAAAGAATGTTGGATAGAAGGTAAAAGAAAAAAAAACATAGCATGAGCTGGTAAAATATATTGTGTTTAAGTTTAAAGCTGAATAACCAGCCATTGTTCAAAACTATACACTACAAATGTCTCCAGGTTATGAATATAACCATGGTTTCTTTAGGGAACGAGACGCTGCGTCATAACACTTTGGGAACGCCTTCTGCGTGACCGCTGTGTGAATCTGCTGTTGCATCAATCCAATGGAATGTCGCGACGTCATGGGCAGGTGACGTCAGAGACCAGGAAGCTACAAATACACCACAAGGTAAGACAAACGTCAGCCTCATGTTATGAAGAACTGCGCTTTCAGGGATGCCGGAAGTATGGCCTCGAGACGCACCGTCTTGTTCCCTAAAGGAACCATGGTTATATTCATAACCTGGAGACATTCCTTTTCGGGAACTCAAGCTGTGTCATAACGCTTGGGGAACGAGATGCCCACGCCCCCAGAATTCCAAGTCCCTGACCTGTGTCTGGCCATCAGGACGAGAGAACCGAAGAGCCTGGGGTGATACCTAAGTCTAGGCCGTAAAACCGGACAAAGGTGGAAGGGGTGGACCAGCCCTCAGCATTACAGATGTCCGAGATTGGGACACCTGCAAAGAAGGTCTCGCCATACTCCGAGTTGAGTGAGTCTTGACCCCAACGGTGAGGGGAGACCAGAGGACTCATAGAAAGCCGTGATCGTCACAACAATCCAGCGGCTTATAGTATGCTTAGCAGCAGGGCATCCTCTCCTTGGCGAACCAACGCACACGAGCAATAGTTCCAACTTTCTCCATAGGGCAGATCTATGGACGTATGTGTCCAGTGCTCCAGTGCTGGATACAATTTGGGTGGACTGAACCATTTTATGATAATCGAGAAGGGGAGAGGGGCCCACGGACGTTTGTGTTTCCTAAACAAATAAGTTTTTTGACACGAGGAAACAGCAAATAGAATAATTTAAAAGTTAATAATTTTTACTATCAAATATATTTTTTTAGCACCACAATTTTATTGGGGGCTTCTCTGGGCCCCCTGTCAGTCATGGGCCCCCGAGAATCATCATCGTTTAACCCCCTCCCCACCCACCCCCTTTATTAACTAATTTCATGCTATTCCCATGGGGCCTTTTTTGTCATTTTGGGGTCTTGACAACCTGTGGTAACTGAGTATACTATCAAAACTGAGTCTTTTGTATTTCCACAGAAGAAAGAAAGAGTTTGCAGACAGTATAATACCTTTGAGCACAATGATATCTGCCACTAGCTGATGGTTGCAGAAATATTGCCCTGCGTCTGATTCCTGCAGGTCTTTAATGGAGAGCTGGCCATCTTCAAGCAGTTGGTGTTTGCTTTGGTCCAAGTAAGACACCTGCTTTTCTCGTCTAGAGGCAATCACTCTTTCCAGCCCATGGCTCCAGTCAACATATGAAGCGTCAGAACACATCAGGACAAGGAAATGCTTTTCTGGGGCACTAAGCTTTTGCACTGAAAAAGGTGAAAGGTTGGAGATCATTTCACGTTTAAATATAACATCTATCCTCCATTTCTTTCATTAAATTGTTCTGTGCCCATGGGTTTACAACCAAACACACACACACACACACTATATGTGATTTGCAAAGTCTGACATGCGTAAAATTTAACATTTAAAATTTAACTGGAAATTAAGTGCTTGGCGTCCGGCCAGAGGAGAACTAAGTAAGCCTGTTTTTTTTTTGTTTTTTTTCTCCACTCTCTCATTGAGTGGTTTTGGTTCCTTGCTGTTGTCACCTCTGGCACCTCTAGTTGGTGACACCTAATTTCTAGTGATCATCGTCGCTTTGATTACAGAGACCGTCTCTGCATTTAATTAAAAATATAATTCAATTTCGTCATTATACATTACCATCACTCTATTCTCCTATTTGATAATGTTTAGTGTTTTGCTACAATCTGTATTGTTAAAAGCGCTATATAAGTAAAAGTGATTGACTGATTGATTAAGTAACAATCTAAAGCACCTTATAAATATAGAAAGTGAAGGAGGTTGTTTTGTAAACTAACAGCTGACTCACTATGATATGAATACATTCAGACCTGAGGTTGACTGGACTTCCTCATCTGCTTCTATTTATACCTTATCAGAAGGAAGTGTGTGGACATGGCCTGTGAGTCCGTTTTAAATTTAAGTTAATGTTGCTCTTTTTTTGTCTCTAAACTGATACCAGTTTTGTATTTCTTAATAGGATATTTTGGAGTAGGAGTTTAGGTAAACTGGTCAGTAACCTGGTCAGACAGGTAGGTCACTAGAATAAAAGTGAAAATATGTAATTTTCTAAGTCTAAACTGAATTTTGATAGGCTATTTTTTCTACAAAAAAATAATAAACTTTCCAGCGTGTTGATTGGCAAACAATTCTGCTTTGCTGGAGACGGTTATAATGAGAGAAGTTATACTTAATATCCAAAGGGGAAAAAACAGCATTGTATTGACATTCTTAATTTAAAAAAAAAGCATTTTAACATTTTTTAAGAGTGTCATGACAATGCTGATTATTAGTTGTTTTATTCCCTATTTATTTTCATTATAAGTTGAAAACTAACATTTGTTGCAACAGAAAAAAAATGATTCAGTTTTGTGTTGATCTGTCCTTTTAATGTCCATAATAGTGAAAGCTTCTTTAATACATTAAGTATACTATTTAGGGATGTTAATGAAATATAACAGTGCATCATACTTTCATATGCTTATAAATGATCACACATCAGAAGACACTGTTCCACTGCAGAATTTATGAATATATTAGTAGATCATCAAAGACAAAAGCTTATTCTGTTGCTTTTCTAACATAAATATCAACTGAAATCAACAGCAAAGCAAAAAATAAATAAATACATAAAAATAATAAACAAGAAATGGGCTTAGATTCATTTGTATTACCTGAAGTTTCCTCTTTGGTCAGTTGCAAGATAAAGAGAAATGTCCAGGTTAGAATAAGGTTTCTCATTGCTGTGACTAAACCAAACCAGTGTTCATATGACTGACTAGACTCGTTCTCCTTATCATTCCACTTATCCCAAAAGCTTCCTTCTTGTGTGTGTGTGTGTGTGTGTATTTACTGAAGGAATGGTGTCATGAATTGTCTCAATTGAGTTGAGAGCTCTGGAAAGATTAAGTATACCAATATTAACACAAACGAAATCATGCGACAGAGGGTTTGAGTCAGTGCATCTAAATAAATAGAAAAGGACAAAACTGTCATTCTAACTGTAACGTTGGCGGTGCGTGCAGCAAAGAGCGCCAGAAACTCGAGTGAATAAATGCAAAAGTGTTTAATCACAATAACTCCAAATAACAAAACAAAAGCTGTGGAGGCAGCAAAAGACACACGAGGATCAGGTCTACACACAACATACATTTTCAACGAGACATGACTTCTAACAAACAGACAGAGGTTTTTAAAGACAAACTAATCAAGACTGAAGTGAGGACAGCTGTTACAAAACACAGGTGAGACAATCAAAGCAAATGGGAAAAACCAAACAGACAGGACTAAACCAAAAATATGTAATGACAGGGGGGAACACAAGACAAGACAGGAACAGATTGTGACAGTTACGCCAGTTACTTTTTCTTGTTTATTTACTGACAAGTCTCCAGACCCCATGTTGGGAGAAATCAGAAATACAGAGGCATTGTGTGCGGTGAGTGAATAGAATGTAGCTCTAGACTAAATGTGAATTTGCATTAATTCATCTCACATCAAAATTAATTAGAATAAACTCAGAATATGATGCAAACCTGTAATTCTTAAATTACACAAATGTATCTAATCTTATTTTATTAACCAATGTGTTTGATGCTGACCTTTAATGATCCAGTTCAACCATACTTAACAAGCAAAAATGACATCAAAAATTGAAATTCAAAAATTAATTGTTGTTGTTGTTGTTGTTGTTTTTTTGTTGAAAAGTATGTCTTCTCCTGTATTCTGCTTTACAGATGTGAGTTTACTTTTTCTTCAGCCTGAGGTTTATTCATTACACTTTTTGGTGTGCTTTTAAATTATCTATATACAGTATAGAACTTCTTACATTAAAAACAAATACTCAAGCTCTGCCCATTTTTTAAAAGTAATGTGAAAGCTTAGGAGTATTTAGGAGTATGTAGAAGTAATCTAAGTGTAGCAGTTATTCAAAAGTTATTCAAATGTAGACATCAACTGAGATAAAATAAAAATTATAATAAATAAACAATAAATATAATAAACGAAACATGAACATATGAACATATGAACATAAAAACATGAAATAATAAATTCTATGTCGACATACAAAATTGTTACAACTTTAAGAATGAACATCTAATAACTATAATCAGATATTTAAGAAAAACTGCAGCAATATGTGAATGATGGTAAAATAACGCTACAGACTCACAGCACACCTTTCACTGTCTGCCCTCTCATGACATTGGCGGCACTGTTTGTTTGGTCTTTTCTGTCCTTTGCTCTCTCCAGACCCATACAACTGAATGGATGTTTTCTAACAATCTCACCGACACCAGCTTAGTGCCTGTCAGTCAACCTATTGGATAAGTGCCCCAGTGAATTAATGCCTGCACATTGATCTCCTTCCATCCGCTCCTCTCATTCTGGTCTGAGAGAGCAGAGGGCACTGGTGGAAATGGCTAGTGTGTGTGTCTTGGAGTGTACAACCTCTCAGCCCTGCTTCATTTGCCCTGAATCTGTGTAATTCACACATCAGAGCTGGTTGGTAGTTCAGAAATGAATGCAGGCAGATCACAGAGAGTGTGTGGGCAGAGCAGCACAAGTTAGCCTCTACTTTTGCTTCAGAGTAATTGGCAAATGAAAAGAAGGCGAGATAAACTGGCAGCCTCAACTCCAGATTTTTGAATGTGAGGATTTAAAGTTAATGTCTCTTGTAGCAGCAAAAGTACTAAATATTTAGTATTTAAAACATGAATGTAAACAAGGCTTAAAATAAACACCAAATGTGAGTGAAATAAATAAACAACAACTTTAAAACCTTTTTAATGAGCTCAATGAGATGTACTGTACATAAACTCATGGTAAAGGGTTACTCTAACTAGTAAAGTAAAAATTTAAATCCAAATAATTAACAACCATTTCATACTCATTTTCAATTATTTCATATTCTGTGGTCTGTGCATGACATAAACAAAAAGAACATTTGCATCAAGTTTTTTTATGGGATGTTTTTGTGTCATTCATAAAAATAAAAACCTTAAAAAAACATTTTCTGATTTAACCAGGCATATCAATAAGCTCTTCACTGATTGGCTTGTGCATCAGCAATTTATCATGGCAATTCCTACACATTTTACAAGGTGACTAATTTGTACAACACTACTGCTACAAATTCATATTTATTTTTGCTAAATCATGAAAATCATATTGATCAAATCGTAAATATAAACCGGAAAATCGTACAAAATTGTATGAGTGAAGTCATTCTTATTCGTACAAATTAGCCACATCATAAAATATTTATAATTTGTATGAATTGTATGAATTTACCTTTCACTTAATCTATACAAATAATTTCATTTTTACTTTTGGTGTACACACGCCATTCGTTTTTGACAAGAAACAATAAAGATTTTGTGTACACAACGGTACATAGTATCTACAGCTGTAATATTTCTGTAACTACACACATGTAACAATACTCAGAATGGTGTGTGTAAGTACAAATGTGTAACAATACACTGATAACAACACTTTTTTCACTTCAGGAATTACAAAGCTACATTTTGTAACAGCAGTATATATAAGAGTAACTGGAACAGGGAGTGATCAGGGGGTGTAGTTGGGTAGGTTCAGGGATATGTAAAGTGACTGGAGTTGGTGCATCTCTGTAATACCAGTTTATATACATGGTAACTCCTCAGGAACTGCCCACTTAATATAAAGTGTAACAACCACAATTCGTATGTAAAGCCTAATTTACTGCCCGCTGCTGTGTATCATCAGAGTAATTGCATGCTAAATCCATAGCAATTGTCTATTTAATATAAAGTGTAACACTTAGTGCTATTAGTCCTGTTACACATTTGTACTTTCATTACCAAAAAGTGTTGTTACCAATGTCCTGTTACACATTTGTACTTACACCATTATGAGGGATGTTACATGTGTGAATTTACAGAAATATTACAGCTGTATATACTAGTATGTACTGTTGCATACTTGCACTATGGTTACATACTACATACGCATAGTTACTATGGATGTACACAGGAACTAAGGACACTTAATATGAAGTGGGACCAAGATTTTAAATTTGTTTTCTGTGTAATTCTGTATAATGTTTTAATTCCTTCATCTGAGAAGAAATGAGTTGCTGACTATTATATTTCTCGCAGCATGATCAATGTTTAAACACATTGCAGTTGCACAACAACACTGAATTTCACACGATTATGTCAAAACCTGCAAATGAGCCGGTCAGCCGTTTGGGGCTGGACTTGTGTAAACAGGACTTTGTAGCATCTGCTTGTGAGAATCTGTACTGTGAATGAGTGTCTGTGAAGAGTGTGTCACTGCAGAAGAGAATGTGACAGAATATATTAGAAGTTGAAAATGCCTTGTAATTTACAGCTTTGAATGAAGCATTCTACTATAAATCCCAATCTTCAGTCAGAGGATTTGACCGCATCATTAACACTGAGCAACAGGGCTGGTACAGTACATGTACAATAAAGTCTGTCAAGCTCAGTAAACAACAACAGATTGACTCTAGTCAATCCACTGTGCATCCACTTGAAATGCAGAATATAATAATAATCCAATTAATTGGTAAATACCAATGTTTTTCTCTTTTAAAAAACAGCACACAGTGTAATCTGTTAAACTCAATTATAATAATTGAATGCATGAATCCAGTAAGTGCGACTACACATTAATCAATTTTTACATGTCTGAAATACATTATCATTGAAAAGACACAGTAGACTAGTTATCTCACGTCATGTTTCATTTATGTTTTATGTCTTAAATAGCTTCTGGTCTAAAGACAGTTGATTAAATGCTTACATATAAGAACATATAATTTGTATCTTCATACATATTTTTTGCTGGTTTTGTTATGTGAATAAAAAAAACACACAAAAAAAAAAAATATATATGTTTCTGAAGTACCACATTACCATGTTAGAATGTTTTCTGAAGGATCATGTGACATTGAATACTAGAATAATGGCTGCTATAATAATAATACTGAAATAATATTTCCCATTATTACTGTTTGACTAATCAAATAAACACAAGAGATGTATACTATGTATATGTAACATCCACACCAGGCTCCACCCCCACTGTCACGCAACGCTCTCAATCACCAGACTACTAATGTCAAACACCTGGGGCCTCATGTATCAACGCTGCGTACGCACAAAAACTGTGCGTACGCCAGATTTCACGCTCACGTTCG
>JAUCNO010000663.1:1874329-1885205 GCA_032353835.1 Enteromius viviparus | reverse complement strand
TTTCATTGGACTAGCTCAATGTCCTTTAAGACAGTCAACCAATGGGCTGCGATTCGTGTCCCACTGCGGTAAAAAATTTATTGGCCTAATAAACTTTTTAAAAATATTAAATTATGACTGACAACACCGGCCCGAAAATATGCGTCGGCCCACCGGGCATTGCCCGGTATGCCCTATGGCCAGTCCAGGCCTGATTCTTGGTAAATGTGAACACTTAAAACAGCAGTTGCCTCCGATTTTTTTTTTTACACTTCTCCCATGGAAGAATCTCTAGAGAGTACATGTTTCAATTACAGCATGTAGGACACCACTGGACCATGAGAGGCTATTTATAATTCATTACCTTTTCCTTCATTACCAATGTAATGATGCCTGTCACTTATCAGCATTAGACCAGGCTCTTTCTAACCAAACTGATGCTCGGGATAGAACCCTAACAACCTGCTGGATGACAAATGAGTGTAATAAAGTCAGCGTTTAATCCTAAATTAGCAAATGCTCCAAATGATGGATTTATACCACAGTTACATTAAAGGCCAAAACATGTCCTATGCTAAAGTCATCCATAGATAATTGAAAAATGTGCACAAAAAATCAGCTAAAATGAAAACTCAAGTCAAAAAGTCAACAATGTGGTTCAATACTAAATTATTACAGTGTTCCAGAAAAGCTTTTTATCTCCTAGCATGGCTTTATCAGATATTTATGTGTGCAAACTGAAGTCATACAGGGAAGCTTAAAATTAGTGACTGAAAAATGGATCAATTAAACAGATGGTAGCACCTTTTCACTGTAGTTCTAAAAAGTTCAGTTTTTACCAAAGGTTTCCTGTAGCAAATAATAAAGTTCCAAGGGAACTTTTCAGACTTCTGATAGACTTTTAAAAAAGTGTATTATTATTTGTTTTTGTTAAGTATTAATTTAAAATTATTACTTTTTTGTTACTTTATTACTTTAATTTTAATTATTGTACATTTGTGTAAAACATTAAACATTTCTCACACTTCTGGACAAATCTGTAAGGAATAATTCACCCCAAAAATTAATAGTAATAACAAAAATACTAATAAATAAAATAAAATTCCACAAGCTCATCAACTGAAATGTTGAAAATGGCCGTAATTGATGGACTGGAGTCATGTGGATAACTTGAGAACTATTGTGATGTTTTTATCAGCTGTGGAGTCTCATTCTGACGGCACCCATTCACTGCAGAGAATCTATTAATGAGCAAATGTAATATGAAATTTCTCCAAATCTCCAAAAATGAGACAAACTCATCTATTTTTTGGATGGCTAACAAGTTTTCATTTCTGGGTGCACTATTTCTTTAAAAATCATTTGTTTATTGCTTTGTAGACAGTTGCACACAAACAACAGCAGCAACCTGCTCTATAATAGAACTCTTCTTTATAATAATGGAATCTAAGAAACTGAAGTTCAAGGAAAGAGGAGGACGAAAAATGAGTGGACAAGGAAAAATCGGTGAACAGTATGCTTGCTTCATTCAGAGAGTCACTCAGGCGAGTAACTTCAATCACTGTATGAGGTGACCCATGGAGGCCTTTTCTTTGCCATGAACAAATAACGTCTGTTACTAATGTACACTGACTTAAAGCAAAGGACCAGAAAATACTGTGCAACATGTGGAAGGATCCGTTTTTCCGAGTTTATTTTAGCCAAATACCCCCTTTAGATTTCAGCTTAAAAGTTTGTTTTAGATACAATATGCTTGTTTTACTGAGAGTTTTTAACATGAAAAATGTTTAGTTGCCGTCCTGCCACTTTAGTGATTGCACAAAAAAGCAGAATATGACAACTTTACCAATGACTCAGAAATAATAGCTAATTTTTTCTACAATTTCTGCTTTTGTGTTTCAAGGTCTTCAGAAAGTCACAAGACAAAAGAATGAGATGAGTGTATTAGAGAATAATGACAGAACCTTCCTGTTCATTTAAAATACAAGAGCTATTAATTTAGATTCACTTTGTAAACTTCCCATATATCAAGTCTAGACAATTTACAATGTGAACCGAGAGCGCAAATTGAAAAAGTCTTCAACGGTTTCTGCTGAATGCAATTTGTCAGTGGAATGATTTGTCATTTCTTAACCAAACAATATCTCTTTATTGTGGGAGACAGGAACACGTGTCGTGCCCTGGCCCTGATCATTTCTGATGACTCGCTCATTAGAAGTGTGTCTAATGGCTCAGTAATGGATCTGTCTGCATTCCACCCTCATCTCAGCTTTCCAGATACATCACTCACCTTACGAAAACAAAGCCTCCATCATTACTGCTGTGGTAATGCAGGGAGGAGAAAATAGAGCTGCCTTTTAGAACATAGATGGTTAACAGTGTTTCTTTGCTTGGGGATTGTTTTGGCTTTTGGCTTTGTACATTTAAAAATACATTTGTGGAGAGATACTGAACCACATGATTTTGTTTTTTTTGTTATATATTTAGGTTAGTTTGCAAGGTATCATAATGCAATCTCTGCATAAGTGTGAGAACTGTGCTACCATAAATAAATGTGACTGCGTTGGAAATTTTATTTATGAAGGTAATGCATGAAAGTGTTTGCTTTAGGTGTCATTATAGTATCATTGAGATACTACTATAATTGTTTTAATAATTTTTGGTAATGCTGTGAAACGATTAATCATGATTAATCACATACAAAATAAAAGGTTTTGTTTACATAAAACATGAGTGTATGTTTATATTTATTATGTACAGAATATGTAAATATACACATATGTACGTATATACTTAAGAAAAAATGTTTTAAACATATATAATGTAAATACATGTAAATATTTTCAAAATATACTATATACTAGACATGTGTATTTATATATTCACATACAATAAATAAACACATACATATATTACCTGAAAATATATTAAAAATTTCATTTTAGTAATGTTGTATATTTTTGTTTATTAAAAAAAAAAAAAAAAATATATATATATATATATATATATATAAATATAATTTAAAATTATTTTTAAAAATTATTTATTTTATTTTATTTCAGTTTTTTAAATTCCTTTATCATTTCTATTATTATGTTTATTAATACTTTTTTTTTTTTAGAGTTAGCTAACTATAAAACAAATCCTTATAAACTATAACTATAACTACAAATCCTAATGACTAAATGTTGGTTATGATACCTAAGTTGGACTATTGCTGATTGTAAAGAGCACCATTTGTGACATTGTGCATATCTGAACTATAAATATAAGAAAATGAGAGCAAGGGCATCAGTAAAATCAGAAAGTTTAAATCTGCCTTTTAAAGTGAGGTGCAGTCACCTCTTGGTTTTTGGTCACAGGCCAGTAATGCTCCTTGATGACCCATTTTCAGTTATTTTCCAACATCTACTAGCTAACATGTACTTTTAGACAGGCTCCAATTAGGTCATGGCAAAAAGGCCCCCATTTGTCTTTTAGTGCAGTGTGAAAACTGGGACCATTAATTATGGAACAATAAAAAGATGCACGCCTCCACTCTGCTGATGAAATACCACTTTCACTGTTTAATTCATGGGGTGCTAAGTCTGCAGTTTAGGATAAATTAGCTGGCAATTAAAATGCAACCCCACTCCCTCTGATCTTTTGATTACTATACTATTCGGGGTGAATCGTGAAATTGTTGTTTTATTTTTGCCAGGCAGATCTGTCAATTGCAGTTTTGTTAAAACATAAGATCTGTTATTTTTAAACACTCACGTTTTTTCTTTCTTTCTCACAATTAGATTGATACAGCATTGTTAAAGCTTTGTTATAATTTTAAACCATAGAATATTAATCCATGATGGATTAAATACTTAAAATAATGGCTTATAATCACAGGAGCACTATGATGCAATTAATGCATAAATTGGTACTTCTGTATAAATTAGTACTTGTAATTTTGGCCTCTTGATATAGTTGCTCTTCTGCTGATTTGAATTCTGTAATGTGTTTTTTTTTAAATCCGTGTCCGTGACGTACTCGTCTATATGGCGTCCACACTGAAACAGCGAATGTAAAACTGTCTCTGGTACCTGCTTATAATCCTGCCTGCGAGGCGAAGGAAAGTCTCTGGTGTTGCGTCGATCATAACAGCTGCTGAGCCCTTGTCGTCGGTCCATTCTGTCACGAGAGTGAGGCGAGGAGACGTGCGGGTTCATATGCAGGCTGTTTATTGAAGAACACAGAGCAAAACAGACAGGGTTAAGGTTGATTAAGGCAGACAAGAGTGGTGGAGGCAAAGCACGAGAATGGTCAGAGTCCAGGCGTAGGTCGGTAAACAGTAAACAATCCAAACAGACAAGGAAACACGGGAAAACAGGAACACTGAGTGGCAAAACAACAGGGGTTGACAGTCCTAATGGACCGTGGAGACAAACAAACACATCCAGGCTTTATACAAGTGAAAGTAGGTCATAGGGCGGAGTAAACAATCAGACACCAAGACGACCAATGAGTGGGCGGAGACATGAGTTCATTGATGAGAGTCCATGAAGGAAAACAGACATAAAACACAGAAAGTTCGCTGGGCACTGAAAGGCCATCCCCTGATCTGGGCTGGCACTTCCCAGTAAAGTACTGTGACAGTAATGGTAAAGCTGACATTTCAAAAGAACAGCATTTATTTATTTGAAATTTACAATAAAATAAAATAAAATAAAGTTTATAAAATAAACAAGCTGCCAATAACAGAATCTCTCAGCTTTGTTTAACACATTCTAACATGAATAAATTCGTTCTGCAGAATACACATAATTTTCTGCATAGCGAATGTGGAATAATGTGGGCCAAGTCACGACTTCCTATAAACATGGAGACAGCTGGGCATAGAACATTTATGTCAGTACTGGCAATATTCAATAAACATTTTAAAACATACAGTATAATGTAGTGTGATATTTAAGATGCCATACAGTATGAGTCAGAGTTTCAGCACTGGACAGCTCCAGTTGTATCAAGAGCTGCTGAAGGCTGAGGTGTGAAGCCCGCTTGTTTTTAGAACAAATGACAAACCGTGAGCTGTTAAGCATAGAAATAATTTTCTTGTGGGTTTTGTTCCCAAACCTAGTGACCTGCCTTACTCTTTACACAGTACACTGTTTAAATTCAATTCAGCAGCACTGATTTTGTTTTATGTTTATTTTATTTTATTTTTTTTTAGAATGACAATCTGGTGCCTTACAATTTCTTCATATGTTCAGTTTTTAGCAGAAGAGGCTGCTTGCATCAGGCACCAGACTTATTTACCAACAGTAAGTTCAATATACTGTATGTACTGTATGTATATTCACTATAAAATATATTATATAAAAAATATATATATATTATATAAAATATATATATATATTTAGTGAACACTGCTACTGCTTCAGTCTTACCAGGATCAAACCTGAGCTGTCAAAAAACACCTGAACATTTTACTGATCTTGACCCAGCATCCTCAACTCAAAGGTGCCTCCAATGTGTCTCTGCCATCGCCCTGAAGCCCTCTCTTTCTCTCTGTTCTTTCTCCGCACCAGGATGATGATGATGCAGAGGGATCTGGCTGTCTGCCTGGTGTGATGTGTGCCCGCTCTGGATTAAGTGCCTCATTTTTATCCTCATAAACTCATTGGAGAGAAGACTGCTGAACAGTCTGTGGTGCACGCAGAGCAGGAGCCAGTATTGGATTATTGGATTCTAGTTCTTATTGATGAATGTGTGCAATCAGTTCTAGCAGTGGCGTGTGCCCCGGGCAGGTAAACAGCTTGTCTGAATGCTCTGGTTCCATAATAAGGTCATTAATAGAAATCAGTCGGCGAGTGGACTGCCACGGAGCTAAACAAATCCCAACCTTTACTCTGGTATCATCAATCTAAACATGCGGGCCCGCAGCAAGCTTATGCCAACTTTAATACATGGCGCAGCTTTTGCATAAATGGTTCAGGGAGAGACAGATGTGTGCTCACATGATTGTAAGGTTATACAGTATGCACTTAAATTCTTGCGGTACAGACAGGCCACATCCTGTTATCATGCATAGGATATGTATCTACGGTCAAGAAGATAACAGCTATGTTTAATGCATTAGCACGGCACGATAACCACATACAATAACAACTCCATCAACGCCCTTGAGCTGTAATGTATCCGCGTAATGCTTGAAAGCTGATTACTAATAACTTGCAAAGGTGGAAATGTGATGCGTACATTTATTTAGAGACATTTGATTACAGTAAATTGCAAAGTGATGCAACCTCGATGGCACTGTTAAACCATATGGTTTGGTGTTGGCATATTTATAAAAAAGAAAAAAAAAAATTAAATAATGTGTTGTTGGAAATAAAAGGTCACTCTTTAAAGCAACCAATAATATGCTGTTTTTCAACGGGATCTTTTGATTTCCCTTTTAAGATAACTTCTGGTTAACTCTTGCAGAGGAGAGCAGAGGAGTGCTCCACAAATTATGTTTCTTTTAACGTTATGTTATGTTTTAACGTTATGTTTCTTATGCATAATTTTTTTTTAATTATTATTATTATTATTTTTTTGCTCCATAACAAGTTAATTGGAATTTGTGGTTTACGGAGCAATGTTATATTGTTTCTGAAAAAATTAAGAAATTTTTATTTATTTATTTACTTGGAAGCATATCGTGAATTATTATCTGCATGTTTTTATATTTTTGTTTTGTTTATTTGAGACAAAAATTACCACAAAAATTAATAATTTTTTTTTTTAATGATTTAAAAATTAATAGTCTTTGCTCACTCAAGTCAAACCTCTGCAGTGAATGGGTGCTGTCAGATGAAAAAAAAAAAAAATTAAAAATCTCAGTCCAAAATTAAACATCACAAAAATGATGAAATCCTCAATCTTCAATTAATCCTCTGCAGTGAATAGGTGCCGTCAGGTGACGAAAACATCTCAGTCTACAATTATACACTTCAACGATGGATTTGTTTATTATAAACATAGCTTTTCACTTTTCACACAGATTATTTTGTTTTTATGTGCTGTTTTGACTCTCATTCTGATGGCACACATTCATTGCTGTGATTCATTCAAGTGATGTAATGCCAAAACTCTTCCAATGGAGACCCAAACTGGTCCCACTTTATATTAAGTGTCCCTTATACCTGTGTACTTCCATAGTAACTAGATGTGTATGTAGTATGCAACCACAGTGTAAGTACACACCGGTACATAATATCTACAGCTGTAATATTTCACATGTAACTTCTCACATGTACAGTAACAACCCTCAGAATGGTACTGTATGTGTAAGTACAAATGTGAAACAGGACATTGGTAACATCACTTTTTGGTAATGAAAGTACAAATGTGTAACAGGACTAACAGCAATTTTTGGTAAATAAAGTGTTACACTTTATATTAAATAGACATTTAGCATGTAATTACTCTGATGTTACACAGCAGTGGGCAGATAGGCTTTACACATAAATTGTGGTTGGTGTCCAGAATGTTACCCTTTATATTAAGCGGGCAGTTCCTGACGAGTTACCATGTATATACACTGGTATTACAAAGGTGCACCAACTCCACCCACTTCACATATCCCTAAACCTACCCAACTACACCCCCTGATCACCCCCTGTTCCAGTTACTCTTATACATACTGCTGTTATGTAATTCCTGTCAAATGACTACTTAGTGAAGTGAAAAAGTGTTGTTACCAATGTCCTGAGACACATTTGTACTTACACACATCATTCTGAGGGGTGTTAAATGTGTGTATTTACAGAAATATAACAGCTGTAGATACTATGTAGGAATGTGTACTTACTCTGGGGTTACACACTAGAAACACATTTAGTTACTATGGAAGAACACAGGTATTAGGGACATAAAGTGGGACCAATTAATCAAACTTTTCTGTGAAACGACCTCCATAATTTAAAGCTACTACTGTGTTAAATGAGAAAAGTCTGAAACAGATATTACAAAACATAAATATTAGAAGTAATATTTTATTTGTTTCAACATGAAAGTTATTATACATTTAAGCTACATAAACCAGAGAACATAAAAAATAATAATTTGAGAAACAACACAGAACATTTTAAAAGTTTGAAACTACATGAGGGTGAATCAGTTAGGAAATTACTTTGTGTGTGTGTGTGAACTCTGACTTTAATGTTTTATTTTTTTTATCTAATACAATGTTGCTCTAAATAAGAAACTAAAAGGCCTGTATCGAGTGATGTCTCTAAGAGTGAGTCACTGAGTCATTCATTCACTCGATTCATTCAGACAGCTCTCTTTATGAATGGACCTTTGAATCATTGGTTCATTTGATTTTTTTAAAGTGCAAATTGAATCACAGCTGTGTTGCTTAGAGACACACAACAGTTCTGCTGTGATTTTATATCTGATATTTTCATTAGCCAAATTGAGAAAAAAATACTACAGTGTATCTAAAATATTTCTCCTTACTTACTGAACTTACTTAAAATCACATTTGCACTCAGAGACAAAAACAGCACATGTTTGATATTACTGTCTCTGCTCGTATTATATTGCTTATCAAATATGATACAAAAACTCAGCGTATACATACAGGCCTTTTTTTGCCCCCAGTATGTAGAATTTCAGAGGCTTATAACTGTTAGTCAAACATTTTTATTGTATTACTAATTTTATTTGAACTCATGAATCAATAACAGTAAGCCCAGGGATGTGTGTATTTTAGTTTTGATTTCATGTTGACTCTGAAATGAGAAAGGTATTCTAGTCTTTGTTTCATTAGCATTTGTTTTTAGGTTTTGTGCGACTGGTAAACAGAAGCAGTATCTGTTGACCGGATGGGATGTTTTTTCTCATCAGTCCCAGAGGAGACTCTCAGTATGTGGGTCACCGCGGCTCCCCAAAACCAAAGCGCTCGTCTATTATTCACTCTTCTTCCTCGATTCACTGGTGCCCTAAAAACAGAACCCAGGTTAGTTGAAGCTTTTGTGATGCCATTGCATAATTGATTTGAAAACAAGCCTCTGACATTAGTGCTCATAAAATTTACAAATGCCAAAAAATGCACTGTAGTTTTTTTATAAACGTGAGAATGACAGTCACAAGAAATGTAATCTGAGCTAAACATTCATTTAGCTGAACACTTTTCATTCGTTTCATTTTAATTATTTATTTTTTAATAAAGATTTGTTTTTATTTACTTTTTTATATATAGTAATAGTTGAATATATTTTGTTTATTTATTTATTTACATTTTAGCGTTAGCACATTTTATTACATTTTGTAAAAAATCATTAAGCAGAACTTTTTAATGTCTTGCAGCGTTATTTTCCTTTTCCTTTTTCTTTGGTAATTTTTTATGATTTATATATGCGTGTATGTATTCACATTTTTAAAGAACATTTAATTTATTTATGTACATTTGGATTTATGCATTTAGCAGAAAATTATCCAAAACACATGAGTAACAAACAATTTTAACCAGAATAGGAGTTAGTTTAGTTTCTATCTTGGCTAAGTTGCATCCAAATTTTCTTAATTAGGAAAATTAATTAATAAAATTAATAAGGACTTGCAAATATTTTTTTGTATATCCAGCGTTTGATAATTGAGTTGCTGCAATTTAATACTGTTAGTTTGTTTGATGCATTAGCAATCAGCACAAACTAAAGTAGACTAAAAGAAAGGAGGAGTTGCCATAGTTGTGTGGGTCAAGCTTCGGCTAATGATCTGTGACACTGGAGCCCAAAGCAGTTTAATATTGCTGCATTAATACAGCAGATCTAAACTGGAGCTGGTTTCAGAGAAAAACCTCCATCAGCAAAATACAAAGATCAAACTCAGAAAAGCTGCTGTGTTACAGAGGTCAAGGACTGGCGTTTCCTGCAGCTGTTGAGCATTCATTCAGTGTTTGCACACCTCCTCAGTAATCAATATAGATGTGACATTCTCTTTATCTGGAGATGGTAAACAAATATATAGAATGTCATAGAAACACCCTTAGTAACAAACAAGAGCTCTCTATTAACTACAAAGCACATACTGGCAACATAATACCAACCGCGTACAACACCAAGACCTGTTTTTTGTAGGAAAACTACAATGAAATGTTTCTTACTGGATCAAAATTTTCTAGTTTTTTGCTTTTTATTTGTTTGTTGTAATATATATATATATTTATGTTTTGTTCTTTTCCCCTGTGACACTTCTCTAAAGCTATCTCTGTTGTGTAAAACACTAAAAATAAAGATGACACTGATTACAATTTAGTTATTACTTATATATTTCTTTATTTATATACAAAAAATGACAATATTGTAATTATTGTTTATTTATTTATTTACTTGAATATTATGTGCATGTATAAAAATGTTTTGTTTATGGCAATATTTATTTGATAATATTGTGATGTTTATTTATTCACTTAGTTATTATATACATGTATAAATATTTTATTTTTGTATTTGTATTTATATTGTCAGTTATTCGCTTTATTTATATCTATTCATTTATTTTACATTTGTTGAAGTATTAATATTTAATGAATTATACACACACACACACACACACACACCCATATATTATTATTTTTTAATTTTTTAATTTACTTATGTATTTACCTGCATTATTTTGTTATCTAAGCATTTATTTTATATTATTTTTATGCTAAATTATAAATATTTATTCAACTATTATCTATGATTAGTTCTTATAACATTATTTATTCATTTATTTACTTGCTCGCTTATTTTTATACACTCAACAAAAATTAGACGCAACACCTTTGTTTCTGCTCTAATTTTTCATGAGACGAACTTAAAGATCTAAAATTCATTCCAGATACACAATATTACCATTTCTCTCAAACATTGTTCACAAATCAGTCTAA
>JAUCNO010000663.1:1846475-1856822 GCA_032353835.1 Enteromius viviparus | reverse complement strand
TTTTTTTTATCGCGCGATAAGAGTCTCGCGTTAACGCAGCGCGTTAACGCCGATAACGGCCCACCACTAAAATAAATCTATCTATCTATCTGTCTGTCTGTCTGTCTGTCTGTCTGTCTGTCTGTCTGTCTCTATCATCTGACTATCTATCTATCTATCTATCTATCTATCTATCTATCTATCTATCTATCTATCTATCTACATGTCATTCTATTGTTCAGACTCTCATTCAGTTCTGTATAGATGTTTGTTTATCTATATGTCCATCTGCCATTCTGTCCATTATTGTATAATTTTGTTTATCTATCATTTCCTCACTCTTCGTTTTTTTGTCTGTTTATCTGTCTGTCTATCTGTCCATCTGCCATTCTGGTTGTCTGTTTATAATTTTCTCTCTTTTTGTTTTCTGTCTGTTTATCTGTCTGTCATTCTGTCTATCTGTCTGTTTTTGTTTCTATCTGTCTCAATCTGTCGGTTGTAACACTGTTGATCATTCATTCTGTCATGCAGACACATCTTGATGTAATTCTATGAATTATGAACAGTTATATAACAAACCAGCATTGTGCATGTGGATGACCGTGCACATAAACTAACCCCAAAGACATTCTTGACCTTGGCAAACCCATGTACTTACATCACTTTTCTCCTCACACTTATTGCCTCTTCCTGTCTTCCCTCAGGAGGAGCTCAACTCTCACTGCGGTGACAATATCATTTCATAATAAATTCATGCAGACTCCATCAGAAGAGTGTTTTATTTGAAAAGCAGGAGGTTTCTGAGTTTAGGGATGTTTTAAGTGTTGAAACAAAGCCGATTATTGTGTTGTTTTGTTTTTTTTGTGGAAAAAAAGCCAGATTTATATTCTAGGTGCATGAGGCGAAAGCTCGAAGAGAAAACCCTTCAGCAGAGCTGCATCTAAAGAAACATTTTGCATGAGAACTACCTGTATTTGCACGATAATACTCTAGTATTTACACCACTTGTTTGATCTTGCTTCCACTCTGGGATCCTTAGGGAAACTATTTAGTATTTGTACAGCTTGTGTACTTTGATGAAAACATGGGTTTGGATTAGTTTGATGAGCAACATTCATGGCAGGAAGGGAAAGGGCAAAATAAGTTTAAGTGTTTGATGTTTTGGCATTGAATACTCAAACTAAAACCTCTATTGCTAAGGAAGTATGTATCTGACTGGTCCATACATCATTATATTTCAGTGCATACGTGATCTGGAGAGAGGCATATTGTGTTCGTTAACTCTCATGTGTATTTAGTACTGTGTGAAAAAGAGCAATTCGGTTACAGCAACAGCTGGTGTGCAAACAGATGAATGTTTAATTGAGATCCAGTAGAGAGGTAAGAAGAGATCGCCAACATCTACCCTACCCGAAAGGAGCAGCACCCAGCCAGGAGCTGAACAGCTGTGGAGCTCATTACTGTATGTGTGTGTGGATTTGTGTTCATTCCCATTTGCAACTAGCTGAAAGCACTTTTTGTTTTTAATGTGTGTGTGTGTGAGCAGGTGTTAGCAGTATCGTCAGACATTTTTACCAGAGTATTTCAGCTTTGTTTAATGACTGCTCTACTAGCTTTAAAATGCACAACCATAGGCTGTCCATAGATCGTCTGATGCATGTAGTAAGTACACCAAATAGCAGGATGGATGGAAAGAAAGACAGGGATAAGTAAAGACAGATGGATAGACAGACAGGGGGATGGAAGGATGCATAGATAGACCTATTTGTTCCCGAATGTTATGCATTAAGTTCATCAGTTCTCAGATTCAATTGACCTATTATTTAAAAATATGAACTGTGAATAGTTGAATTGCATCAGATGTAAAACACAGACCAGAGCTTTTGCTTTTCATCATAGGGTAAACATGGCTCGACAGAGCTGTTACAATCTTGTGTTTGTTAGTCCACTTTTGTGATGAGATCAAAGCATTCAGCACACCCTCAGTCAAGTCAAGTCAAGTCACTTTTATTTATATAGCGCTTTTAACAATACAGATTGTAGCAAAGCACTGAACATTATCAAATAGAACAAACAGAGTAATGGTAATGTATAATGACGAGAATTAAACTTTATTTATCAAACGCAGAGACGGTCTCTGTAGTCAAGACGACGATAATCAGGCAAGATGTACAGTGTTTAACGGGAGAGAGAGGCAGCATTTATTGACAGTTTGAGGTGAATGCACATACCTGTACATTCACATACCATTCCAATAACACAAACTACTCATGTATATTTGACTTACTACTACTTAATTTACATGAGATTATATATACTGTATATATATATATAGTGTATATAATATATAATTTAAAGGGTTAGTCCACCGCAAAATGAAAATGATGTCACTAATTACTCACCCTCATGTCGTTTCAAACCAATAAGACCTTCATTAATCTTTCAGAACACAAATTTAGATTTTTTTTTTTAAGAAATCCAAGAGCTTTCTGACCCTACATAGACCGCAAACCAGAAAGGTAGTTAAGACATTGATAAAATAGTTTATGTGTCATTAGTAGCAGTGTTGCCAAGTTGAATTGGGTTACTTTATCACTGTTGCGGCGGATTTTTTTTTATCTCCACATGTTAAAGCGACCTTAATAACATGTATTTGTCCCCCCGAATGTGCTTTTTACCAAAGTAACCCCCTTGAAATTGGGTTTGTATGTAGCTAGTATTGACTGGCAATTGGTTTAATTTTGTTGTGAAAACCTGGCATCCCTTCTCAGTGGTTCAAGCTCTTACAAAGTTATGTATACACTTTTTGTGTTCTGAAGATGAACAAATGTCTGTTGGATTTGGAGGATCAGTAATTAATTACAGAATTATTTTAGGTGAACTGTCACTTCGTATGGACTACCCTTGGCTTACACGAGGCTGCTTGTCAGCTAGTTGAAAGAAAGTCCATAAGAGAGATTTTTGTGGGTAAACTATCCGTTTTAGTATTACTTATTTAAGGCATTTATAGATTATTCAGGACAGGAAGAGAGACAATGACTGTGTTTCACAACAGCAATTTGTAAACCAGCGTATGTGTTTAAGTTCTTTTTTACAGTCAGTCTCCTTTGATCTCTGACCTGGTTCAGCAGGTCTCATACAAGGAGCTATCATTTAAATGATGGACTGTCTCCTCATTATTGGCTTCTTGTGCATTCAGTCGATAGATATGTCTGCACGCAAGCCTGCATGCGCATGCGCGTGCATGTTTAAACAAGTATGACAATGAGGATCATCCCTGAGGCGGCGTCATTAGCTCTGCCGAAGCCCCTCTCTCTCCCATCCATTCAGGTTAGCGTCACTCTTGAAGCTTGTGACAGCTCCCCAGGCGCTCATCTCGGGAAGGCTAGACTGCGCGTTCGAGGATGCAGCTTCGAATAAAAGCATCTTGCCTTTGAGCCTCAGCAGTGTGTTAATAGTTAATGTCCTGGCGGCCTCCACCCTGCCTGAAAAATTCTGAGGAATATGAAATAATCATGAACATTGATGGAATGAAACCTGCTAATTTGACTAACCCCATTTTTTTGCAGAGCAAACAGTAAGTTCACTATTATGGGTCGCGTGTACAGAACAAATGCAATATTGATGGATCTCATTGCAAAATAGAATATTGTTTCAATATTAGAGGAAGTGGAAGCTTGAGTAAACCAGACGTCTTTGAGTTTTTATGAGCAGATCTCCAGTCGAGTGTATGCGGCTCCAGTGGAATTCTTCTAGTAGAATTTTATATGTAGGACAATTGTCCCATTTGACTTGAGTTACATGAACCAAACAACTCTCAAATGATATAAGATCTAACTGAGATGTTGATGATGTTGAAGGCAAAGATGATGTCGAAGGATCTGATTGTTTTTTATTATTATTATTTATTCATTTGCTATTAGGTGCATTATGTTGTTTGATTCACTAAAAAGACATTTTTAGTCACATTTTCAGCATTTGAATCACATTGATCATTATTTCGATTCACTAGAGAGTTATTTGTTTTTCATTCATTAATAAGAACCTGTTCATAAGTAATTTTTAACTTTAACGTTTTAACTTAATTTTTCACTGATTCTTCTCTTCATGCCATTCTTTTCATTTCTTGTTGTCTTATCTCTTCACTATTTTCTTTTTTCATCTCGTCTTATCTTTTCCTTCTTTTGTCTATTTTTCTTTCTGTTTTCTGTTCATCTGGACTCATTTTTTCTTTTCTTTTAATTTTGTTTAGTCTCTGTCCATCTCATTTGTCAAATTGTCTCATGTTTTATTTTCAGTCATTCTTTTTTTTTCATTTAATCTCTTCTAAAATTGTATTCATGAGGTGCAGATATTGGTGTCTAAAATTAAAATTTATGTTACAATCCTACTGTCTTTGTCCTGTGGAACATAAAAGATTTGTGGCTTATAAATCATACAGAATGAAGTTTTTTTTTTTATTTACAAAAAGAGAAAGTTTTCTCTCAGGGGTAGGTTTAGGGGATATAAAATAGAGTTTGAATTGGATACAGTATAAAACCATTACCTCTATGAAATGTCTATCTTAAAACATGGAAACCTTTGTGTGTTTATTCAGTAGTGTCCAATGTTGTTCCTCAAAGTTCTGCAGTATTATGCAGAAGTATGTCACATGTTTGATCCGACATGAGACTGAATAAATGTTGAGTTTTATTTTGGGGTGAACTATCTCTTTAACCTTCTTAATCCCTCTCTGCTCCATCTGCCTCATGCGGAGAAACATCTTCATGCTACATCAGCTATCGCCAGTTGTCCATTACCCTTTATAAGCGTCCAGCATCTCAGAGCCACAGGCACCGTGCCACCTTCTTCTCATTCTGAATGTGTGTGAGAGCACGTGTAGAGAGAGATCTGCTTTGTACTTTTCCTCTAAAAAAAAGAAGAAAGGATGGGGATGAATGGATGAGAGGGAAGATATGAGGGCTTGCTGACAGCTTAGTGGGGTCAATATCTAGACGGCAGATACCGCTGGCCCTCAGAGCCTGTGAGGCTCTCGGCTATCTCACAGGAACAAAGAATCTTCTGCCATTTTGGCTCATGAGATCATTTTACAGACCAGAAACCAAGATGAAGTGAACGATAAGTTGGTGTTAAAGGGAAAGCAGGATTTTTAAATAGGATTGAATTATTTTAAGCAGATTAAAGCAGCTGCTTGTCGTTGCAGTGCATATTTAGCTCTTTTACACTTTTTCATTGAAAGAATGTATCAAATAAAAACAAGTGGCATCCAAACTAGCTAAAATCCATTACCTCAGTGATTTTAATCAATCTGCGGTTTGATTCTGATTTATTAGAGTGCATTGTAGTAACTATTTATGATCGATTAAAAAGAGTTGTTTGTTTAAAAAAAAATGCATGTTTGTGATTCACTAAAAGAACCAATTCATAGGAGTCATTTTTTAGCAATTGGTTATGATCTATGTTTTTGATTGAATAAATATAATTGGTTTATAAGAGTTTCTGGTTGTTTAGTAACTGGCCCAAACTGGTCACACTGCACAATTTTGACTGACTTGAAGAACTGGTTCTTCTAAAATGAATCAATGCAGACCAGAACTGAATCAGAGAGTGGGCTTTTTTCATCACACCCACAATCTCTACCTGAATTGGCCTGCCTATACCTGCATTGGCTGAGATCTATAATCATAAAGTTTACTGTCATGGGGCTCGTTATTCATCTGTAGAGCTGTTAACCTTTAGCCACTGTAGGAACTGAAGATTCATAGCCTTCATAGTGCAAAAACACAGACTTGTGCTTCACTTATAAGAATCTGTGCTGCTTAAGAGGCTTCCAGCGAGAGAAAAATAATAAATACAATAGGGGTTTGATTGTTGCATGAGCTCAAAACGAAACGGGAACCTTTTTTATGACTTCATGTCTGTGATCAACTTACTGAATTGCATTAAAAGTTGCTGACAGCATCGTGTTTTTATTTTGTCCTTGCATTTATGAACTTTGTTGCTCTCTTTTATGAACTTTCTTCCACCTCCCTTGATGGTTGTTGTTTTCTACTCTTTTCACAGTCAAAAGAGACTCATTGTGACTTCAATTACCTGGAGCTCTGGGTATCTGTCTCAGGTAGACAAAGGCTGAATTGGAAGTGGTGTCAGCTCCTTCATTAAACATTAATCACGGCGGGTCCCTCAGCAGAGCTTCTGAAAGGGCAAAACTAATAAACAGTCTGTCGTGGGAAAGACATGAGCACTTATGGGGGTCCCCGCATGGAGACATGATAGACGTCTGGCAGAGGAGATGCTTCTCTTCTCTTCTCTTCTCTTCTCTTTTCTTCTCTTCTCTTCTCTTCTCTTCTCTTCTCTTCTCTTCTCTTCTCTTCTCTTCTCTTCTCTTCTCTTCTCTTCTCTTCTTGTATTATTTTATCACATATTATTGCATTGCATACTATTGTATCGCATACTATCATATTGCATGGCATGCTGTCGCATAACATTGCATACTTTTCTCATTTTATATCTTCCTTGTCTCACGTTGTCTCCTCTCTTCTCAACCTTTCTGATGCCTTCTATTCCTGTCTCATCTCTTCATCTCATTTTACATTTTTCCCCCGTCATCTCTCCTTTCCTCTCATCTCAAATTTTACCTTCTTGTCCCTTTCTCTTTTCTAAATCTAATTTGATCTCATCTGTAAAATTATTATTTTATTTAGGATAAAAGTTTAAATCTTATACACAGTTTATTTGCATTGGTCCCTGCTTTGTTTTGTAAAAATTTTTCTTTGCCTCCATAATGCCATGTGCATATGAGAGTAGGTCACCAGATTACCTCATATGCATGTTATTTCACAAATTCATGAATTATTCACTTAGATGACTACATGTGGTTTGCCAGCTGTGTTGAAATTCAGACCAGGGGTCTGTTGGAGTTAAAGAGCTGTGCCGGTCTGACAGGCTCTCTGGTATTATGGCTCTGTTATTATTATGATCGTGAGACGCCGGCAGATGCATTGAGACAGAAAGGGAAGAAGCATCCACGGGGAGGGCGTTCCGGCCCCGGTCAGTCTCCACATGCACATTCCAGTGGAGTGTGCTGGAGGTATCCGGGAGAAAACCGAGGACATGAATTTCCCAGTTCCAGAGCAGAGGTGTCAGACAGATGCACGCTGGGATAGATCTCACACTTATCATGCTCAGAAATGAGACACACCTGGGTTCTAACTCGGTGTCTGTGAATACATCTGTGTCTTTGCCAGACAGAAGAGTGTGTCATGTGTATGTTAGTGTGCAAAGAACCAGAGAATATCTGCACTCTCTTTCTATTTCTTTGGGTTGTACAATGCCTGTCTGCTTTATGTCCTGCAGCAGGTGCCACAGGAGTGGGCAGAAAGTCACATCCACGTAATTGACAGGGACTTCAGAATGGCTTCCTGCAGGGTTTTGACTTGAAACACAAAGCAGATGTTGCTTGGAGGAATTCACAGGACAGTTATTCCAGAATGTATACATTCCATTGCTGCTCAGCCAGGCTCAGAACATTCCTCCCAAACCCATGCGAACAGGAAATGAAAAAGATGCAGATGATGTGGTACTTCCGAGTGGAAGCTCTCGGGGAGTTGGGTTTGGATGTATGACGACACTTATAGCACATGCACTTAGCCATAGACGTCTGTTCAAGGCGTGCATTTTCATATGAAAGATCACATTTAGTAGATGCAATCGTAAGCTAATCTGTTAAAGTGTTCCCTGCTGGATCATCGAATGACATTCGACAGATGTTTTCGTGACATTTTTGATTTACTTTAAACACCATGTTTAAAGTCGAACGTAATGCTTTCTAGATGACTGGCTCCTTCACAGCTGTGTCGACTTCGTGCATGTGCTTACTGGCTAGCATGGCTCTCCTCTAATCTCATACCAAAAGGCATTTTTCTTCTCATGTCAGAAGATAAAACTATTGAAACTTGGCAGCGACTTAAATAAAGACGTTTTAGTCAACTTTACTTTGAAGTCAATTCCCTTGAGGCGTTTAAACCGTAAATCCAACCCAGCTCCACGCGCTCAAAGCTAAAGCGGTTAGCTAGCGCAGGAACATTCTATTAAAATGTCTCTGAGGGGCTTTACCGTGCGTATAGCAGTGAGCAATCCCACGAGCCTCTGTTGTCAGGTGTTTCTCTGTTGGAGATCAGTGAAGTTCTTCTAATCCACTTTCTCTAATTAAGATTCTATTAATGACTTTTTTTTCATGGTTGTTTTCCTGAGGTGCGACGTAAATATTAATTTTAAAACATTACACATCGTGCACTGGTTTGATGATACCTCATTGTTCTGTTTACTGAGGTGAGGGTATGCTATTCGTTTATTTAAACAAAATGCCATCAGAAGTGAAGTGCCACACTGGGAATATGGAAAAATGCTACTGTAAATTATACTATTATTTATAGTTTTTTACTTCCAAATATTTAACGATTAATAGTTTTTGGGGGGGATCTGTTAGAGTATTTATTATTTATTTTTAATCATATTTAGTTAAGGAAATTAAGCTTAACCAAATAACCAATAAAGGGTTTTGTCATTGCATTTATTTATTTATCTTACTTTTTTTTTTTTTTTTTTACAATTTAGCATTATGACATTATAGATATCAGGCATTTACATTTATGAATTTGGCTTTTATATAAAGCAACTTGAATTGCATACATTTCCTACATATCATACAAAAAAACGCAACTAGAATAACATGAAGATTTGATATTTTATTGATGTGAACAACATCTATCCACCTTCTAAAGCACTTTAACAACCACCTCGTACACCCCAGAAACCACATAGCAACAAGGTAAACAGCTGGAATACATTAGCATTGCCTAAGCAATCACTCATTTTCTTCAGTAAAAGAAAAAATCTATTTTTTTCTTTTATTTCCGTTCACTGTTTTTATCTCATCTACATACTGTAATAACTTGGGAATTGATTAAAAAAGCAAGAACAAAGTGTACTCACTTAGTAATTTTCACATAGGATTTGATTCTTTCTTTTTGTTAGAAGTTTAAATTATAGAAACAAATATTTCTCGTCTTATTTTGCTTTTGTCAAGGCTGAATCCACATAAAGGGATTCTAATGCATCCATTAAATTCAGTGTTTACTCCTTGTCTTATCTATTTTCCTTTCTTTTTGCCCTCATGCTTTTTTGGTCCTTTATGGATTTATTGTGTAACTTTACGGGTCATAAAGTTGCATCATGTATTTGAGTTGAAAAAGGAAAAGCCGGTGACTGGTGTGTTCAGCGTGACATTATGTTATCACCACTGCGCACTTTAATGAGCGCTTCTTTTGTCTAGAAGTGACAGACAGTTTAATGATTTCTATGGGGAGGTGATGGGCAGGCTCGTGCTTTCAGTCTCTGAAACATTACACCTTCCTTTTAGATGTCTCTGCTGCGGCCTTGACAGCCAGATAAGTGCCGGCGGCTGCTTTTAGGCTCCGTCTCAGCTGTTACCACTTGGTACATTAACCTGCTTGTAGGTGGAGAGGCTGGTTGGAATAATGGACTGCAGGATCTTGGCTGATTTTTCTAGTTCACCTCCACCCTTCGTGGTGTTGATGCACGTGCTGTCAAATAATTCGTAGATATCCGAGCCTAAATATAAGAGTGGTTAATTTCCTCCAAGAGCAAAATAGAAATACTTTTGAAATGGAGACGAAGGTTTCATATGCGTGTCCTTTTGTAACATTCTGCCTTAATGAATGTCTGGTATGCTGCGCAGAGCTAAAGTGCTTCTTTGTGATGCCTTGGTGCAGTAATTAGGAGCGATGTTAAATGCTGTCTGGGATGGAGAGAGGCGTTCGGTTGCACTCATACGCCACCGTCCTCTGCTGATTAGAGACCCGCCGAACAAAGCTCTTTTGTCTTTTTCGAGGCCGCGCGTTTTGGCTCGTAGTTGATCTGAGGCTTGTTCCTGTGGAATATATCAGTTCTCTCTAACTGACGAGGGAGACGCACAAAGCAGGGGAAGAGTAACGTGTCAGTCATGTCAGATGAGAATTCTGGGAGGGGATCTGAAATTGAAAGCATCCTATTAAATGCTTACCAGTGATTGATGGTTTTGTCACATGACATCGCTTTGCAGTGGAACCTAATTATTTTGGTTGCTTGCTCTGTGCGATAGTTCCTCCAAGAATAAAACCCTGACGCAATTTACTCATCCTCATGTTCTTTTAAACAAAACATTTTTTGTTCTTTCAAATAAGCAAGATTGTCTGAGCTGCTCATTTATGTACAATGAAAGTGTATTGGGATTGTATATGTTACCGGCAATGTGTGAAATGCCGGCATTCTATAGAATGCCTAGGCAATGTATAGAATGCCCGCTGG
>JAUCNO010000663.1:1823916-1838239 GCA_032353835.1 Enteromius viviparus | reverse complement strand
ATCTATCTATCTATCTATCTATCTATCTATCTATCTATCTATCTATCTATCTATCTATCTATCTATCTATCTGTTATATACGTAGTATATCAATATACAGACATGGTATGTTACTGCTTTAATGCATCTCTGTCAGGGAGGAAGCAGAACGCAGCATTCTTCCCATCATTTTCATCTCCCGTTGTTTGTCCCGCTTTCAGATCCAGTTCAGTCTTACCTGGTCATGTCTCCTGGGGTCTAAGCCACCGTCCTCAGCAGTGTAACCTTTCATCACTGTGACCTTAATCTCTTGATTAGCCGGTCCCACTGCTCATCACCACCATTCTGCCCGCAGGCCCATATGCACACTGACACAGAGCTGAGTCCTGCCAGCCAGCCGCACTTTTCTCTGAAATCAGCTCTCTTAGAAACTTTTTCCCAGAGTTCATTGTTTTTCTTCACATAGTAGTAGTGAAAATGTAGAGTGCATTAATTACGCACCGTGTTCTTCTTTCTGCAATTTTCTACAAATAATTTTCTATAATTTTGTAACTCTTGACTTTTAGTAAAGTGTTTATATACTGCATTTAAAAAAACAAACAAACGAACTATAAAATAAACAGCTCAGACAGACTTTATTGATCAGGGCGAAAAAAAATTAAGTTTGAAAGACCAAGATGGTGTGGCTGAGATTGCTGCTGTTTTGCTGACTGTGTTTATCTCACATCGATAATATTAGCCTGAGGAATTGTTGTTGGTATTATGAACTAATCCCTTTAGATGAAACCAATTTATCTTAGACAAGACAAATACAGTTCTTAAAGGTATAAAACCTGGTTTACTCGACCTTAGACAAAAGTGACTATGCACATTCATTATTTATTTACTTAATATTGCTTTTTTTCTTTTTTTATGGAAGTTTTTGTCACTAGTCACCTTATCTGTCTTTAGTATGGAGTTTGTATTTTATAAGTCTTTTTGTAAAAGTGTATTTAAAAGTTTTTATTTTATTTTTTATTTATTTTTATTTATTACATTTTAATTTGATTATTTTCAGTTTTCCACAGATACAGAAATATTTGTATGAAAGTATATAGTATATATATATGACTAGATGTAAATGTAAATGTGTAATTAGAAATGTTTATATACATTTAACTGAATGAATTTATGAACCATATTTTGCTAGAATGTTGTTTAATTTGACTTCCCTTCCAGCTTGGAAAGTTGACATTTCAAATGAACAATTTAAAGATATAATTTTTGCCTAACCCTAGATTGTATGAGATTAACCTTAGTCCCAATCTATAATTATATTAACAAAACCATTTCTGTCAGAAAACACATACTTTTCATAACATAACAAAAAAAAAAAAAAAAAACTACACTATTTTCTGGCCATGTGGGAATACTTTGCTCTACGGCTTGTTTCTGCAAGACATGGCAAGAGGATTCTCTCAAAAGGTCTTGGCTTCAATCAAGGAGTGAAACAGCAGAATAGCTTAATAGACTGATTTGGGAAAGAACACAGTCAAAGCACACAATTAGTCACCTTCTAGCGTAATGTTCAGACCCATGGTGCCCTGGAATTCAGAAACAGCGACTCATTGATGGATTGACCAGAAGCAGCAAGGCCATTGATAGAGAAAGTCAAAGTGACAAGGTTTTAACCTGAGAGAGCCAGAGATTTAGAGAGAACAGCTGGTCTAGTTCTCAGTCTATTTACTGCCATAACTTAATAAAAAGTTCATCTTTTCCCAGAAAAGATTCTCATTATCTCGAACTTCCCTGTATGTCAGTAACTCATTATCAACCTCTCAAAGCTGTTATTCCAATACAAACCGCTGTTTTTCTAGTAAATCTGAGGTTTGGGCCTCAGACGAAATCTCCAAAAGTAGGTCATTGCAGACGATAGGACAGTCGATTCTAAGAAAGCAGGTAATGCGTCTCTCCGTAGCCAAGGCAGAGCAAGTCACAAAAGGGCCAGCGGAACCGAGGTGTCGGGAGGGGGGCCCGGGGGCCCGTCCTGTTCTCCTAGGCTCCGGCAGTGTGGTCTCGGATTAATGCAGCTCGCCACAATGGGCCTCTTTCACCCACAGCTGTGTAGAAGCACATTCACTCTCATAATGAGCCCTCTGTGCGTCAGGAATATTTCACAATGTTTTTGCACTCTCAAACAGTATTTAGTCACATATCATTGCACGACACTATCATGGGGGGGGGTTCTTAGTGTGCATTTGCATGCATTTTGATGTTATATGCAGCCTCATCATGATGTCATCTTGTCGGCAGCTACCCAGATGCACTCTTGCACTCTTCCTTCTCAATTATACATGCAAATCTTTGTCAGAGAAACTCCCAGACATCCGAATGCTCAACGGAGTATGAAAAAATTGTGAGAAGGAAGGTTCAGTTAGATTTTATTAAGCAATAATCTAGGTTTAATACAAATTCAAAGAATATTTCATCCAAAAATGACAATTGCCACAAATGGCACAAAAAGCTTAAAGGCACAGCTCACCCCAAAATGAAATATTTGTCATCATTTACTCTTCTTTATGGGATTCCAAACCTGTATGATTCAGTGTGAAAATTCTAGTTTTATAAAGCATCTAGTGAAATAACTATAGTATACTTTGAATATCTTGCATTTAAAGACTGATACTATACAGAGATTATACAGTCTTTATTAATAGTAATACTAAAACTAGTTTTAGGCATAATATTACGAAATGTGCATTGGGCAATAAACAAATATATACAAAGTTTACTTATAATGTTATATCAGAAAGTCTTAAGTGACGTCAAATTTATAAATACTTTGTATAAAATACATGTATTTTAAAGAAATGCTTTTTTTTTTGCAGTAAGTTAATTCTGCTAAATCCTGTACATTTAAGCTATGCATTTTTTTTTTTATGTTTATATTGCCATGATAATAAGGTACAATTGGTTATAACGTTATACAAGAAAGATAATAAGGAATTTTTCTAAAGTCATGTAAAAACGCAACATGTTTATGTCTTGGCCCTATTTACTTCAGTTGTAAGTTCCTCATTGTTTTTTTTTTACATTTTAAACAATCTTTTAAACAAGAAAATATTTGTTTCTGTGCTGTGAGTTAAGCTGCAAATGCTGTCGTTTAAAGCGCAGCTTGTATTCAACCCATAATATTCTGTTTAATTTCACAACTGATTTTCTCTAACTACTAAGTAAATAAATGGATTTTGCAGATTTGCTAAAGATTTGCTTATTTACTCCACTGTGAAATACAGATGTTTATGCAACGTTGATCTCGTGTTTGGGTGAAACTGAGCCTAACGTTTATGCCTTCAGCGAGATTTCTCACTAATGCTTGGTTGATGTAATCCCCCGAGCGCTAATCCTGATGTAATGATTGTCAAACGGTACCATAACATCATGTCGGCCCAGTCTCTCATTAACTGATGCTAAATCTAGTGCAGGCCGGTGAAAACAGGGACCGGCCCCCGAATGACCCACACCCCTCCGTCTAAACCTTTTCCAGGACGAGGGAGGGCTTCTCCCCTGCTTTCGGCCCCATTCAGCCCTGTTCATTTAGCCCAAAAGCCCCTGCCATGCGACAGAGACATGTTTGGCAGAATCCCCACCTCACCGATTCAGGATTAATTGGGCATGGAGCAGAGACTTGAACATGCAGCATGAAACACCCTTCCTCCCCTCCACTCAGTTTATCAGGCCCAAAGGGACGGCAGTCAGGGTGGGAAATAGACAGCCTTGGGCATCTTGGCCCGCCTGGATTCTTTAGCAGACCTGCAGTAGATGCTGACAAAGGCTCTGCTGTAGGTTTTAGCTTGTTTGTCCTGAATAGGCGTTTTGTTTTCTCGCTTTTTCTGTAGATGATGCCAGTCTGTTTGTGTGGAATGTTTCTGCAGCATCAAGGCCGCATTTACCTTCCTCAATCTCAAACTTGATCTAAATGAGTTTTGGAGATAATTAATATAATTACATTGTATTCTTCATATGTTGGTTGTATTGCACAAGGAGTTCATGTAAAAAAAATGAGAATTATATTATATTATAATATATTTATTTATGTATTTGTAGTTTTTATGTATTTGTACAGTATAGCAAGCAACTAGTTTGACCAAATTTAATTCGGTTAAAATTGTTTTGCTGTAAATTATGTTATGCATTATTGTATTGATTTAATAATATATATTTTTTATTTTAATGTGCATTGTGTTTTCCTCTCCATAAATAGTATTGTTTGAATATTTTCAAATATTGGATTAAAAAAAATAATTATATATATATATATATATATATATATACAATATATGTGCGTGTGATTATTTTTTATTTTATCCAATATTTATGACAACATTCAAATATATTTCACATCATTTAGATATCTGTATAAAAAAACTATGAAAAAATAGAGAATCGCAAAAAAATCTTCTGTTTTCTTTTCATTTAATCTTGTTGCATGGAAAAACTCTTTTTTTTTTTTTTTTTTTTAAGACAGTTCATCATTGCTTAATAAACAAAGACAATTGAAGCCATGTTCTTATTATTATATCCCTCACATCCTGCTTTGGTCTAGTCTACAGGACATCCTGTTAGAGTGGGATCAGTTGTTCCATTCTATATTTTGCAGCAAAAGTCATTTTGATGTCCTTCTCACTGTGCCCTGCACCACTGACATGTTTCTGACCCATCGACCTAGTCCTTCTGTCGTTGATCCCTATCCGTCAGGCTGAAATTGTAGCAGGACTGGGCGAGGCTTGCGGGGAATCCAGAGACAGTCATGTTGGGCCACGGCCACATCCTATTAGGAAGTTGTAATTACTGCAGCGAGGTGGCATGGTTTGTCCAGTGCACTGCACCATCTGCTCCCAAATGCCTGGCAGCTACAGCCACAACATGTCTGTCCTGTAAGTGGCACTTTATTGGATTGGTGGCGAGGATCATTCCTTGGTTAATCAAACACCGTGTCGGGAGGGAAGGCTTTGTTCATGCAAGCATGTACAGACATGAATAGCTCAGAGGAAGATCAGAAAAGCAGTCCCCTAAGGCTGCTCGGTGTCAGAGTGCTCTGCAGCAACTTGTGCACCATCTCAAAGATGAATCCATCATCTCTGTTATTGCTGGAGTGGTCACGCTGCAGGACATGTTTTTAGCAAAGCTGTGTTAAGTACTGTAATCTTTTCATTTTTGGAGTATCTTTTGAAATGTTAAATAAACGTGAGTCTCGTCAATTTCTTTTTCCATATTATTTAAATGTATAATTGTACTATTTTATTATTTATTTGAACTTTTTTCTTATATGCTTTTAAAAATTTACATTATTATCTTGGAATTGATGTCAAAATAATTATTTTATTATATTTAACAATGTTATTATATTTCCGTATATATAAAAATTCAACTCTGTGGAACCTCCTGAAAAATGCCTCTGTAAAAAAAATATTTTTCCCCAAAATTTGTGTTTTTATATATATATATATATATATAGTTTATTAGATTTTTATCTTCATGAACCTTTCATGATTTTAGGGTTTTATTATTATGTTAAGAGTTTTTTTTTCTATTTTCTAGAATAATCTATAAAGTCCATTGTAAAATATTTATTATGGAATTTCTTCTCTATAATAATAATAATAACAAAAGTTATCTTTTTTTATTATTATTATTATTATTATTATTATTATTATTATTATTTATTATTATTATTTTGTAGTGAAATCTAATGTGACTTTTATGTTTATATATATATTTTATATATATTTTTAATATATAGTCTTTTTCTCCATGAATGTCTAGGAATTATGTTTTTTTTGTTTGTTTGTTTGTTTGTTTTTTTTATCCTTAAGAATTTGGATTAGGGATAAAATGCAAATATTTTGTATATACAAAGAATTTTCTTAAACAATCAGTCTCAAATTCAAATTTGGGGGCAGTGAATATACCCTGACAAAATCAAGAAATAAAAGTGTAAATATATGTGTGAATGTTTATATATAGTTTCATAAAGCCAAAACAACTGAATTCACTAAGAACTTTTAGATTATTTGCAAGTGCATATTTCCAAGTAAGCTGGAAGGTGATTAGAGTTACTGTTAGTCAGACGGTCTGTGTAATAATCCATGTACATGTAGAACCCACATAAAGAGCTGAGAAATTGCATCTCCTCTTAACAGCATTAAGCCCAGCAGTACGCCATGTCATTTCCTTTTCTCCCAATGTTCCAGAAAACTCGTTTTCTGATGACCATTAACATTAATACTGAAGGATAGAAGAAACTGCAACCTGAAAAGCGTCACACAAAGAAGGCTTGAGTATCTCGAAGCAATGCATTGTGGATTTGTGTTGCAAATGTCCCTGGCTTTCTGCATCAAAGCCAAGTGTTAATCCTTGCCGGAAGGTTCCAAGTCTCTGGTCTTGCTCTCTCTAACAGCACCATCTGTCTCAGTATTAGACTCATTAAGGGCCTGTTAACTACGTCAAGGCTCCGTGGGCCACCAGGACACTACCGTTCATCCATCCATCCAACCTGCACCATCTCCTTTACGCTCAGTTCATCTGGTGACCCTGGCCTGGTGGTTGGAGATGATGGCAGTTGGCAGGACTCCCATTATTCATGAGGTGTGATCACTCACTCAGAGATAATGTTTGGGAATATGTGGCATTCCTTATGCAGTGAACCGCAGAGCGACACTATGCATTGACTCTAGTATTGCAACATGTAAAAAAAAAAAAAAGATTTTAATGCATATTTTACCAGTGCTATTTCAGTATTACTGTGACACTAGTGTATGCACATGGTGTCTGAATTTAATTATTTGCATGAGTAGATTAGGTACATAGTTAATGCAAAACTGAGACTAGGTGCAAATTCACACCAGACATTAATCGCATCTTCTGCGCAAGTTGATAAATTTCAACTTGAGTGAAACATTTGCATAATATCTTGTAGTGCAAGCCAATAAGAGAAGAGCTTATTGATATGTCCGGTTTGACATGTCTAATAGAATCAGAAAATGTATTTATTGTTTTTATGTTTTTTATTCGTGCAAGTGACACAAAATGCTTCCCACAAATAATCAAGAGCGAGTAAAGCGATGCAATATTGGTGTGCTCACACCTTTATAATTCAATATTTTGAATAATATATATATATATATATATATATATTTATTTATTTTTTTTACTTCAAGTCATTTGGCAATGAACCATTTTTAACCATGCTTCTGTTATTTTTATTAGTTTTTGAATAAAATACATCTATATGTTTGTATTTTCATTTTTTTTTATTTGTTATTTTAGTTCATTGCGTGAAAGAAAAGAACAATAAGAATTGTCTTGACAAAAGGCTGAAATTAGTTTTAATTCTTTTATTGGTTTTATTTCTATTAAATTAAATACAATTTGTTTTCAAGTAATGAAAAGCCCTATAGTCTTATTTCTAAGGAACTATAATTACCCTTTCTTTTACTCAGAGAAAAAAATAAACGGTATTGCTCCATTGTGGATACCAATAACAAACTGATATATTCCTTTGAGGGTGTGTTAATCTTTGTGATAAATATTTCTATGCAGATGGCTGCATCACATGGCTCTATTTTAGGCCCGTCAGACACTCATCCAGGCGCCTGCGTTCGTCAGCTTGCTCTGTTCTTCAAAATATGAACACTCAGCATTCTAAACTACTTAAAAATGTTTTGGGTCATTTGTTCCCGGACCTTTTGTCTTGCGACTGAGGAGAAAATGGACAGAGGAGTCCTGTCACACAGTGAGTCTGTCCCTCGGGCTGACGGCTGTTGTATTTTTTTATTCTGTTGCTTATTAAAGTGGACTTTTTCTCAGCGGGGACTAAAATGTCAGTAACATTTGAGAGGTGCACTGCACACACACACGCACACATTCTAACCAAGTGAAATTGTGAGTCAAATATCTCTAAACCACAAACACACACACACACACAAAAAACAAAAAAAACAACAGAGATTGGCATTGCCCTGATTCTGGAAATAGCTGTCAGCCAATGCTGAATCCGCAATCCTGCTTATGAACCCTTATTACCACGGCAACAAATGCAGATCTATACTAGGGTCTACTTGTTTTTAATCCTAAAATCAGTCAAAAGCTTAATAAATCTGTGTCATGAACCAGTGGTTAGTCTTTAGAAGCTGCGATGACTATTTTTTGACTATGCTCCCCCGTCTTTTTCATATAATTCCTGTCTTTGTCTTTACTAAAATGAAAATGAGTTTTCACTGTAAATGTAACTTTTTTTTCTCCAACTTTTTTTATTTTACCAGTATTATCACTGTTTTATTTGATTATGTTTTTATTTTATCCACCATTATCATCTCCCTGTTCTCCGTTAGGTGTGGAGTGAGCATGTGGTTTGTCTCAGAGCAGTATCTTGTTACCGGTTTTAGTGCTCTGTCGCCTCTCAGCTACATTTTATGATGTGAGAATGTGGAAATAGAGGCCCCACTGGGTCACAATTGGCCCCTCACACCCAGAGGAAAATAGCGAAACACAATATCATGTTATCATACACAATATGGCTTTCTGTTCCGCTGTGTTAATTGATATCTCTCTCTTTTTCTTTTCATGTCTCTGCCTGCATGCCGTTCCTCCCTCATCACACTTTCTTTGGCTGAATGACAGGTAAGATTTTGCAGCATTAAAACACTCCAGTCAACAAACACATACAATCACATGTTCAGGCTTATGGCCAAGTCATTGCTTTAAGCTAAGCAAACAAGCTTTGGATTCATTTGCCAAACTGAGAGCATTTAGTACAGTAAGAGAAGTAGCAAAGCGAAAAAATTTAATTTGGGCCAGTCAGCAAAGCCCTGGGTCACGTGTACACTTAAATATGAGAAGGATGTCAGTGGTTTTGTGCGGTGCGCTCATAATGTAAACTCCCAAGGGGCAGAAGGAACAGTTACAGTTCATATCTCCACAAAGTGAGTGAGCATTTCTCTCCTGAACAGTTCTCTGAGGGAAACTAGGCATCCCTCCCCCCGTCGCTTTTGTTTTAGGTCGTAGCCCTCGTCTTTTTGCTCCATATAGGGGATTATGTTGCTTTTGTCCCAATTTTTTTAAAGCTTGGTGGAAGGACCATCTTCTGCATTGTCATATGCTGCGTCCAAAACCACATAGTGCTTAAATAAAATTGAACGTACTACCCGACCGTTAAAAAGTACATTCTATATAGTATGAATGGAATTCGGATGTACTACATCTGCCATACTGATGTTGTCCATGTCATGCATCGTCACAACAGCGCGACAATTTAAACTTTCAATAAGTCATTCGTTTCTTTAGATTGTGTTAAACAAGTGTAATTCAATCACAGTAAACAATGTTTTTTTTCCTGAGGTAAGTACACTTGAAATGAGCCGCGTCTCAACTTCTGCCATTTTTCGAATATGACGCATCCTCTCCCGGAGCCTCATGGGATAGGAAAGTGTTCATGGTATGTCTACTATAGAATTCGGCCGGAAGCAGTAGGTCATCCGGGTACTTCTCGCCTACTGAATTTCGAATGCTATGAATTCGGACATACTACTCGCCTCACATACTGTTTTTCACGTACTATATAGTAGGGAAGTAAGCGATTTCGGACGCAGCACTGGTTTAAATGGTCTGAGAAACGAGAAACACCTGAAAGTGGAAGACGCCAAGGTGCGTGGGTCAAATCAGTCCGGGTACGAACGTTAATACTCGGGTGATAGTTCCTGCTGCTGAGATCCGGGTATGTTAGAGCCGGGTCGATATATGATCTGAAAGTCAAAGCGAGTGAAAAACAGAGTCCATTGAGCCTGTCGGGAATTCAGTCTTTTGGATGATCGTAGGTATTCTAGATTTCAATGATCTGTGAGGGGTTCTCTGGCCCCCTCTAGCCAGTGCCGCCACTCCTCCAACACTGCCTTTAATGCCAAGAGCTCGTGGTTACCCACATCATAATTCCTTTCTGCCTGCATTAGCTTGCAGGAGTAAAAGGCGCATGGAAAGAGTTTAGCAGGGTCTCCTTGGCGCTGTGAGGGGATGGCACAGATACCAGTGTTCAAGGCGTCAACTTCAACAATTAATTGCTTTAGTGGATCAGGGTTTGAGAGGATAGGAGCAGTGGTGAATCTGAGTTTGAGCTCATGGAAGGCTTTTTCACTTTCCGTGCTCCAGGGTAATCATTTGGTTCCTTTTCGTGTCATGTTGGTCACTGTTTGAAAGGCCGAAGGGCATAACAAGATATTCGTAGTGCCCGTTCATGGTGGAGAAAGCTGTCTTCCATTCGTCACCTTCCCGGATCTGAATAAGATTATAGGCACTGCGCAGGTTTAGCTTAGTGAAGTATCGAGCAGAGCGAAGCTGTTTTAGAGCTGCAGGAAGATACGACCACAAGGTGGCGCCGTGCCAGGCAGGAGATCTATGGCACAGTCTGTGGAGGTGGTGGTAGTTTACTAGAATGGTCAGACAGGCAGAGTTCGGTACACAGTTCAACAGTAGTATAAGAGGCAGACAGAAAGGGTAGTCACAAGGCAGGCAAAACAGGTCAGGGCAGGCAGCAAGAATCAAAATCCAAAGAACAAGCAGAGATCAAACCAGAATAACAAACTATAGAAAGCAAAGCTCTTGTTTGAATAGTCTGAGAAACGAGGAACACCTGGAAGTGGAAGACGTCAAGGTGCGTGGGTCAAATCAGTCCGGGTAGGAACGTTAATACTCAGGTGATAGTTCCTGCTGCTGAGATCCGGGAAGAGCCACAGAGGTGCGGCTTGTGACAATTACAATATTTTAAATCTATTTTTGAATAAATAAATGCAGAAACATTAAAAACTAACAATTTCAAAATTTAGAACAAAATAAAAAATGCTTTTGAATTGTATTATTTTGGATTTGCAGGTCTTTTTTATACATTTTCTTTGTTTCTAAAGTATTTCAAGAGTGTTGCAATAGTAGACATAAGAACAGAATCTTGCTAAACTAGGTTAGAATACAAAGAAAAATCTTGTTATACACCTCAGGCAAAAATTTTAATAATATTTGATGGCCGCATGTGAGTTTTGTGAGAAAATGAGCAGAGTTAGGAAGACAGGGAGTTAAACAAAGGTCTATAAACTATTTCTTCCTTTATTTTCTGGAAAATTAAATTAGTAAAAGGCAGTGACTTTAAACTGCCCAAAGCTCATGAGTCAGTAGTGGAGAGAAGTTGCATGTGAGATGCTTGTTATTTGCTTAAGTAAAGTTTTATGGATATACACTGAGGGTGTGTATCGATGTGGATGCTTTGGTTGCTTTCCTGCTTTATCTCTTCTATCTGCCCTCTGCTGCCCTTCTGCACAACTCACCACATTCAGAGATCCACTTACTCCTCATGCCAAGGTAGAAAAAGAGCTGGGTATTTGGACGGTAGACCTAAAATGAAGAAAAAAATAGATTTTTAGACATCCTCGTTCTTTGCCTCACTCTTCTGAGAAGATCAAAGACCTGGACTTTCAAAAGCATACTTTGATTCCATTATATTTGACTAGGGGTTATCAGTGTTGAGCACTTGTGTACATATATATTTATTTATTTTCTTTTTTGCTTTCTCTCTCCTAACATTTAAATCTTAATTTATTTTTTGGGTGGAATTTCTCTCCTTTTCTGAAAAAGTGACATCTAAACGAGCAGAACTTCTGCATGTCAGACAAGTTCATTGGTTTTCATTATCATTCCTGTTGACATGAAAGAAAATGACTTCTGAGCTCTTGAAATCTTAAACCAGACCTCACTGTTAGCTTCATCTGTCTTGTCAGACACTATATTCCCCCACTTCAAGGCTTAAGTGTTTAAAAACACATCCAAACACAAGCATGTCATTTCTCATCAGAACTCTGTTAATGACTTAAGATTAATTGAACTTTGATCCGAAAAAGATGATTTACGCTAAAAATCAAACCTTCTTCTGAAACCTCTTCTGTTGCATCTTTTTCCTTTCATTATGCCAACAGACATGGGTGAAAAGGCGAGGATAATAACAGCTTCTGAAAAACTTTCATTATTTAATCAAATCTTTCACTGAATACTGATACAGATACAACTGGCAATTAACACCAAGTTCAACCCTGAAAAGAAACAGGAGGAAGAGAGAGATGGGAATAGAACCCTTGATCATTATCATTAGAGACTCTATTACGTTTTCAGCGCATTAATATGCCTGCAGATTTTTATTTTGTTCAGTGCTGATAAGCTACTTTTGAACTAGGAGAGACATTATAAGACTTAAAATGTTCACACTGCATACAAGTCAGATTTGGCCTTCTTGGAGCCTTTTTGGTTTTCATAGAACTGCCTGTCTGCAGAATACACTGTGATCTATCAGTGTAGTCTGTATCCGATGTATCCACATCCTTTGCTAAAGTAATGATGTAAGAGCCAGCATGATGCCAGGACATTTTCCCATGCAAAAACTGAAAGCTGTCATTGTGGAAAGACAGGACTGATATTTTTCCCTCCCCTCATGTCTATTATGACATCTTGCCACAGTACTGAACTCAACAGAGCATGGAAGAGATTATTTTATGTTTTTATGGCTATACTGCACAAAATTGCTGAATCTTCACTTACTTACTGAAGACCCTGAACCTTTGTTTTCATCTGAGTTTGTTTCTTCATCAGAAAAGTTTTGAAAAAATGAATGGGTGCCGTCAAAATGAGAGTTCAAACATCTTATAGAAACATCACAATAATCCACAAGTAATCCACATGATTCCAGTCCACTTTGTGGAATCAAAATCCATCATTAAAGGAATAGTTCATTAAAAAATAACAATTCTTTTATCTTTACTCACGCTCAAGTAGTTCCAAATCTGTATGAGTTGCTTTGATCTGCCGAACACAAAGAAAGATATTTTGAAAAAGGTTTGTACCTTTAAAAGGTAGGAAAAAATACTATGGAAATAGTGACAGCCTTGTTACAAACTTAAAAAAAATATATCTTCATTTATGTTTAGCAGAAAAGTGAAATTCATACAGGTTAGGAAATACTTGAGGATGAGTAAATAATGACAGAATATTCATTTTAGGGTGAACTATTCCTTTAAGGCCATAATCTTTCATTCTTAATTACACTTTGGATATTATGTTTCCTACAAATGTGCAGCTATTCAAATATATCACTGTCCATGGTGCTGAAAGAAGCTCCTTTTGGTATTATTTCTGTGACTAGACATTTAGATTACACTTAAAGATAAACACAACACTCACGTATAAGCCCAGCAAACGATATGAATCTTTTAGCTTTAGGAAAACATAACATCTGTGCATTAAAACTGTCTAAGCAACACCGGTGGATTTGTATGTCAGTGACTCAAGGCAGCCCATGGGAGCTGTAGTCAGCCATAGAAAAAATGATGAGGAAGAGATAAAACAGGACAAGAATGAGATCGGAATGGGGCCTTTGGGACAGCTTTTAAGTATGGCAATGTACAGACCGTAAAGCAGGAGATTTCATTGGGCTCAAACTCCCAGCAGTCTTTGCCGTAAACACAGATACAAAGAAATATATCTTCTCTGTCACAGTGTAGATCTGTGCACAGTGATAAAAAAGGAAAGCAACACCGTTGAGATATTATGTAATTTTATTATGGACCAAATAGAGATTCAAAAAACATATTTCTTTTTCATTTTTTTTTAATTTATGATTACACAAAATGTAAAATTATTAAAATTGTTTATTTTTCTAGACAATAAACATTAAATACGCAGAAAAAATACAATTAAAAATAAATTGTATAAGTTTATAAAAATATATATTTATTTTTTTTAGCTCTCGTATTATGAAAATACCATTGCATTACAATAAGATCTTTCTCATATTTGTAATAGGCCTGCATGCATACTGCATAAAATGAGCTTGTGATTCTAATAATTTTTTACTACAATAAACATTTTTCACATTATGTTAGATTATAGAATACAGTAGTGTGATGAAGTATCTAGAGACATTCGGATCCATGTGCAAGGCTTTAATGGGTAGTGATAACCGTCAGAAAGTACAATCCACAGCAAACGGGTATGTCAGAGATAATCCAGCAGAATAGTCGATAAACAAGCACAAGTCAGTAAGGTAGGCAGCAAGAATCGCAAACGGGAGAAACAGTCCAGGGTCATACATGGAGAAACAAACACGGGTTGGAACATTCAGTAATATCACCATTGGCAGATAAGACTTTGCAAAGAATACACGAAAGTCGGGGGCCTTATAAAAGTGAGTAAATGTGAAACACCTGTGGTGAATCAGCCAAGGTACATGGGAATAAGGAACCTTCAAACGTGGTTGAAGGTTCGAGATCGGAAGAGC
>JAUCNO010000663.1:1804724-1823816 GCA_032353835.1 Enteromius viviparus | reverse complement strand
GGGAATAGGGCATTATTAATATAACATTTAAGGTGGTATGTGCTAGAAATGGGTAAACCACTATCAGTGAGTCTGCCTGTGGGGTGGGGGCAGTGTCCCACATTGTCCCTCAGAAAAATACCCCTTGTCCCCCCTTGGGCTTATTAGCAGGTGGTCACCCTACATCTAGTGGAGTGGTGGTGTATAACCAATTATTTTTTTGCATAAAATCTGGCATTGTGCTAGGTTTTCTGTGTCCATTATTTCACCTGTACAAAACTGCTTTTTATGCTGGTTGATTTTACAAGCTGGTATTTCTTTTTACACTATATTAACGCATGTTCATAATAACATTTAAACCTGCAGTGGAAATAATTTGACAGTTTTCTAATTTAATCTTATAGCCTCGTGGCTAATAGTCTTGCACATTTGGATTGTCTGATTATGTAAAATAATTTCTGATGTACATTAATTATGATGTCTGGCTGTCTTTATGTAAATGAATGTTATGTTATCTAATAATGTTTTCTTATAAGACCCATAGGCCTACAACAGCAATATATGGCTACAGCCTTGATATCATTTATTTCAGTGATTTACCAACCATGAATTAATATGGGAAAACACAGTTGTTCATTGTTTTACTTTAAAAGTGAATATGATTAATTTAAAACAACCAGGACTGCTTTTCTTTTCTCCTCAAAAGGTACTGTCTACATTGGTAAAAATTTAAATTCTTTATCATAAATATGAAATTGTTCCTCAGAAAGTATTAGAGAACATTATGTAACTCATTCTCTTTCTGCAACTGGTTGTGGGGTGACGGAGATTTACCATCATTTAACTTCATCACACCCCCTACGTCATAGCAGTTACAAATCTCTGTGGGAGTCGCCTCCCTGATGATGAGAGTAGCAATTATTGAGTAAACGGAGACAAAGCTGCGGGAGCACTGCTGATAGGAGTCACTGCAAGTGTCTGAGAGGAGGTGTAGAAGGCCACGGGAGGTGACTCCTACAGTCTTATGACGGCAAGTTGCGTGATGAGGTTAAATGCCCTAGAATTTGCACCATTCTAGAGCTGAAGGAGACACTTGGATGAATTGCAAAACATCTGCAATAAATGCAAATTAGATGCTCTATATAAGACCTGCGTCTAAGAGGTGTCCTAGATGACTGAGAATCTTTAGACTTTAACACTTGTTCAAGATGCTGAAAATGAAAATAAAGCACATAATGAGAATGAATGCTCATTACACATGAAGTTGCATGCTGATTAGATACAGTATAGTAAGATAAATTCAATCAAAAATGACATTAAACACATCATTAAACACGCAATTAAATCTAGAATCCGAGCGACAGAATAAGTCAAAAAAGAGCAATGAACAATCTATTGAAAATGTTACTCACTCTCAGGACATCCAAGATGTAGAAGAAATTTGCACTGAACGGGTGCCATCAGAAAGAGAGTCCAAAAAACCTCACTATAATCCACACCACTTCAGTCACTTTTGATGTTTTTTATCGGCTGTTTGGACATTCTGATTCACTGCAGAGCATCCATTGATGAACAAGTGATATTAGGCTAAATATCCAGATCTGTTCCCATAGAGAAACAAACTCATCTACATATTGCAAAACCTTTAAAGAATTTAACTATAATTAGCAAACCGACTCAAGAAAGTCTGAAATTTACAGTCACCATAATGTTATGTGTAGAGTTTGACAGGCCTTATTCATTTGTCCAAATCTATAAAAGAAAGTGTCCGTTTCATCTTTGCAAGGCCAGCTGTTGATGGCTAGAGGCCCATTAGAATAATAAGATAATGAGATTGCCCGGTAGATCAATAAAATATGATTAGCATTAGTGCGACGGTGTTCTAAACTGAAAATCAGTCATCTTCATATGAATTTATGCCCAACAGGTTGTGCCAGATGCCCAAAAGATAACTAAACTGTTTAGTGTGATGCTGAAGCAAAGGAAGCTCTTAATGAATGTTTCATTGCAGATTATTGATCCTTCTGGTCAAGCCTGAGGGTGAAAAACAATGCATCAGAATTCAGGTCTTTATATCATGATGTTTAATAGGCTATTTAGGCCAGCAGAATATGATTAAAGTGAATAAATTAAAATTAATTATATGGGGCTTTGGCAAGAGATTAAACAATCACATTCTGGTCTGTTTTCCTGTTACTGTATTTTCTTCACTTTCGATAAGTTGTGAATATGGTCTGGCTCTGCTCATTTTAACTCTACAAAGTGTACAGATTTCTTAGGCTGACTGCTAGACCTGAGTGTAGATAACTTCCAGATAATGCCTTATACTCAAAAACAGCTACTTTAAAATCAATTCTAAACTTTACTGGAAGCCAGTGTTCAAACTCAGATGGAAGCAGCTGCCCTTTACTATTGTACTAATTGGTTTCTCAGAGTTCAGTAACAAATTGACTACGACCCCAAGATTTCTTACATAGGACACTGGCAGAGACAGAGCCTAAATTAAAAGCAGGTGAAGTCCTAGAATGGCTTAAAATCAGAATTTCAATTTTGCTTTCGTTTAGCTGTAAACAATTACAGTAGATTCTGTTGTCTTTTTCCGTTTCTCTTCTTTGGTAATAACACGCTGTAGACTGGGTTTCGATCTCATAGATTCAGACTTTAATTAATGTCAGACAAGAAATAAAGCCGAGACAACTCAGAGACAACGAGCATCGTCTGAAGAGGCCTGATTCACTCTGGCCAGAGAGGATCTTTTATACCCTTTTACAGTACAATAACATGTTTATTTAGGGGCTCCAACATCTGGATTCTATATCATGAGGCCCCTGTTTTTCTATATTACTTCATTCTTAGAGGCCCTGTTTTTCTGCCTGCTCAGCTCGCTGAGGCTCTTCTGCCTTTCACTTTTTGCCCTTATGCAGGCCCGGGGATTAGTCTTTTGAGGTTTTTATATTGGAAGTATAATATACCTTATATTTTGTTTAATATGATCTAAAAATTTTACTATAAAGCCATCCAAGCTTTTATCTCCTCAATACAGCTATGAAGCCTGAACTTTCTACAGCACACTTTCTGTGCTGTGCAAAGATCTAAAGCCAGAAAGTATCCAAAATATTGGACACACTAATGTAGGGTGAAAAGAAGTTAACAAATCTGTTGGTGAACAGCTCAATAGGGGATCAAATGTTGATGGATTAATAGACACCTTAATATCCAGTACCTTACAAAAAAAAAAAAAAAGAAAATTCTCACAGGTTTCCTGGTATGGATCAAAAAAAAAGGGCAGGTATGGGGTTTAACAACAAAGCAATAGTCTTAAACCGCATCCTCAGCCGGTTTGTTTTTTCATTAATAAGCTTAGAAAGGAATTTAGACCTAGCCTCTTTACTTGACTTCTGCTAGTTGATTAAGCATACCAGTGTAACAGGACATTGGTTACAACACTTTTTTCACTTCACTAATGTAACAGGAATTACATAGCTATCTTTTGTAACAGCAGTAAGTATGAGAATTCAAAGCAGTTGATCTCAGTAAGTCAAACCAGACAGGCACTACTGTATGTTCGGGAGCAAACACACAGGTAGAACGCCCAAAGGGGTTAAAACCCTACCACGTAAAATTTTTTAACTATGAGTTAAAATAACAAAATATTAAAAATAATTAAACTGGGAGCAGCGGCAGTCAGATACGCCAGCATACACTCGAACCAGAAACCGGAACCGGCTCATTTAAACTATTTTTTAGTGAAAACAAACAGACAATTAAATTAAATTAAATTTTTGACCTTGCATGCATGTCGACCTGTTGTTGGAGAGTTTTTATTTTTGAGCTACATCAGATGTCACTATAATACAGACAAATACAGATGAGTGTGTGTCCTTTGAGACATAAAGGCAAGTTTAATGTTCACAGGAAACAGTAAATCTGAAGAATTTAAGAGCAGCTAAAATACAGCAACTACTTTAAGAAAATGGTTCGGACAGATGGATTTACAGGTGTAAATATTTTCCTGTTTTCTCATCTGAAGGTGTCTCTCTTCAGAGTGATTGCTGCCTCATTCAGAGAGAATCCCCATGCAAATCAATAAGACAATTTTGCCAAGCTTTTTGTAATTACAGTCTGCCTAGAGCTGCAGCAATAAAAAGGAAAACACCTTTTTCTTGTGCAGCTGCTTGGGGAATGACTCCATGTGTGTGTTATACTGAGAGCCTGATTGTAGCAACAATACTACAAATTCTCATTCGCTCTCTCAATGGCTCATAATTAAGACCGAATTACTCGGACACTTTCAGGTTGTCAAACATTAGTGGGACATGTTTTCAGTTAATGTGATGAACTGCACCTGTGCTACTGACACCCGTGTGAACTGACTTCTCACTTCCACTAAGTCAAGACAAGTTATAAATGTAGCTAAGAAAAGTGAAGTTAGCTCTTTGAAGATTGCATTTGTTTTTTATATTTTATTACACAATGCAAATTTGGAGGATTTTAAGGGTGACATCTAAAATACAGTATGCACTTCAGTGTAATCTAAATATCTTTTAGACACTAAACTGCAAGTTATAGACAAATAAAATAAATGTGTTGTAAACTCTCAGAAATAAAGGCACAAAAGCTGTCACTTCATTTTCGTGAATGTTTTTGCAAAATAACATAGTTTCAAGAGTATCGCTGTACGAGTAATCATACACAGCTGATAGCCTGTGACCTAATCATCCCTTGTTCATTTGCACCCAATCAAGTCATTTCCCCTTCACTATTTCTAATATCACTAATCCTCCCAGCTTTTCATTCCCTGCTTCCCGCTTTCGTGCATTCTTCGGAATCGCACGACCAATTGATTTATTAAAAAAGCCCTCTCTAACCTCCAGCGGAGGTTCCCTGCCTCAGCGAGGCTTCCCTCCCCACCAGCACCAGTCTCTACCCAATCCTCCAGCGGGGGTTCCCCGCCTCCGCTTGTGGCCTCTTTAGTCCCGCCCACCATACCCATATTGTTTATATTGTTTGCTTTCTTGCCTTTCCAACCTACTAATCCATGTCTCTGTCTCTACCAGCAGGCCCCCGGACGATCCAGCTCCCCAGTTCACCCTGTTCCACCCACACTATATGTCCTTACACTTTAAACATGTTTAGGTAAACTGGAATTAGGTGCTGGGCGTCCAGCCAGTGGAGAAATGGACCCAACTAAGCCTGGTCCTCATTAGGTTTTTTTATCCATTCTCTCATGGATGGGGTTTTGGTTCTCCTCTGGCTTGCTTAGTTGGGGTCACCTGATTCCAGTGATCATCGTCGTCTTGACTACAGAGACTGTCTCTGCGTTGATAACCAAAAGTTTAATTTTACGTTCCCATCACTCTATTTTGCCTACTATTCTCCGTCGTCCTGCATCCTTTCTTATTGCATTTCTTTGGGCGCTCAAATTTGGCTGCTGTCGTTTCAAGCTTTTTTGGGGGATACAGACGGTGAACGAGCCGAACGCCGAACTCTTGCCCACGCTAGGGCTCCGTCCATTAGGGTTCGGAGTTCGCCGCTCTCCCGGCTCGCTCCCCAGACAGCTCACCAAATTTGCTTATTATTCATTATGAGGAAAGTATTGGGTGAAAAAAATCATCTGCGCCCCTAAGCGTTTTTCTATTATCTATCATAGCCTATCTGTGATTATGGGGTTTAAATAGCCTAGTTTCAAATCTAGCGCACATAAAAGCAAGACGTATGCATGTGCGGAAAACCATTCTCGCGAGGGAGCATTTCTGCACCGCAACAGCACACAACACAATGCATGCAAAAATGCACTCTGTGAGAATGGCGCTAATCGGCGCTCGCTCGACCCTCTGTGCTCTCTCAACTGCTCAACCCCTGCGCACTCGTCAAGTACACTTTTGTGAATTTGGAGGCAAGGATCAAATGTCAGATCTCTGTGTTCTTGTGATTGGTCATTTTCAACACATACCGCTTATCATGGCTTTAGAAACAGTGTGTTTGTGTGTGTTGGTGTTTTTTCTTTTTTATTAATAATCAATCCTTTATAAACAACAATACCACACCAATACATATTTGCAGTAGAACATAAAAAATCAGATATAAAACATGAAACATAATAAATAGTGTAGTCATTTCAGTAATTGAGAATCGGCATACACTATCTGCCTTCACCACGTCAAACATCAATTAATTATTGCTACATCATATTTATATCTGACAATTCCAAATGGATAATAAGTTTTGGGAGGCTGGATGCTAAGAGGGGGTCTCGCCCAGGGAGTAATTTAATGTAGAACCGCCACTGAAGATGACAATCTCTTCTTGAGCCCCTTGAATTTTGGGTTGCTACAGTGATCTGTCATTCCACAATAAATGTACTGTTGTTGTTTGAATTTCGTTATAAAATGGATAGAATTTATAGCTTTTATATCTTATAAAAAGTTCATGCATCAGTTGAAAACAGAATAAAGTAAAAATCTCAGTTACTCAGGAGAGGTTCAGAGGGTCAGTTTGTTCAGTATATTTTGAAGAAGCAATTGTATACAGTGGTGTATGACCCTTTCTATGCAAAAGCAATACAATTTACCATGTTAACATAATCATGGACGTAACAGATGGATTTTGCTAGCTTGATTGCATTAAAATGACTTTGTATTACAAGTGTTATTTGATGTCTTGTTGAATTAACATAAACTGGACCACTTGATATGTTATGTCAAAATCATACTTCCCCTTTAAAGCATTTTGTTTGATGGTGAAGGTTGGAGCTCATGGACACTTTAGTGCGCTTGATCTACAGCTGCATGCGGTCCCTCTTTACGTGGGGCCTGTAAGACATCATTTCTTATTTTCCTCTGCGTCATTCAGCGCTTGCAAGCTACCTCACCCAACAATAATTTCCTCATCCCTTCTATTCACTGTCCTCGTCCAGTCAATGAAGCACTTAAGCCTCCAAATAATACCTTCCAATGACAAATAGATACTTTAAGAGAACATGCTCTGATAGGTTTCCACATGTAGTCAATTTGTCAAAGGGGTTTAGAGGGCTTTACCTGCCTTTTCTTCTAGAAAAAAAGAAAGGGTTTCTTTAGAAATGTTGTTTTGGGATTGATTGTACAGTAAACAGTGGTTGTATGTCATGCGAAAAGACTCTTGTGTATCTTTTTTGATGTATTTTAAAGTGAGTGGTTGTTTTTTAACATAATAGTGGATGCAATTACACTGGACCGTACAATTAGGTGGAATAGCTCAGTGGTAAAGGCTCAGATGAAAGGTTAATGGAGGAGAGTATAAATGATTTTGAGTAATCAGCCATGGCAGTGCATGCTGACGCTGCAGTAGCTGCTGAAGGCCAGCGGCACCACAAGCAGCAAAAACGCTCTCTGATCTGAGCTGACTTTTCAAGCTGACTTTCAGATCAGGAGTGCATTTGCACAAATGCAGAAACATCAGGAAAAAAAAAGGTTTTCATCAGAATTTGGAGTTGCAGTGATGTCTGAGGATTCAGCTTGCATGCGCTTTGGTTCATTAGTCAGAAGGATGTGAGGGAGTTTTCCAGCTCAGATGGATCGGTGGTTATGATTGACTGTATTGAAGGCTGCGCTCTCTATATTGTAGAGATCTCTGCAATTCATCATTTCGGCACATGTTTTTTGCACTTCAGTGTCTTGATCAAATAATTTCAGCACAAGTTTGCAAACATGGCAAAAACCAAAGCCAAGTGTTCACTGCAGTTACTGTATTTACACTGCATGATGTTATTTGACTTAGATTCAGAGCTAAAAATAATATTTCATAATTTACAAAATGAACAACTGTGTTTGTAATTAATTTTACATAATTACTATTAATTATGATTAATTGCTTAATTTAATCAATTATTTATATCAGCTGCCAGTAGTAACTGAAGCAGAATTACATTCAACTAATCAGTTCATTCAGCGAACATATATAGTTTAAGTTCATATAAACTCTAAGACGGAATATTTTCATGGCCACAAAAAAACACCTTCTTCACTGCATTAGAGCATGTAACAAGGGTCGAAATCGTAAAGGGACATTAATTTGCAAGGTAAAATCAGAAACTGCAAAGGTTTTATTAACTCTACATAAACACACAAAAGTGTGGGGAAAGAAAGCTTTAGGGTAAACCATTATGAAAAGCCAAACGGTATGATAACCTTGGAAAAAAATATCACAGTATCACGGTATTGTAATTACTGCTTTACAATGATATATTTAAATGTCTGAGTAAAAAAACAACTCTTTTTCCCAACTAAACACAGTATTTATAAAAATGTATATAAATATTAAATATAATTACATGTGCATTTTTTTAATCATTTCAGTCTTTTAGAGTATTCAACATCTAAATCTCAGTTTTTTAAACAACAAAAGAAAGAATAAGAAAGGAAAAGCAGAATTTTAATTGCCGCATGGATTGGAGTTGTTCTATGAGCAGCAGTTCAGTGTAGTTCAGTTCAGTCACTCATCCCAGGGCCGTAGATGAGCTTTGATTTACTCCGGGGTTGTCTTGCGGCCCGATCACGGCAGACAAAAGGCATTTCTGCTGCAGCGTAAAACGCAGGCACTTATTGATTGGCTGTATTATGGAGTGCTGCGGCCACAATGAGGCTCAGTCATCACCATAACTCTAGCCTGTTCCAATGGTTCGGGAAATGCTGGCTTGGTATAGCACATGCATAACAAAAAGCTTTTAAAGGAATGGATTTGTTGACAGGGGTCTTATCCAGATTCAGCATTTGATTGTTACGCTTTCACTCTTTTCCCCTTTGAACATTTCTGTTGATGTTAGGTAAAAAAAACATTAAAGGAAAAGCATCGGTAAAGCTAGAATAAGCCTGTAGCCTATATACGATTAGTTGATATGAAATACTTTTAGAAAGCTGATGTGTTGTGCAGTTTTCTTCACCTAAGAATAAAATAGACTTAGAATATTTTAAATATCTTTTTGCTTTATTATTATTATCATTATGTAATTTAATGACCATATTAATGGAGAAACTATTTATGTTATTCACCATTTCAAATAAACTAATGAAGATAAAAAGGTTGTAAAAAGGTTCAAACCGAAAATATCCAATTAAACTAATAATTAATAATAATTAAAGGAATAAATCACCCATCATTTACTAATCCTCAAGTAGTTCCAAACCTGTATGATTTTCTTTGTTCTGCTGAACACAAAGGAAGATATTTTGAAAAGAATTGCAACCGGGCTTTATTGGGTCACCAAAAAAAAAATACTATGGAAGTCAGTGGTTTTCAAAATATCCTTTGTGTTTGGCAGAACAATAAAAGTAAATAATGGCAGAATTCTTATTTTTGGGAGAAACATACCTTTAAGTGCACATGGTATTCAGAATCCTCATGCGTTTGCAACATTAACATTAACAATTAGATGACTAATTTAATACTTGTACTTTTGCATACTGTTTTTCTGGCCACTCAGTCTTTTAAAGCACTTATCATTTAAATCTGTACTTGAATAATGTCGGTAAAAGTGAGCAAAGAAGGTATGAATAAAAGGAAAAAGCATCACTTGAATCACTGCATGTATTGAAAATGACCTGTAGGCAGTGCATTACAGAGTGTAATATGAAAAGAATCGTGTCCTATTTTAAGCATTATATCTGTGTTCGAACATATATATATACGTGTCACAAAAACATCTGCTGAATGTGGTTCTAACATCAAACCGGCAACATTTTAGCACCATATTGCAGATAAACAAGCTCTAAAAAATGCATTTACCATATATAACCACTCATCACATAGATCTCCCTGTGACGCATGTGTGAACAAGAAACAGGACGTTTTAATTGGCTTCAGAGAAGATGCTCAGGGCACGTCCTCTTAGAGCACCTCACAAGGAACATATTGAACGTGAAATCAAATCACTAGAGGTCTCATAGCCCTCATAATAGCATATGGCCTCTAGGTCTTCAGTCTTCAGGGGCGCTGAGGTGAGAATTGGGTTTCATAAAGCTTCTTCTTTTTTTTCAACCTCTCCTTCTTCCTTTCTCTAGTCACACTTTTTATTTCATCCTTCAAACCTCTAAAGAAGAACTTGGCCTTCCCATCAGCACCTCATCCATCAGACCGGTCCTCTGTGACCAGCTGGGGAAGAGTTACGTGTCAGAGCCGCTGTTGTTTCAGTGTTCTGCGGTCAGGAGGCATTGGGTGGTCTCTGCTTATGTGAAGCCCACACACACTTCTGCTTACTGACCCGGGCATACCTTTTGTAGTCGCTTTTATTTCTTCTCTCTCTCTTTTAGCTATTTCAGTCCTGTCTATTTCCCACCAGCGTATTCCCTCGTTCTCTCACTCATTTACCTTCTTTTTTTTTTTTTTGCACTTTATCTCTCTATGCTCCTCCCGCCTCTCTGCGTGTTATTTTTGTACCTCTCCGCCCTTCCACTCTTTCTGCGTTCTCCTCTCTTCGGTTATCTCCGTTAACCCCGCTCGTCTGAATCCTAAGGTGTGATATCGATCTGGTGCTGCAGATGCTTCTACGGTGGAGCTGAACGTGGGCAGGCGGTGGACGCCTTGGCGGATCCCTCTCCTTATAAAGGCTGATTGCGAAAGTACCTGTCTCAGGAGCGTCTGGGTTATTCCTGTCCAACTGTCTCATTAAAAGCCTGCAGCACAGTTCAGGCAAGTTCAGGCATGAAGGAACACAGTTGGCTGTGGTGCTCTCTGGTAAAAGGTGGTGGAGAATTGAACAGGAAGTGATGCCTTGGGCTGCGCAGATACACTTCAGAGCAATCGATTGGCAGATGCTGGTTTTGATGAGGCAGTTATTCTGGAAACCTTTGGTTGGAGGCGAAAAGCAGTTGCTTACCAACATTACACTTTTTTTTATTATTCTGATACATGATTTGATTACTTTTCTATGTATTTATTTATTTATTTGCATATGTATCTTATTTCCATAAAATAATAATATTAACACAAATATTGTAAATAAATGAATAACGAATAGTTGGAATTTATTCTGGTGCTGGCATTTTTGCTTTTTAAAATAATTAAATTAGTTAAAATTATTTAATTAAAATGCACACACAGAGAAAAATACATTTGCATTTAGCAAAAATGCACAAAGAATATTCTACATGCTTTTGAAAATAATTAATACAATGATGATGATAATAAATAATAATAACATTGTGTGTGTGTGCATGTGTGTGTGTATATATATATATATATATATACATTATTCATGTATATATATACCCATTCAAAAGTTTTAGAACAGTAAGATATTTAATGGTTTTTAAAAATGTTTTTTTTTCTGCATTTATTAGATAAAAAAAACTGTAATATTGTGAAATATTATTTCAATTTAAACTGTTTTCTGTGTGAATATACTTCCTTCCTATTCCTGTGATGCAAAGCATCATTACTCCAGTCTTGAGTGTCACTTTCAGAAATCATTCTAATCTGCTGATTTTTTATTATCAGTGTTGGAAACAGTTGAGTTGCTTAATAGTTTTTGTTTTAGGATTTTTGATCATTAAAATATTAAAAAGAGAAGCATTTATTTAAAATGGATAATAATTTTCAAAACTACTGTTACAGTAGTTTACTGTTTCACTACTGCTTAAAAGTTTGGGATCAGTACATTTTTATTCTTCTTTTTTAAAAGAAATGAATACTTTTATTAACAAAGGATCTATTAAATGAACAATAAAGTCACAGCATAGATTTACATTTTAGAAATGTTTTCTATTTGGTAAAACTGTGTTGTTTTTTACTTGATATCAAAAGAATCCTGAGGAGAAACAAAAAATGTTCCAAAAATTATATTTGGCTGCACAACTGTTTCCAACATTGACAAGTCTAGTAATAAATAAGGTCCGAAGGTGACACTGAAGACTGGAGTAATGATGCTTTGTATCACAGGAATGAATTACATTTTAAAATATATTCACACAGAAAACAGTTTGTAATAGTTATTACACTGTATATTTTAGTGATTCTCCACAATAAACTCCTTCCCTTTGTCAAATGTAGTCCACTAGACTGTTAAGAATAAATATGAATATTCTATTGTAGACCATTTCATACACCATCTTTCCACACTAACCAAACAAAGTAAACTTGACATCAAATAGCCTCGGGTTCACACCAAAATGTCAATTCTAATTGCTTGCTTTTGTGTTGTAACTCCTGGAGTTGAAAAGTGTCTTACTTCAGCAGATCTGTGTTGTTTCTGTTTCAGTCCTCTGTTACTGAAACTAACTTCTCAGGCTTTTCAATTCCACCCTCAAGTTACTTTGTGGCACTTCTTCCAAACTTTGCCTTCTTTGGTGTTGAGTCTAGAACAGAGAATGACCAAGACTTTTCAAAGAAGTCTCAGTCAGAGCTTGTTAAAAACAGCTGCTTCTGATGTCCCTGAACACAGGAACTCTTGAACATCTGAGAAATTCACATGCTGCACACGCTGCTAGAGAGACCGCATGAGAGAAGAGTCCAGATGAGATTAAAGTCATTCTGAGGACAGAAATGTATTACTTTTTTTTGATGAATGTGTGGTTTAAGACCACGTTGCTGTATCTGTTGTGTCCACATGCGCTTGAGGCAAATCAGTGCGATTACAAAAATCAGAGACGCAGGTGTTTCCGAAAGCATTGAAAAAAAAATGCCATTTGTTAACAATCAACCTGTCAGTTCTCCCTTATTCTGCTTTTTTAGAGATTACCGCAAATGCTTTTCTGCCTTCGAGCAAATGTAGAGAACACATACACAGTTTCTCTTCCTCCTTCCCCTTTTTCTTTATTTTGAATAGACTTCACAGCAGAATGTGATATGTCTCTGTACCGCACACAGAAAAGAAAAGACTGTGACATGCAAATTATTATTTACCGGGCCAGACAATGCCATTCACGTCTTCTCTTTGTGTTTTGGTTCTGTTATGATAGCACCCGTTCGAGTTATCAGGCTCGATAAAGCCCTGTAGGAGGTGAGCTCAGCGTTTCCTCCGTCTGTTTAATGACGACTGGTCCTGTGGTGTAAATCAAAGTACCATGGTATTACCATCTGATATCATGGCTGCATCTTGCACTCTATTTTCCAACAGAATGCCTTTAGTTTTGATTTGTTATCATGTTGTCCTTGACTGCTGGTGTGTGTTTGTGATTAATATTTGTGTTTTGTTTGAGAGATACCGGCAGGTATGAAGCTGAGAAAACTGATATCGTTGGGATTTCTTGCTCACTGATTTTCAATGCCAGGCTTTGACTGTGTTTTCTTAAGGAGATAGGGAGCTATTCCTCTGGAAATATGTATTTGTTTATTTTTTATATCCTGCCCACAGACATAAAAGCAAATGTTGGCAAACTGCCTTGTGCTGTTTATGTGTGCATAGGTTTGTATACCATTTTGGAGTATATCTGAAACATGACAGATATTAAACCGGATGCAGAGGTGTTTTTGTGGGTATATGGATGAAAATAGAATTAATGCTTACATATTGAAGAGTTTTTCACGATTCACATGATTCACAATTCTTTTTCAAGTTTTTATCATGATTCTTTGTCCTTGATTTTGCTATTTTGCAAGTTGTCTGAGCATTACAGACAAACTAGTTTGCCTTTTCTATAGAAACAAAGTTTTTCAAGGTAACAAAATACAAAATAAAGAAGTTATAGGCTAAATAGATATTTAGGCTAAAATGAGCAAAGATAAAACTCGTCATTTTATCTTTGTTATTCGAATAGATACACATTACATATTAGTTTATTGTCTAATAAAATAACCAGGCTAAATAATCTCTTATTACAAAGAACGCATTATATGTATTTTTCATAATAATTCATAATTATATGTATTATTCATTATTGCTCACAGCATGTGATATGAGGTCTGACAGCAATTGCCTTGTTGAGATAGGGCTTCTCTGAGAAAGATTTAGCATGCTGACAGATGTTACTAAATCATGGCATACTATATGCATAAAGGCCTATCTGAAAGGTAAACCTTCAAAGCACATTCGCGAAAAAGAGAAAGCTAAACTAAATAAAAGAAAAAAAACTACATGAACTACTCCATTTTATTGACTAGTAGGGTTGTGAGGAAATGTCTCTACCGATTAATCGATGTGTAACAACACAGTATCTATGTAAGGTTGGGGTTTTCTCACATTCCCTCACTTTAAACAGTTTGTAAAAACAGGGTGGGCCGTTTACTTTCACTTTCAAATTAGTGACAATTCTGTGTATAGCAATGTTTAGATTGAGTTTTCCCTCTTTTCCTCACTTTCCTTTGTACAGCTTAAAAGCACTGTGTGCATTTTACTTTAATTTTCGAATTAGCTGTAATTCAGCGTGATTTACTTGAATGCAAAGCAATTCAAGCAGTAACACAATACAATGTCAACTTAGCCTGTATATAAATTAGGGATGCACGATAATCATTGTGCAATACTGTATATAATACACATTTTGTCAGTGAATCCTGTTCTGTAATCAGTCGCAAATTCCATCAGATGCGCGATTTCATATTGAGCCGCATTTACTACGTAGCGCTGTTGTTCACTGATGAACTGCGCAAATCCGGGTTCATTATCAGCGTGATTTCACTCAGCTCATCAGTGAACAATGGCCCTGTGTTGTTAATGTGGTTCAGTGTGATTTCACGAACCTGATGGAATTTAATGCTGATTACACAACTGACTTTACTGACAAGATGCGTATTAGGTATTGCACAATGATTATCGTTCAGCCCTAATAGAAATCCTTACATGATAAATTAAATGTGTTCACTTGACACATCATTCGGCATGCTGCATTGAGGAGACGCGTTCAGTGTTTAATTGTATCTGCCAACTGATTTTTATTACTTTAAGTTAGTGGTTTTCAATCTGTGGGGTCGCCAATTATTATTAATAGAAATTGTACTATTGTTAATATAATAAAAAATGACTAGTTTGCTGATATGTTATGTATATTTTCTGTTTATACTACGGGGGCCGTTGAATGCTTGAATCTGATTGGCTGACGAACGTTCTGAGGTGTGCAATTATTTTCAAGGAAACGCACAGCGAACGTAGTTCCAGGCAGCTCTCTTGACCGCATTACAGTTCCATATCACTTCGCATAGTTAACTGTAATAATCACACGTCCTTACACACGCACACCACGGTAACACACTCACACAAAAACGTGTTGTCAGCGCTGCCCTGACGATTTTATCAGTTAGCCTAGTGTAGCAACTTTAAGGCTACACATGACATTTCTCACTAGCGAGGTAATAACTTACAGTTTAGAGACGCCGCTTCAGAGCCATACAAGCGATCTTCAGAGCCATCTATCTCTCTGTCTCTCTCGCTCTCTCTAATAACTTTATTATTAACTGCATTAGTCTGATATGAACGGCTCAAGCCTCCATTGCCAGCTTTAAAATGACGCTTTGGAACGAGCAAAAGAGTCGTTGGATGAGATGCGGAAGAAATAATCCTACTAACAATAGCGATATATGTAGAAAAACCGGACGAATCCCTCGAAATATATCATCTGATCGGATGTCTTGAGGTGTGGCAACCGTAGTATAAGCGGAATAATTGACACTTAAACCAAACGTTGAAAGTCTAGCAACGTTTATGCCACTTGCTACTTCAGCCTAACGTAACCTCAACACAGTGACTGAATACATGTTTAAAGCTAAAACTAGGACTTATAATATATTACGGCTGAGGGAATGAGGTTTGCGGTGGCTGACACTTTGAATGTGCTCTTCTGAAATGATTTGACTGCTTTGTTTTTCATTGTCGAAGCCTTACCGTGCTGTGTTCTCCGCTCTGTGTGAAGGTCTTCTCAAAAGGCATTTCATCCTTCACCCAGCTGTAGGAAACAAGGAAGCCCACTATAGGCGGGTGGTAGACAGCTGACGGTCTATTCCAGGTCAACACAAGAGCAGTTCTGTTCAGAGGGTGGACCTTCATGTTGTCAGGGATGCTGCTGCAGACTGGATGGAGAGAGGAGAAGCAGAGAGATGAGATAAGACTGATAAAAAACAAGGAGGAAGAAGGTACAGTACAGTTGTTCTCATTTGATTAGGGATGTGTGACTGGAGATAAACGGGTGGAATTACGGCTCTTCTGCAGTGGGAGCGAAGCCAGATCTCAGCCGCACAGGTCCACGACCGCAGCCCCCAGGTGAAGCTAAATCTTTTATTGCTGTCTGACTCACCAAAGCGTTCTCACTAGAAACTGCTTCAAAGTGGAAAATAATACATGAGTTCATCTCAATCTGCCTCCAGGCTTTCAAACAGCCTTGCAGTGAGCGCACGCATGCGTGGCTGTGGCTGTGGATGCGTGCTCTATTGTGGACACAGTAGGAAGTCTGAGTGTGAGTGTGTGTAATTCTCAGTGGTGGAAGAAGTGCACCAATCACGCACGTCAGTTAAAATGCAGATACAATGATGAAAAATTTATGCAGCAAAATTACACTAGCATTCAAAAGTTTGGGCCTGGAAAGATTTGAAAGTCTCTTGTGCTCAAAAAGGCTGAATTTGTTCGATCAAATTACAGTACAAACAGTAATACTGTAAAATATGATTACATTTTAAAATAGCTGTTTTCTATTTGAACAATTTAAACGGCAGTTTATTCATGTGATGAAAAAGCTGAATTTTTTTCAGTGTTACAAGACTATTTAGTTACTATTTACTATTTAGACTATCAACTACTATCTCAAGAAATATTTATTATTATCAATTTGAGAAAAGCTGAAAACAGTGCTGTTTAATATTCTTGCAGAAACCAATACATTTTTACTTTTTCTTTGATGAAAATGAGATTAAAAAAAGAACAGGACATATTTAATATAGATGTTTAGTAACAAATGTTTTTACTGTCACATTTGACCAATTAAATTCACGCTTGCTGAATAAAAACGTCACTTTTTAACACAAGTGTCATATTTCTTTTTTTTCATATCTACTTGTGATATAATAATAAGAAATAAAAATTAAATACAAACATGATTTTCAAATCAAATAATTACCTTAAATTAGCTTATATCAGTATTTGTATTAATAAGAAAAGTTACATTACATTTAAAAAATTTTAAATCCCTATAAACATAATTTATGTAAAGTAAAGGAGGTATTATTAAATGTATAAACTTGCTATTTTTTTATTAAATGCAATTAATATGTGAAATTGATAGCCATAGAACTGCTAATTAAGGTCTACAATTTTTATAAATAGTAACTGGGTAAATATAATTTGCTAATGTTGGTTAACAGTGGTAGTACTATTGATCTAATTCATGTGTTTATTGTGTGTAGGGAGAAGGAAAGGTATCTGAGGACCATTAGGTGTTACACACACACACACACACACTTCATCATGTTTCAATGGCTATTGTTTTCAACTTCCTTGTTACAGTGACCTCATTGTTGGCACTTTTTTGATGTCACCGACATTAGAAACATTAAATATAGCTGCAAGCAACGATGGGTGGGCCCTCGTCATCAGTGCATCCGCCACCCCGATGGCATCAGAAAACTATGCACATTAGACACATGCATATACAGTAACCCTCTAGCAGTTAGGATTTAAAGCAGTGTTTCCCAACCACATACCTAGAGGCCCCCCAACACTGCACATTTAGCATTTCTCCTTTGTCTGACACACGTATTACGTGTCCTGAAGTCTCTACTCTAGTATTGGGGGGGCCTCCAGGAACGTGGTTGGGAACCACTGGTTTAAAGGTTATTTCAAACTATAAACAAACATACACACGTATCTGGAAGGCAGATAATAAAAAATAAATAAATAAATAATATTAATCCTTAGAAAAATAAGAGGGCCTAACTAGGTTAGTTTTGTAGCTAAAAACAAGCTTTACCAAATATGCCCTGATCAGGCTTTATAGCAGGGTTTTTTAGCTATTCAGCCCCACAGCTACGTATGTGATGTGACAATCACTGCCAACTGGAATATATTTCATTTGTTGCAGGTCAGATCTGAACCAGCAGTACTCACCGAGATCACCTGGAATGCATGCATCAATCTAAATCATGCATTTTAACCTGATAAGCAGTAAAAAAAGTTGTTTTTAACAATGATTAAAGAAGCCCTGAAAAGGCGAACAGGCGTAATTGCACGATTGACGTCACTTATCACACAAATCATTTGGTGGGATGTGTTATTGTCAAGCTGGCGGTTGATAAGGTCATTATGCCGAAAGCCTCTACTCTTAATGCGTGTGTATCAGCATTAGTGACCTGTCAACAAGCCTGTGATAAACATGTCTGTGAAACGAGAGGCAGATCGCAAGAACACAAGAAGTGAAACGAGGACGAGGGGGTGATTAGTGAAAGGGCATCTGCTGTGGAAGTCGGCCTCGAGAGCTCTGTTAGCATGGGTGACTCAGCGAGAGTCCATTATTTTCATCAGTTCAATCATCAGCATGCTAATGACTGCCGCCATTACTGTCCAGCAGAGATAACACAGAATCTGATGATTCAAATTGACTCTATTCTCATGATGGTTATTTGGGTTTATGTAGTCAACAAGCTAAGATGTCAGCACTGGGTAAACCACAAGTAACACTCTGTGCTTGACAGGTATGTATATTACATAGCACTTTCCACAATTAAAGTACAAAGTAGGGCTTGAAACCATTTGAAGTTAACTATTTATTATTGGTTTATCAAGAAATTGTCAGTAATAGGACATGTTTGTCCTCGAGAAAATTTAATAATTCTGTGTTTTACATTTGTAATATTTTGTTTTATAGGAGTTTTAAAGGAGCTTTGTATCTTTTTACAACCCGGTTAGCGAAATAAATACAATTAAAAGCTCAGAATTTGTGTACATGTATTATGTAAACTAAAGCTTATTTTGGATAGGATTAACTGTTTGACAACACTAATATATATATATATATATATATATATACAGTGGATTAGGGGTGGGACGATACAGGTAACTCACGATTCAATTCTGTGGTGATATATGGCCCACGATAATGATAATATCGATATATCACGATATATGTGACTTACTGTTAATTTCGTCAGACGAGACGAAATATGTTCGTCAACGACCTTTTTTTTCATGACTAAGACGAGACGATGACAAGACTGCACCGCTGT
>JAUCNO010000663.1:1777067-1797818 GCA_032353835.1 Enteromius viviparus | reverse complement strand
GTTGATCACTTCTCACTGCTGTGTGTGTGCACTTGGATGGGTTAAATGCAGAGCACAAATTCCTAGTATGGGAAAACCATACCTGGCCACTAGTCACGTCCTTTCCTTTCCTTTCCTTTCCTTTCCTTTCCTTTCCCTTTCCCTTTCCCTTTCCTTTCCTATTGTATGCACATCTAATATTATTACATCTGCAGGCAGGTCAAAAAGACAATCATTCTTCAGGTGATAGTGCTTTTCAGTAGCACTAGTATTTTGGAACATTTTGTTTTATTGCATAACTCTTGACAAAAGTAGCTAATTATGTTACTTGTGTTTTATTTTTTTTACATCAAAATGACTGGCTAGGCTAATGTGTGTGGCCACAGACTGCATAAATCTAAAGCACCATACAGTATGTACACAAAAAAGTGCATCCCTGAAAACTTTTTACAGTAGAATCTCAACCTCAAGTTCTGCATGGCACACAAGTATATATACTTGTATTTATAATTGACATTTCTGTCAACATATTGCATTCTGAGATGTTTTGACATTCTTATCCATGCCAGATAAACGAGATTATTAACTGCCTTGTTTGGAACAGATATGGACCAAATTATGTTGTTCAGATAGGCAGGTTTTGTGGCAGGTTACTAAGATTTGAGCATTTCCTGTGTGTGTTTGTGCATAATTTGTGGCTAAAAATGTGTTATATAAGACGTGACAAGTTCATTATTTTATCTTATTATGTCCCTCTCCTCCAATTTGAGTGGCATGATAGCTCTTCTCCGTGGCGGAGGTAAAGCGGTATTTTTCCCATATCGGATAAGAGTGTGGCATGTCCTCAACTAGCGCCGCCAATTATCAAGAGTACCTGCAGTTCATATCAGCGTGAAGCAGCAGAATCACATGTACCTTGTCTCTAATAAGAACCCAGCAGGAGGACGGCCGCTGAGTCTTACAGGCCACAAAACAACAGCCTCCGTCTCTCTTTCTCTCACACGCACACCTCTGGGCCACCATTCAGAATTAATGCATCTACCTAATTAAAGTTCTTTGTGAGGCTTGGTGCATGTTATGGTGTTAGTAAGCTGTTTAGCTGGATGAAATGTTGAAATGAAATGAAACAATGAATTGTTTTTTTTTTTTTTATATATAACAAATAAAGGTTTTTGTGTGCATACTATTTTCTACAATATATTTACGTGTATTTTCATTTATATATTTAAATTCATAGAAATAATATAATGTATAAATATATTTAATATATAAACATAACATTTTTCTTAAATATATACTGTCCTTGTATGTGTGTGTATTTATATATATATACATAATACATATTCAGAGTACACACACATATATTAAGTAAACAAAACTTTTATTTTGGACAATATATGTATATTATTTAAAATGCATACATATTTTAAGGAAGTCTGTTGTGTTGGCAAAGTCTAAATTGTTTTCATTTTAAAAAATACAGTAAAACAGTAATACTGTAAACTGTTACTGTTTTCTGTTTAAAAATGTAATTTATTCCTGTCTATTACAGTTTTTGGTGTCGAAATATATATACGGTGTTTATGATGCATTTCTTATCATCAATGTTGAAAGCTTAATATTTTAATATTAATATGCTCCTTAATATTTTTTGAAAACTGCATACTATTTTTTTTTAACTATTAGAAAGTTTAAAAGATTTTTTTGAAATTTATATCTTTTATGAGTTTAAAAACCTATTTACTGTCACGTTTGATTATTGCATTTTTAAAATGCATTTATTTTTATTAAAGGTGCTCTATGCGATGTTGCAGGTTTTTAGCTCGATTTTATTTTTATCTCAAACCGTATGCATCACCCCTTGATCGTCTGGCTGTCTGAATACATTGGGAAAAAATCCGCTCTCGAAAGACATCACAGAGGCTGCAATACCGAAAGAAACATTTTAGGCACCACAACAAAAACAAACTTCGGCCAAACAACCTGCAGGATGAGGTGGGGTTTAAAGTTTGTTTTTGTTTGGTGTACATCTTGCACCCATAGTGTTTTGCAAGATCGCATAGAGCACCTTTAATGGCACCAAGCTTCTGAACAGTTGTGCATTTTTTATATAATGAGCATTTTTATTTATTTATTATTATTTGTTGGTCTTTGGTATCATCTTGGCAGAGGATGAACCACTTTTTAAGTACTGCAGATCATTTTAAACAAAAGAAAAGTCCAGTGGGCCAGAATTCCAACAGCTCTGACATTGCTATTCAAACGATAATGAGTTTCCTGCTGTGTATAGTTGTAAGAAAGACAATTGAAGCATGGTTTATTTTCCTTAAACTTTTTTGTCCTGGCTTCAAACTCTCTGTAATGTGCGTTTGTTTGAAGATTGCGAATCCTGATCCCTGTGGAGACAGCAATTCGGAAAGACTTCTTAACAAGTCAGGAATATTTGGCAGTCAGCAGGACGTTTACATTAAGCTGAACTCACAGTTGCTTCCATTCAAAACATTCCTCTGGTCTGATGCAACACGGGTCAACCTGAATGTGTTTGTGCCCTAGATACAGAAGTTTTCCCAGAATTGTGTGTGTTTGTGTGCATGTCCTGGGTTTGTAAGTGTGTATCCTACAGTCAATTTGTCTTAACTTGTCACTGTCTGATGTCATTCCTCTGAGCCAGAGGTTGAGGAGTTTGCGGCACAGCTGTGAGCCGTGATTGACTTCGTTGTGTTCGGCCAATAGAGCACCTGCATCATCAGTCACTGGGGTAAAAATATTAATACACCCAACCTGTTCAAACAAATCTCAGCACTGACTAAAACACCATCCACCAGCCAACACTTATCATGACCAGGTGCTCAGGAAACAGACCTAGAGTCGTGGTGTATCCAGGGACCGCTGTGAATATTTTGCCCCACCTGCCAATAGTGAACGAATTCGTTGTGAACCTAGAGACACACTGTATATTTTTCCACAGTTGTTTTTTAAGTGCCTCAACGTGAGGAAGGTTCCACTTTCCTGTTGCCATATGGCCTTTATATGGAAGCTTGTTTCCTCACCTGAAAAACAACAACAAAAAAAAGTAATTGCTACTTTTGCTGTCTCACATTTCAGAACTCTTTTTGCCACAATTCCAGGAAAAAATAAATAAATAAAAAAAAATGTAAAAAAATTTCCTTACAATTCCAGCAATGTTGCCCTTTTTGTAAAAATTTTGTTTGCATTTCGCAACTGTTTTATTTTGTTTCGTATTTGAGTTTATATGGTAATTCCTACTTACCAATTTCTAAGAACTGTGGGAAAAAACTCGTAATTGTGAAACGTACACTTAGAAATGCACAAAATCTGAATTGTGAGATGAATTCACAATTACCTTTTTTAGAACTAAGGGTCCATTCGCTCATGATGCACCATGTTTATGTGCTAGTTTACCATTGTTTTTCTATGTAAACATGTGCCTGAAGGATGTGTATGATCGTTACATTTGGCGCCTTTAAAATGCTGTGTCAAGTGAAAAGACTCCAGCTCCACTCATCAATGTCAGTTCCAAAGCAGTGGACCAATCAGAAGAGATGGGGCAAGCATGGCGAGTTGCAAGTAGGGTTCCATATTTTACTGTGAGTGGGGTACAGTGTTCCAGAAATCAAAGCCACATGAGCAACAAATTGTCTTGTTACTTATCACAGGGTAAAAATTTCAGGATATGGTTTTATCCATGAAGGATACATGGCCTTAGATTTTAAATGCAGTATCTTTGCAGAAACTACAGGTTTGGGACAGCATACTGTAATTTTTTTTTATCTCCGTCTGGATAATAGGTATAGAAAATTCTTATAGTTTCAGTTTGGTTATACTGACTGTTTTTTCAGGCTTCAATCCAGAGAGACATGAAAAATAAAAGTCACAGACACGCTCTCAGGTTTGGGGTCAGGGGGTTGTTTCTTCTGTGGAGAACTCAAAACTTGCATCGTGCTTTCTAAATCTTTACCTTTATATGACAGTTTTATTTGTCTATGGATTCTTGACATGATATTTACGTTTATGCATTCATGCAAATATTATATATATTCTTTCCACTATTATTTGCCAGGCTGTACCATTGTATCATTTCAGAGCGGAGAGTAACGTCTAGTTGTTTAGACATCGATAGTTTTCTTTTTACAGCACTTCACTGAAGTCCATTATCGTATTTGATTACAAACATTGAGAGTCTGAGTCTGAGTGAGAGAGATGGACGCAAACGGTGGCTCTCAATCCGGAACGCTGCGCCGCCTCGTCCCCAGGGACAGACAGTGGCTAATCAATTTCAGACCAATGGGAGCTTCATTTACATCACAAAAGCTAATTATTGCAGCCTAATCAATCAGCACATCCTAATTAGCTCAGGGCTTGAGTTGGGACTGGCAGGGAGAGAGAGAGAGGGATGGAGAGAGCGGGAGATTTCTGCCCTGCTGTACAGAAACGTTTTCAGACATGCTGTTATTACATATCCAGACAAGCCTGAGGTGAGCGACTTTGTTAAACCTACAGAGACAGAACGAGAGCAGCTGACAAAAAAGGGAAGATGTATGGATGAATGTTCTCTTGTTTTAATAACATTCCCAAAATCCCTTAAATTTTTCCACCCTTCAGGGCTTCGGTCTTGGAGAGGATGTGTGGAGGTCTGATTAAAGACGTCACTCATATCGTGTGTGTGTGCATGTGTGTGTGCTCTTGTGTGTGTGTGTGTGTGTGTGTGTGTGTGTGTGTGTGTGTTTGTGTGTGTGTGTGTGTGTGTGTGTGTGTTTGTGTGTGCACTCACAACTTGAGATACAATAGCTGTGATTTCTGTATTTGCTACCATTCAAACAGCTGGGGTCAGTACATTTTATTAGCACTATTGAAAGAAATTAATCATTTTATTTAGCAGAGATGCATGAAATGAATCATACAGTAAGTGTCAGTTATGATAGTGTTATGAAAATGTCAATTTCAAATAAATGCCTTTGAACTGTAAATCTTTAAGGAGAAAAAACGTATCACAATATCCTTAAAAATATTAAGCAGCGCAATTGTTTTCAATATTAATAATAAGAAATGTTTCTTGAGCAGCAAATCCAACCCAGTCTTACGGCAATTCATACAAATTTTACGATGTTGCGAATTTGTACAAATTCGTATGACCTCATTTTTGCTAAGGGATGTTTTAACATAGTTTCAGGAAAAGCACACTGAGTGTCAGCACAGCCGCTACCCATCGACGCTCATTAGTATTATCGGACAGGACGCCAAATTTGCTTAATTAATTTAATGAAGAAGTGCTAATTTGTGAAATCGCATGTATTTTACAAGTTGCCAATTCATATGAATTTATATGAATGACCTACAGTTGTACCAAAATTGTACAAAATCCTCCAGTCGTACACATTTGTTCCGAATTAGCATGATTTTTCCACCTTGTTCAAATATGTACGAATTGCTCGTGAGAATGTGCTGGCAAATCAGCTTATTGTTGAAGGATCATGTGACACTGAAGACTGGAATAATGACGCTTGAAAATTCATTAAATTGCTTTTTACATTTGAATATGTTTCACAGTATCTCTGTTTTTACTGTTTGTTTGTTTTTGACTCACGACAAACTGACCATTATCTTGAGCATTTCACACTGAAGAACCGAATGGCCCTTAGCTATTTCCAAACCAAGTGACAGGTCAGAACTATACACATCATTAAACAGTTTCTTCTTCCTCGCAGACATTAATTATCCCCAGCAGTGATTTTACATGCAGATGAGTTTCATTGGTAGAAGCAAGTCCTCATAAGCTGGGCTTGGCAATGGACATGCTTCTACCAATGAAACTTGATCTTATGGTCTGTTATCGTCATGGGGTTTGGTACAGCTGAAGATGCAATTTTACCTTTTACGAGGTCTGGTGTTTAAGTTGACATGGCGGATAACACAGTGAAAGAGGTCAATAGATTTACATTTGCATTCATGTTCTAAGCAGGTTTTGAACTGAAGTGACTCGATCAGCAATAATCTGCATAAATCATGATAACAGAAATTACCATGACAGGTCTCTATGAATAAAGCTGGGCTTCAGATATTCAGTGGTGATCCATGTTGAACTACTAAATTATGCTGCTAGTGAAGTGCTACCAAAACACATTTAGTTGCTAAAGTAGATTCCCTGAAGGTAAGTGCAGCATGTATTAATAGATTTTAATTAAAGGTGTTTGCTAAGGCAATCATCACTGTTATAATTGCTCATACTTGTGGTTAGAGATTTGAACCAACCTTTAATCCTAAGTATTCCATTTTAAAAATAAGGATTTACACAGTGATGGTCAATAACATGTATGGGATCCGAACCATGCTTAGGAACTAGCATTTACTCAGATCATTTTTTTTTTGAGTATCTCCATTGCATTTAAGTTGCTTTTTATTTAACGAGCTGATTTTATTTTGTATTTGTTTTCTGAATTCTATTTTTGTATTTTTTTCTTTTTTTAAGGCTGTTTTAATGGCTAAACTAAATTGTATTTATCAAAACGCATGTCTAATTAATTAAAATTATGAATTGTACAATATTCAACATCAATTTATATATATATATATAGTTGTATTTTTACTACATTCTGGATTTCATTTCAACGGTTTCATTACATTTTGATAACCAGTGTCATGGCCCAAAGAGGTTGTTGTTGGTCTCAATCTTAGTCAGTGCAGAGATGTTGAAGAAATAAGACTTTATTAAAGTAACAAAGCCGAGAGGAACAGCCGCCCCATCAAACTGCCTCTGGCTTCTGATTGTTAATACAAAACATATTATCCACTCAGAGATGAAACCCTTACTTTCCCATTGTGCTGACTGGCCAGCTACCATTATCTTTGCCCTTCTATTTTTGTTTATAATTTCTGATTGGTTGACCATCTTTATCTTTGCCCGTCTATATTTTGTTTATTATACCTGATTGGCTGGTCATCATTATATTGATGTCCTCCTGTGCATTACCTCATGGTGGCTTGCTGAAAAGTTGCACTCTTCGCCAAATATATCGAGCTTCCCTTTAATTGGAGGTGATTTGATAATTCAGATGTCTTTGATGGTCTGCACCTGGCACTAGGATGGAACCTTCCAAGCTCAGGTCATGAGAACTTCACCTTTCATATGTACAGTTCACTCTCAGTCATTCAGACTTTAACAGATATAACACATTATCCATGATTTACATTCTTTTGTTAGTAGGACAATATCATTTCTATATTTTACTGTTAAAATTCACAATACCAGAAGCATTAATAATTAAGAGATTGTTTACAAAATAATGTATTATTTTATTTATTTTTCTTTTAAGAAATATTGTCCTATGATTGTCCTGCTAAATATATTCTGGTATGTAGTTTTTTTCTGGTAAATATTTCTTACATAATTCTATAAATATAATTCTATAAATATAATTCTATAAAAACGTTCAACTTTATTCGCAGTAGTAGTACCATCATAACATTAAGCAATATTTTTATGTCACAGTTTCTTCAAGTTAAACCAGACTTTTATTTTGAAGGGTTGCTGTGAATGTCTTTACGTTTCTGTTTATATACATGACTATCGTTTTTCTTCAAAGAAAGGATCAAACACTCAGTAAAGGAAACCGAGTATTCGTCTGCACCATGCATTCACGCAGAAACACACAAAACAAGCAGGATTCAGAATTAAACAGTATTTTAGCAGCTTAATATAAATAGACAATATTCAGTAACATATTTTGATTTAAGTGTACTGACCTGCTTTTTGATGTATCTATCCACAATTTGGCAAATTCCATGACATTCCATGTTATCCAGCACATTTTTACTTAACTCTACCTGTTGTGGTAATTGTGTTTAACGTGATTTGCTCACTGTAATGATGAAGTGAAGCAGTATGATGTTGAGTGATGTAGAGCGAGGGTGTTTTGTGATGAGTTGTGACTGCCGCACTGCTTCCCTCCAGGTGTTTGTTTTTGTGACTGAGGAAATTGCTCATAAATTTCAAATGACGCTTTGCAGAGAGACTCAGATTTCCCCAGATTCTCTCACAGTCAAATTTACGATACAGCAGAGAACTGGTGCTGATATTAATGGATAGCGCCCGCATCCGCCTTCTCCCATTTGGGCACAAAAATGCAAACAAATACACTGCTATAGCGACTGTTGAGGAAAAGAATTTTATGATTGAAGTAATTACTACAGTCCTAGATTTATTCTTTTAGCTGAACAAATCAGAACTGCATTAAATCTGTCATGTTTATTGAATTAGCCTCCCAAAGGGTGCATTTATTTTTGTCTCTTCAGTGGTGATGAAGAGTAGCCAGTCCCTATATAATATGTAAATATAGAAAGAGTATGTATTGTAGGTCCCTGCAGTGTGTGTGGTGTGACCCACCTTTTATTCCTGTTTGTCCCTGGATATGCAGGAAGGACCTTGCTAGAGGAAAAGTCTTGTTTAGTTTGCATGTAGCATCATGATATGCTTGTGCCAGCAATTTTCTATCATTTTTCCCTTTTGCACTTGTAGGACAATGACAATGACCCCGAACCAGTTTGACCCTTTCCCTCTATTCTTGCTCTAATTGCCTCTCTATTCTGTTTCTCACAATTAGGGCCTAAACTGTCCAGCTGTTTAATTTTTAACATATATTAATGGATTTATTGATTTATTTACTTAGTTAATATTTATTTATAATTAATTAATAAATTAATAATTTTTTTAACATTATATATTAGGCATCAATATATTTGATCTCTGTTTTCTATTTCAAAATGATTGAAAATTGTACACACATAATTATAAGTTATTTAAAATTTATGAATTATATAAAAAATAAATATAGCTGTTTTTGTTTTCAAAATATATTATTAATATTTTTATTTTTTGCATGTATTCATTTATTTATTTACTTTATTATTCACTTGCTTACAAATAAATTATGCATCAAAATATGTTTTTTTGCTGTTTTTTCTTTAAATAATTAAAAATATAGAAATATACACATATATAAGTATAATGTAATATATAAACGATCAAAAAAGCCATTAAAGATCCCCCTGTCTTTCTACTTTTCTAAAACAGTTTATGGTTATACCTAGATAGGTATTTTTATACATTTTCTTTGAGAAACATCTATCTACAGTATCTGTCTATCATCAATTTATTGACCTATCTATCTAATAGCCTTTATTATTTTAAAAGTATTACGTATTAAAGAATAAAACAGCCCTCAAAGCTTTCGCGGTCTCTTACATTTATGTCTTACACCAGTCTAGCTGATTAGTTTCCCTCAGAAATCCTGCTTGAGTGGAGCGTAGTTAAATGTGACTGATACTGAGGCTCTAAATTTGTGTTTAATGATAGCAAATGCAAGTACATCTTAGTTACACGCAGATCCTTGAGAAATCTGTGTGTATATCACCACCGAGTGGCCGTGATGTGATCTGCATGTTAGTAATCCCCTCACGAGCCGGCGATGCCCCAGAGGAGTGTGGCTTTAGACACACCATGATTGAAAACAGAGGAAAAAGGTCATCGGATAGGGTGGCGCTGAGCGTGTAAACCAACAGGAGGGAATACATTAAACAGAAGAAAGAATGAGGAGGAAAGAGCAACGGCTGTGCTCTCAGATCAGGAGAATTCACCAGATTATGTATATTTCCAGGCTGCCACACGCTGGGATGGAAGTTCTGGTTAAATGCTGGTGTTCTCGCTCTTTCTGGGTCTCTGCTAGAATTATGCTGAATGCTGCTGTATATCAGAACAGCTCAGCTTATTTGATTTGACGTGAGCCATCAGTCAGAGCTCTGCGCTGTGTGTGTGTGTGGTTTTTTAAAGCCTATTCTGTCCCTGTTGGCTCTTTCTGAAAGCATTTAACTGCATCATGCTGTTGGCCACATGCATCCTTTATGTGTTCAATTTTGACAGTGATTGTGTGTGTGTGTGTGTGTCTGTTCATGTGTGTACAGAAAAATACACATCTGTGCTCTTGTACCTGCTTCCCTTTCTAAAAGTTAGAACAATGAGTAATACTTTTCTTTTTATTTCTTTTTATTTCTTCTTTGTACAGCTTTCTATAATTTAACTTTGAGTCTGTAACATATAATTTAGTTTAATACTGAAAGGTGATTTTATGGCAGATAGTTGATGTTAGCTGTTATTATTAAATATAATATTCATACTTTAAAAAAAACGTATATGTGCATTATCAAAAATATATGTATGTGTGTGTATGTGTGTGTGTGTATATATATGTGTGTGTGTAACCTGTATTTATCTAGATTTATAACATTATTAAAGGATTTACATTTATTAATTTCAGTAATATTACTGAAATATTCCTATTTGAGAGATAAAATAATTCTAAATCATTTTATAGCTTATAGATATATTTATTTACCTATCTAAAATGTATTAATTATCAAAAAAATGCACTTTAATGAATTATGTATTCATGAAGGTATATGTGAAGATACTGTATTTGCCTTATCAAATCAGCATGACATTAAACATAATAATAAATAATTATTATTATTATTACAACAATAGTTTTTTTTTTTGTTTTTTTTTTTTACAGTATCGTTGTACAACATTAATAAGATACCAATATATTCAGTATTTCTTCTTTTCTGGTCCTTTTTTTGCATGTTTTTCCAACTCTGTCATCTGTCTGGTACAGATCTGTGTATGAACAGACATCACACGAGGACAGCTGAAAGCTAACAGAACACGAATAGAGTGACGTTCACAAAGAAGGAGTGTGTTGGAAGTGTGTTTAACACTGTCTTCTCCACAGGAGTTGCTCTGACACACTGTAGGATATTGAACCGCGTGTGAGAGTATAAACACTGAATCTTTTAGCAGAATTTGGACTGTGTGTGTGTGTGTGTGTGTGAGAGATAAGTGCCAGACAGTAGTGATGGGGTATTAATAAATGTAAAGTTTCTGTTGCAAAAAATACTGATAGAAAAATGTCAGATTTAAAAATGTGTTCTTTACATTTAACATAATGTTCAAAGTGTTGCCCGTAAATCAACTTAAATAGTAAATATTATTTTATTATCTCATTATTTAGCCACTTGAAGAATGTTTTGCGTGTGTTTACCCTCCGGGTCATCACTGTGCATAATGCTCATAGCTTAGCTTGAATTTAACACAATATTACTTTAATATCTTATATTATTTTAAGCATTTTAATAAGTTTTTACTAGAAAGCATACTGGTAAATTTGCTGAATTTAAAGGGTCAACGCTGTACGTAATGTGTAAGCTTGTGGTTGACTTGTTGCCGTTTCAGTCCTGTCTTTCACAGATGAATACATTTATGCATCTTCAGCAGAGCTGTTATTCTCCGTCGTTCACTACACTAATGTCTGATTCATTCTGCATCACATACGCTCAAGTGCACAAGAGAGACACCTCCAAGAATTCACTAATTCGGTGTTGGAGTGCAGGTTCAGAGTGGAAGAGAGGTGTTGTGGGACGTGTTATGCTCTTTTCATCTGCATTCTGAAGTCTCACTGAAGCATATCAGAATCAAGAGCTCTACGGTTCACTTCCTCTTTATGACTAGTTGTGTTCACATGCGCTGAAACGATTTTTAAGCTGGAGGCGAGGATATTATAATTCTTACCTACCAGAAACAGATTACCATGTGGCTGCTGTTGGTCTTTTACTGCGGATATTTATGATGTGAATAATGTAGCTAGAGTTTAGGTTTATGAGGGGAAAAAAATTACACACTTTTTTTTACACACATTTTAATGAGTCAATAAAAACCCATAAAAAATGCATATGCGGAAAATGTTAAGGACACTTTGGTGTCAGCAATATTCTGGCCCAGCTGTAAGAATTCAAAGTTATTTGTCTTGTAAGAATGTGAAAAACTAGTTGACTAGTTGGTTGTGTAAACAATTAGTGGACTTGTTATTTTAATTTTTTTATAGGATAACTAACATATTTTGAACAAGGAAAAAACGAGAACAATGCTTACAGCAAATATTGACAGTAAGTTATATAATGTAATTATTTTTTACAATAGTTCAAATTTAGGTTTTATGTTATTAATGTTGAGTCAAGTTTTTTTTTCTTGATCCATAAGGTTTCTGACGGGAATTTTTAAATTAGAAGCATATGCATTTAATACTTTACCACTTCTTTGCTAATGCTCACAAAATTGGAAATTCAGCATCATGACAATTAGTTTTATTACCACTGGTTTTCAGTTTGGCATGAGGCAAAAAACTTTTTTATAATTTTTTTTTCTCTATTGAGACGTGTATATAACTGAAATGGCTTCTTGAACAAAAAAAATAAAGCAGTGGGAAAATGTACAAAGTTTACACAAAGGTTACACTGGTTTTAAAATATGTGCATGGTTAGATTTTTAGAATACACACGAAACTCGACTTCCCTTTCGGAAGATATAGGTATAAATGTGGAATTAGTCATTGTGAACCACACAAAAAAAATGGTTGTGTTAAAAACCATTCGACAATTCAAAATTCTTTTAAAGACAAGTTTTTAACAAGTGTCTCTCAGATATCATCTGAAATGGACAAACTGAAAAAAATGTCCTGTTTACCCATGTCCTAATCATTTCTGTTTTGTGTCATCCTACAGGAAGTTCTATTACATTACCCTGTTACGGGACCCTGTGTCTCGGTACCTAAGCGAGTGGAGACACGTCCAGCGAGGGGCCACGTGGAAAACCTCTCTGCACATGTGTGACGGACGAACGCCGACGCCAGAGGAGCTGCCTCCCTGCTACGAGGGTACAGACTGGTCGGGCTGCACGTTACAACAGTTCATGGACTGTCCGTACAACCTAGCTAACAACCGACAGGTGCGCATGCTGGCCGACCTCAGCCTGGTGGGCTGCTACAACATGTCCTTCATCCCAGAGAAAAAACGCGCACAGGTGCTACTCGAGTCGGCCAAGAAAAACCTACGAGACATGGCCTTCTTCGGCTTGACCGAGTTCCAGCGCAAAACGCAGTATTTGTTCGAACGGACCTTCCGCCTCAAGTTCATCCGGCCCTTCATGCAGTACAACAGCACGCGGGCTGCCGGCGTGGACCTGGACAATGATACGGTGCAGAGGATCGAGGAGCTCAACGACCTGGACATGCAGTTGTACGACTACGCCAGGGATCTTTTTCAGCAGCGCTACATGTACAAGCGACAAATCGAGCGAAGAGAGCAGCGCCTAAAGAACCTACCCCTCTTCCCCTTTCGTCGGGGGCCAAGCTCCGATCCTGCTTTCAGGGATGATGTGCGGGAGTCTGAGGCGTCCCGATTACCCACGGAGGACTACATGAATCACATCATCAACCGCTGGTAGCAGTGCTGGGGGGAGGGGGATGGAAAATACAGGCTGACGAAGAGGAGAAGGCTGCGATCCCCAGGTCAAATCATGCGGGAGAGGAGCACGGCGAATGAGAAAGAGACAGAACTTTAGCGCCACCATAAAATACGGCCCTCCCCCCTTCTGTTGCGAACCAGGATATCCCGCGGACGTCTCGGAGAGGAATGACTCCAAATGCGGGATGCTTTTGCGTGTTAGGTCAGAAATGACTGACTAACTTAAAGCACTGAGCCTGAACTTAAAACTAAGAGGTGAAGACTTCTACAGGCGCATTCGCCAACGGAAGAAAAAAACAAAACATACGTAAAAATTATCGGAATTATATTCACTTCAGATTTTAAAAGAATGAACCGAATGAAATTGTATAGAGGTATTTGCTTAAATGTCTGCTGCCATTTCAGCCATGAATTTGTGACGATGACGGTCTGTCTCTTTATTTTTTAGTTTGTTATGGTTTTATTATTTTTAAAAGGGATTTTTTTCGTCCCTCAAAGAGTTAAAACTCACAGCACTGAGACCAACAGAGCTGCCTAACACTTATTGGATGCAATTTATTAGCTTTTCATAATCAGTGATGACTTGAAAAGGTGTGTTCTGTAGTCCTTTTTCGTGTGCATTTGCACGTCGGTTGCAAATTTCGATGGACGGATAGACAAAGCGTGGACCATAGCCATTATTTAAGCTTTCAGCATACTGTATGCGAAAATCCCGTGAGCTAAATGTACTAATATAACCTTACCGAATGTTAGAGGCGTTTTGTTTGTCAGATCCAACGGATGTCTTGCGTGATGTTATTGGCCGAGTTGTCATCAGCACCCAATTTCTTAGTAGCCCAAGCAGGAACCTGGTGGAGATCCAAAGAGGAAACTGTGTCTTATTTTACACTTAGTAAAAATGGGCTCTGTGCCAATTGCTCCGAATGCAATTGGCTTTGTAATGACGCCTGTGTGTCAGTTAATAACAGGAGTGTCGTAGAGTTTGCTTGTAAGCGTGTGTGCGTGTGTGTGTGTGTGTGTGTGTGTGTGTGTGTGTGTGTGTGTGTGTGAAAGAGAGAGCTCGCAAAACGCAGGAGCAGAATGAAGAAGGAGCAAACGCAGCCTTTATAAATATCACCACCATTCCCAATTCCCAGAGACTACTCATTATTTAGTATGCGGGTGCATGGAGGGTGACTGTGTGTGTTTGAGATTCTGAGTATCTTGAGGATGACTGTTTTAAGTACGCAAGCATGTTTGGGTGTTACGTTTTTCTGTATGAATGTGTGCGAGCACGTGTTTCATGACCAATCTCTTGCCATGGTCCTCAGGGACTGAAGCTATCACCAGTAAGGGGAAAGGAATGATGTCACATGTCTCCCCTTATGCAAATCTCTGAGTTGTTTGTTGTTAAAGAAGTAGCTCGCATAGAACGATTACAATTTGGCCATTGTTTACTGAGATGTTTTGCAGAATGCTCAAGCTTCTCCTTTTCAAGCAGTGATTTTGAAAATGGACTGGAGCTGCGTAGCACCTGAACTATTTAAAATGTTTCTATATTTATAGCATTCGTTGTACGATATAGAGCAGCTTGAACATCCTGCAAAGGGCCTCCTTTTATGTTCGACTAAATAAAAGAAAGTCATAGTGACTTGAAACAACATAAAAGTCAGTAAATAATGACAGAATTTTACTTTTGGGGTAAACGGTTCCTTTAAGTTGGCGACTACATAACAACTTCAGAGTAAACAGTATGTGAATAAGGTATCAGGAAGAATTACCCTACTGGAAATGTGTCCTTTCTGTTTAACTGACACTAAAGGTGTTTTGGAGGGAAGTTTTGACTTTACTTAATGTACACGTATACTAAATATGCACGTACTGCATATTTAACCAAACCTAGAGTGTTATGTTTTTCAGGAACAAACGTCTTCTCATAAATGATCCACATAGTACATGTATGATCTTTATGAAGGCAGCCCTTTATTAATGTCTCAGTGGGATGCTATCATTCCCTTCAGCTGATATGCTCTTAAAGAAAACCCTCGGTGGGTTGTAGTAATTGTTGGTCTCATTGCAAAATAGATTAATGACCAAGTGTTCCTCATTCTTAATTCAACCACGGCATCCAGCCAATCTGAATAGAGTATTGGTGTGTTTTAATAAAAATGGTCCTTGCATCCGACTGTCCAATGTTAGGCCAGAAACCTACTCTACAGTGACGCTAACAAACCTCAAAACTCTGAGCCAGCTTCAAATGTTTGTATTCGGGTTACTAGCTATAGACGATTAAACTTTTACTTAGATTCTCTTCAAACTGTTTCTCAACCATGATGCTAGTTGACCTGAAAGAGTAAACCCCCTATAGCACCCCTTGTGGTACTGATAAGAATGCAGCACAGATCTGAGTTGCGTTATCAGATGTATCCGGGCTGTTTTCAGAACAATCTCTAAAATCCGAGGCGTTTGCCGTCCTCTGGAGAATGTTTCTGGCCTTATGTGAGTCTAGCAAATCGAAAGAATGTGTGTTTGCAAGCGTGCGAGAGCAGCACTAGCGAACCCCTGAGCTCTGCTCTCGGGTGCATTTATTCATCACATCCAGTTCATCTGCTCTGGGTATTTTTCTCATCAATTCAACAATGGATCGTCAAATACACCATTAAAAAAAGATTTCATTTTTATATAAACACATCAGCGCTTCCTGTCTTTATTTTTAAGTGTCTCTAAACTCACACAAACACATTTAAGGTAAAGTATATCATGTGTTACTTTCTATTTTTATGTCTATGGGCATTGATTAATACAGAGAGTAAGTTTCACTCTTTACTCGTTTGGGAAAATGAATAAATTATTAGGGATTTTTTATTAGTTTTATTAGGGATGCTTTTCAGTGGAAACCTTGAAGGCATGTGTGCAGCATCATGAATAAAGGTGTAAAATATTTGACTTATATACTGTATGAGGTTCTGAAGTACCATTACGCTTAAATATTACAGTACATGTCAAAAGAATGATTTACCAGCCCTGTGTTTGCAAAGGCACACAGTATGTCACCTGATGGCCATATTGAAATGCCCAGTTATGTGTTATATAGAACTACCTCAGTTTAAGAGCAAGTCAAAGTACAAGTTAAAACTACAGTATTTATAACTTGAGAATATATTTCTGGATCGATTTCACATACAGTATAATAAAATGTGTTTCTAGTAATTGGCATAAACCGTAACTAAGGACACAGTAAAAAAAAAATTTCTTTTTTTTTTGTTTGTTTGTTATTTATTAATTTAACAAGCATACATTGCATTGATCAAAATTGACAATAAATGTTTTTTTTCAAAGAATCATGTGACACAAAAGACTAGGGAAATGGCTACTAAAAACAAAAATTTGCCATGACAGGAATTTATTTAATTTTACTTTTGTGCTGTCAAACAATTAGTCGCATCCCATATAAAAGTTTTTGTTTGCATAATATATTTGTGTGTGCTGTGTATATTTATTATGTATATATAAATGCATGAATGCATATATTTAAGAAAAAGTATTATTGTTATATACCGTATGTATTGACAGTTCAATATGCCAGGTCAAAAATGATGGATACATAAAAATGGACAGCAGGAATGACCCTTCGACCGCACACACACATACACCAGCGCTGCTGTGAGGAGCTCAAACGTAAAGCTGACAGACATCATCACACACACCGAAGCAGGCTGCAGAAGCGGCTGACTCAGACGAGAACACTCTCCCTGGTAATTACAAAATACCTCCTGGCACGGATATCAAGACACGCTTCTTTGTCCTGTTGAATTGAACGGCAGAGAAGCAGCGTATCAGCAGCCATTATTGTCTGAAATGGATGGGGGTAATCACTCCGGCTCCTCTGAGTTCTGCAGGGGTAATGAATTGCCACACTGTGTCTCTTGGACAAGAGCCACGCCGAGAATCACTTGCACCCGGGCCATTGTTCTGCCAGGATATAATAACAATTCCCAGTATGACAAATACAGTATATAGAGAGAAGATGAAGTGGCTGGAAGAAGAATTAGGAGAATTTCTATAGCTCTGCACAATAGATGACGAAGGTCCACAACGTACTTTTGTTTTGAGCTTAACATTTAACCATTGGCCTCAGCAGATTTTTTAATTCATTAAAACCAAAAGAGACCAAATTTGTTTCTAAGATGTTTCCATATTTTTTTAGGACTGGAGTGAACCAGTAATTTTAAAGTGCTAAAAAGTGTAATGTGCTGCACCTTGTTTTAATCTTGACTTTCTTCTGTGAAACACATTTTGTCACTTATAATGAAAGCCAATGAGATCCAATATTATTTCAGACCCCATTTGATGAGAAGAAAAAAGTCATTTTGTAAATACATGATGGAAAAAAGTACACTTTGAAGCATTAAAACTGCTTAAAACTACTAAAAAAACAACACCCAGTTTTCAGTTGTAATGTACTTAGTAATGCTTTCAAATTATTCAAGTGTTAAAAGTCATTGATTTGTCATTTGAGAAGTAAAAAAGATTTAGATGGTATAGTACTGTCACATTAAATAAATTTAAACACAATACAAACAAATATTAAATGTTTACAAATACTCCATTAAACATATGAATGCATTGCATAAATGCTTTAAGCCGCCTGGCCCCAGTTGTTGGTCTCTGATTTTGTTGTCTGAATGCTTCCTTTTTTTCTGGAGGTGACCAGCTCACATCTGCATTGTCCTGTTAAAGGAACAGAAAGAATGATGTAACACTTAGCATTTAAGTATCTTTGAGAAATCGAAAGATATAATACTTCTACCATTGCAGCACAAGAGTGGTTTAACTGAAAAGGATATTACTACTCTTTCTATACTAACTTACATATTAAAATATAATACATATAGTTTTTAATAGAGAATTTAGAAAACAAAAGATATAGCGCTTACGTTTTTAAATAAGTCTAAGTAAAACTGAGGTATCTAACAGACTAACCATCTTCAGGGTGAGCTGGGACATGGGGCTTAATGTTTCTGCCTCACCAGTTTGGGCTTCAGTGGCAACTTGCTGATTTCCACACACCGTACTTTTTCGGAGATGGCTCACATACATCTATACTGTCCTGCTGAAATAACAAACATAACCATGTAATGCTAGGCAGTTTTAAAGAATGCTTCTTAAATCCAAAGAGATATATTTTTATCATTTGGAAATAGTTTTTTTTTATTATTTAAATAACTGACCTAGATAACATTGTAGCTTAAAGACAGTGTTAAGTTTATTTGATAAATCTATAAATAAGTAAAATAAGTAAAAATCAGAAATGGAAAGAACTTACTGGTGACTTCAGCTGCCTTTGCTGCTGTCTCCACTGCTCCCTCCGCTTCTGCTTGTGCTGCTCTGCGATTCTTTGGTTTGCTCCCTGTCTCTGTAAAGTCCCAGAATACACAGGCACCACTTTTGAGGTCCTGGAGGGAGAAAGTAACTCCTTTGTGGAAGAGAAAGGCGTGCTCAGAAGTTCAGCAAGCTTCCGTTTTCCTGCCTTTGTGGTTCTGGTGGGCACTGATGCTTTCTTCAGACACCCAGTGGACAGTGGAGACCTGGCAATCACTCCTGCTCCCTGTGAGGTCCTGGGATATACAGGGTTCCTGCCAGGTAATGGAGCCACCTGTGGGCACTTGAAAGGAGAGGCTGGAGACATCTGCTGGAGCAGTTCCTTCTTTAGCAGCTCTTTTAATTTGGGCCTTTGCCTCTTTGCAGACTTTATGGGTACGAGTGCTTCCTTCTCAGAAACAGCTCTGCGGGACACCTGCATCAGCTCCGGTATTTTGAGCCTCTGCCTCTCTGGAGGCTCTTGGGCCACGGGTGCTGCCTTTTCAGGAGAGGTTCTGAGGGACACCTGCAGCATCTCCTGCTTCAGCTGTTAAGGTGTTTTGCCCCTCTGCATTTCTGGGGGCTTTTGGGCCACAGGTGCTGCCTTCTCAGGAGAGGCTCTAAGGGAAAACCTGCAGCAGCTCCTCCCTCAGCCGCTCGGGAATCTTGAGCCTCTGCCTCTCTGTGGTCTTCTTGGGTAGAGGTGTTGCCTTCTCAGAAGAGGCTTGGGGCTTCTCTTGCTACAGCTCCTGGCTCAGTGGCTCAGGGATCTTTGATTTTTAATGCAGTGAGGCAGGCACAGGTTCTCTCTGTAAAGATTTTGTTCCTCTCTGTGTAGACCTAGCAGGAACCGATGGTTTCATTTCACTAGCTGCCAATAGCACGTGCTGCCTCAGATGCACAAGGATCCGGAGTTTTCCATGATGTTGAGACCCAGTGGGCACAGGATCACTTTGGGCGGTGTCACCAGGCACAAACAGGTGCTTCCTGAGCCTCCCTCTGCCTCACCTGCTTATGTGTCTTTAACGAGTTCCCACACTCAGGCTTCTTCTGCCTCCACTCTTGCTTCACCTGGTTAGTGGTCTTCACTGAGTTCCTACACTAAGCCTTCTCAGACGTACCAAGCACAAGTGATCCCTGAGGCTTCCTCTGTCTCCACTTCCTCTGCTGGTCTGTGGTCTTCAGAGATGTGTTTGAGAAGCCTGAGCCCGAGAAAAATGGTCATATTCTGTAAATTTGGCACTGGACGATTTGTAGAATATAGGAGGATGTTATCTATGTATACAGGCATAATTATTAACAATATGTTTCAAAACTCATAAATTATTCAAATCAGTCTAAGACTCCATTAAACTTTCCTCCACTGAGTAGCACGTCTGTTATCTATTATCTCAAAGCACAAAGCTGATTTTTTGAAAAGTTATGAAAACATTAAATTAAAAAATCTAATTCAGATAAAAAGAGCATACTTACGATCACTCGCCGAAACTCGCTACAATATGAAAGATTCATCTGCAGTCCTATTTATAGTCTACTCACCAAACCTTCTATTCGAATTCAGCGATCATAATGACGTAATAATTGTCCGAGCCCTCTCGTCTTATTTGCTAAAAAAAAGAGCAAAAATTCAAAAGACACAGTTGCTATAAATAATACAATTATTTTAAACAATTGGATCATTTGTATTAGACACTTTCTTGATTGTAGTTTTCTTTCACACCACTAGAGGGTGCGTAATATACGCTCTCAAAGCAACTAGGACGTAGTGATGGACTTGAATAGGTTACGTTATGTGTTTATTTGATGTTTGCTCTGTTATTTTTGATCAAAGACATGGACAATAAATCGATTAGAATGTCCCACTTTATTTTCAAATGTATTAGTATTTCCATATTCACAAACTCATAGAAAATAACCAAAACAATCCAAGGTTCCTTTTCAGGAACTCGAGCTGCGTCGACGAGACGCTATGGGAACGCCCTCAGCATGACGGCTCTGAATAGTGTGTAGAATCAGCCAATGATGAGTTGGGACGTCATAGGCGGGTGACGTCACTGGCCAGGA
>JAUCNO010000663.1:1758653-1776967 GCA_032353835.1 Enteromius viviparus | reverse complement strand
GTTTTAGTAAATAATAAAACTGCGTTTTAGAATAGGCTTCAGTTAGGGGGAAAAAGGAGTTTTCCCCATGCGTCTTATCATGAGTTTTTATCCCCATTTTCAATTGCTTTACTTCAATGGTAGGTTAGAATTTTTTGAATAAAAGATCAAAATGATAAACAATGCAGATTTATTTTCAGTCACCTTCACAGATTTACCAAGCATGCCAATAATAGTGGAGGGTAATACACAATTTATTTTTAATATTACATATATATAAATATAATGCTTATACATTTATTTGATTCAAAATATTTAAAAAACATAAAGTGAAGTACTGTTATGATTTAAAATTACCATTTTATAATTTAAATTATCTTAAAATGTGATTTGTTTCTGTTATTGCAAAGCTGAATTTTTGCATAATCCTTCAGTAATTTTATGACATAAAGATATGGTCCTCAAGAAATGCTTAAATACTCAAGAAGTACTACATCTGTTTATATTGGATTATATAAAGATTTGTTGATGTATATATATAGTTCTAAAGAATAGCATTGTCATTGCCATTGTCTTTTCCAATTACTGAATAAAAGTATTATTTTCTTTCAAAAATAAAATCTTAGCGACCCTCAAACTTTGGAAATATTCATTAAAGATTTGTGCTTTTTATGTGTTCACTTGTCTTACCAGTTGTGTACATACTTGCGTACTCTTTCTGTAGCGGTCTTGTTTTTCCACACAGGTGACCTTGTGCACGTACACAGAGACATATGATCACACCGCTGTTTACCATATCCACTTATAGAAGCCAAAGCACATTTTTTCCTTTCATGAGCTAAAGGTGATCTTTACTGCGGTAGGAAATGGCCAAGATCTGTCATTGCTCTGACAAATGTAGGCCAATTTTGTAGTGCTACACTTGTTAAGTGTAGCACACCTAGCAGCTGTGTTAACCAGCCTTCTGGGAGAGGAGCCAATGCAGTATAGTTGAGTAAAAGATCAAGGAAGTGTGCTGTTTAGCCTGGGTCATTTAACTTAGCTTTTCCTGTGCAGCACTGACAGCATGCTGCAATTTCACTATGCATTTTGCATGACATTTACACACAACCTTTAGTTATTGCTTAATCAGTTTAATTAAAAGCTTTGATGTGAAGATTGCACAGAAAACATGCTTAACACTTTCAAAGGATATGTTTTTTCTGAAGCTAAATTCAAATCTTTTCACAGAGAATGAAAACAATTTGTCATCTGAGGGTGTAAATAGTTTTGTGTCTAGTGGTACTTGGTTTGAACAGCTTATTCATATTGAAGCATGTAAAGGTCATATTTGCATGTTAGAATTATGTTTCCTTTTTTTCAATCACGAAATTGACATCATGGGTAAAAAAAAAATGGATCAAAAAGCTCATTCACTTGGAGAAATGCCAGAAATGTGTGATTTAATAGCAACATGTAACCCTTCTACCTGAATTGAAAAGGTTCGTGGGTAGTTCACATGCAAATTAAAAGATATGCATAATGACTCCTTTATTCTAATCTTCTGAGATTAGATCTGTGGCCAAAGGTAAATTAAATTAATCTTGTAGAATGGTTCTTAATAAAAGTGGGAAGAATCTGACAGCTATGATATTTTACAACCAGTATTTAGTATCACATTGCACAGACTGTGCTTTCTCGGTCTCGGTTACATATGTGACCCTCATTCCCTGAAGAAGGGAACAGAGACATCACGTCGGTGATCAACAAATAGGAATCTCTCTTCAAGAAAAACGTGTATGAAAACACGCCTATGAAATTGTCATGCGCTGATTAACATCCAGCTGCATCTGTTCGCAGCGCGGGTATAAATAAGCAGCAGATAAAGCGCTCATTAGTTCTTAGCTGAGGAGCCTGCCCCCTAGCGGTGGTACAGGACCATGGCGACGGGACATGACATCTCCGTTCCCTTCTTCAGGGAACGACGGTTACATATGTAACTGAGACGTTCCCTTTCAGTCGGTCACTCCAAGTGACGTCGGTGACCATCGAATAGGGATCCCTAACAAAGTGGGAGTCTCTCGTGCCCACAATGTTTGGCCTCTAGGCCGGGACTCTTACCACAAGATACCAGAACTGCACTAACATCAGTAACTGGAGCACTGGGCCATCTGAGAAGACGTGCGGAAGTCCAGCCTTCCTGTAGGAATATAGATATGAAATATAGGAAGTGATTGAACCCTCATGGACAGCAGCCTGCCAGGGGAACATGTTTTTGTTTGTTTTTTTAACCGTGGAATACCTACATGGGGTCCTCAAAGGGTACCACAAATGGGACCCCAGCCCTCTAGCACTCTCACAGGATTCATCGCATCGAGGGCATGGTGTCAGATGCTCCGCAACATCCGGCTGCCAAAGGGGGACGGAGGAGCTCGACAGAGTCTACTTACTGGACACTGTGGAGAAGTTGTTGCCACGCTGACCAAAACCGGGCCACTCTGTGCCTCTACCTGTTTGAGGTGAGAACACTGGATTCTGGTTCCACGCGAAGGCTGTAAAATCTAGCGAACGTGTTAGGGGCCGCCCAGCCCACAGCTCTACAAATATCTGCAAGCGAGGCACAATGGCTAAACTTCTTTTTGAGTGAGCTCGTACACTGAGGGAGCAGGGCACACTTGGTAAGCCAGGGTGATGCCATCCTCTGCTTAGAGACGGCATTCCTCTTCTGCCGGCCTCTGTGACAGACAAAGAGCTGGTCTGAGGTCTTGAAGCTTCGTGTCCTGTCAACATAACATCTTAGTGCTCGGACGGGACATAGCAACAGCAGGGCAGGGTCTGCCTCCTCCGAGGGCAGCGCTTGGTCTCTAAATGGAGTCGTGGGAACCTTGGGCACCTCGGGCCGAACTCTAGGCTCGATTTGTCTACGGAAAATGCCTGCAGGTCCCCTACCCTATTGATATCCCCTACCCTCAGATGCTTCCAACTCCATAGGAGGAGGTGGCGGGCGAGCTGTGACATGAGATGGGAGCGTAGACCTCGATGGTTGATGTACACAACGGGCACTGTGTTGTCCATACGGACTAGTACGTTTCTGCCCTGTAAGTGCTTCTTGAGACAAGTTAAGGCTAGGCGTACTGCCAACAGCTCGAGGCAATTGGTATGCCAATGCAGATGAGGTTCTGTCCAAACCCCTGACACTGCATTCCCGTTGTACGTGGCACAGTGGTGGAAGCATCTGTGAACACAATGCTCTGGGGGCACTCCAGCCCAGAGAAAAGAGAGGCCATCCCTGGGTCGCCCGTCCTGGCCGCTCACCCTGTTCGCTTGCAGCCAGCTTGGCGGGGGCCAGACGGCTGCCCGGCGACTAGCTCCACAGCGCTGCATGTTTTTGTGGCTGCTGTGTTGGCTGCATGGGAGCAGGGGCGGTGGTTGTGGCCAGGGGCTTTCCTTGGCGACGAGCAGTCTGAGGATGTGCCTTCAGTGGCTGGGTGGAGGCAGCAGCTGCACACTGAGGCAGAATAGCACCAGCAGCAGCACCGTTAGACCATACCGCCCCTTGCGGCTTTTACCAACGTGAGCTCTACAACTAAGCGGAGGAACGGTTACCCCGCCCCCTTGCCGGTAGGGGAGTTTGGTCCGCAGCTCGGCGATGATCATCTTCCCAGAGAGAAAAGATGACTTATCCACTTGTCCATGCCAGGGAACAACTGCATCCAGAAGCGCACAAGTGGCTGCATGCACACAACAGTGGAGTAGTACATGCAGAGTAGATTGGTCATCTCGAAGCAAGATTCCTATTCGTCGGGAAACTTCGGCCAACGACGTCACTCCGTGACTCGGAGTGACCAACTGAAAGGATTAAAAGATTAACCTCAGTTGATAGAAATCTGTATATTCACCACACTACACTGATTCAAACTTCATTTACTTTTCTTAGGATACCATGGTCGAGGATAGAATCAATATAATCTGGAGTTTTACAGCAAAAGTTCTGGAGTTGGAATAGTCCAACCTAATCTCATAAAAATATGTACCTCTGTGCATGTTTTGTGCAACACAAAGCCTTACTGCTCATTTCACCATAGTTTCAAAGAGAAATGTCCAGAGTGGCGCTAAAACACAGGTTCCATAAGTGAACTCTGGCACATTTTATTACATTGATGTTATGTACTGCTATGTACAATGTAAATATCTGACTGTTGAGAAGTTAAGGCTCTATCATGTAAATATGCCCTACACTAAATCCAACCCTAAACCTACCTGACAGAGTTAACAAATGCAAAACTGATATAGAAACGCATTTGTTGATGCAAATATGTCATTTCAACTTTACACAGATTGAAACTGTTTAGTCAAACCGGAGCTCTTTGCCTCTCAAGTATGTCTCTGCATTCTGTTAGCTATACTGAACAAATCTACCTCTAAGAAAACCTATAGATATAAAGTTGGATTTTTGCAAAGCTAATGCTCAAAAGCATCAGTATTCAAATATCCCAGCATATTAATATTGTTTTGAAGTCATATTCTTCGAGTAATTGTGCACAAATTGCGCTTTATTTATTGAAACTGTAAATTTGTGTGAAAATGGAATGTGTTTGAAAGGAAGATGTCTGAGTTTTACTGACTCTAGTGTGACCGCAGTGACATGTACTTGTCGATACGTATTTTGTGTCTCACTAAAAAGTGCACCCAGCTATGTATATGCCATGAGATCAGGTGGGAATAGTCATTCCAGAACTGCATTTCCAACACAGACTATTGTAATTAATGTATAATTGAAAAAATCCAACAGAAGACAGAAAGTCATAAAGTTTGTGATTAAATGACGACAACATCTTTTAGTTTAAATCACATGTAATTTTATTTTTGTAATGTCACCAAACAAGACTTCTTTTACAACAGGGGAGGATTACGCAAGGAATAGAGAAGAGAGGAACGAAGCAACTGCATCCTCCGAGTCAGGGTTATATTTAGCTCAGACCAAGCAAACAATGCAAACTGATCATGTAATAGATAAAGACAGCAGTGTTCAAGCAGTGCACATGTAGAGTACTTTTGGGTATTGTTATTTGAGCAGATTAAATGTTTAGAAAATGGTCTCATGAGGTTAAGCAATTAGTTTATTCCTTTCTCTCCTCACCTATTATTTACATTCTGCTCTCACTGGATGCTAAAAGCAGAACGCCCACTTCTCAGAGAGACTCGTAAACTTTTATATAGTGTCTTCACTTAATTAAAAGTGTGTCCTTTATTGACGGTCTCTGCAGAAAGTTGACTGATGTCCATTTCTTCATTTTCCAGTCAAGTGTGATGGGACTTTATGGTCCAGCTGGGCACAGTGGAAATTCACCCGAATGTGGGTCGTACTTCATATCACAGTGACATCAGTCAATAAAGCTCAGAGAAATTGAAGATCTCTTTCCTTTCTAAGGCCAGATTTTATGTAGGTCTTTTGATTTTGGCTATGGGGCTGTTTTTCAGTGATTTAATAACTAGTGCTCCCACATCCGGATCTTTGTTGTTTTATCTCCACACAGATTAAATCGGGCAGTTGTGGTACATCAAACCAGGTCATGACACAAGGATTTTCTCCGGGCAATGAAGGAAAAAGTTACTGGAATACTTATTCAATGTTTTATTACATCTCCATGCATTGGAATTATATTCATCTGGTCAACTTTATATTAAAACATACTTACATAACCCTGAGCATTTCAAGAGAGGAACCAAACTGCAATAAATGGATTTACATAAATTAATAATACACAGGGCTGCACCGTATCCCGGAAATAATCCCCTTCCTTTGGCCATCGAGTTCTTCACACTGATTTATACTACACACTGTGCAATAATCTCTATTCCCTCTTTAAAACCACTATCACTGATGTAGGAGTATTAAATGCTTAAAAGAAACAACAATAAAGGAATTGTTTATAGAGATTCTGTAACTTCTACTGGTTTGTACAGGGGAATAACACATTTTTATTGTTTATTTTTTTTGGAAAAAACACCAACATCAATACTTTTACTTCAAGTTTTTGATTATTTCTTTACATTTTTTTTTATAAATGTGATATGAGTTTGGCAAATGGCGGGTTTAAACTCTGGTTAATTACCTCAAAAAGCACACACATTACCATCTACACCTCTGTTTCCTAAACATCTTTTGTAGTGTTGACTAATCACACGTTAATGGACGGATTTATCGTAAATAGCCTCTGCCAACTAGTCAGGCTATATGCACTTAAATAGACACTATATAATTTGTAAATTTTGACTCAATAATATGCAGCATATAACCTGCAGTATCTGCTTACTGTGATGTTTTATAACCGAAAGTTGAGTTTCGTTATACTAGCAATCAACAAACACATCGTGATCTTCATAATTTGACAGTGGTGCATTTGTTTGTCCTATCACATGTAAATGAGTAAAGCGGACATTTGTTTAGCTGCTGCCACTGGTACTACTCACCACCCTCCAGTACTAAAATTTAGCTCTGCCCGTAGAAAACAGGATTATTGTGCATGCTATCGGCCTCTTGTGATGTAACACATGAGCCTGTGCTGATAATCAGGACCTGGGACCATGGCCTGGCTCTCTAATTTAGCCACGGATAGCGGCTCTTTCCGTTCACAATACAAGGAACCATATCCGCCAACACTGACTTAATCAGGTGGTGAAAAGAGAACTGGCAGGAGGGCTCTGATTAAAATATTGTTTTTTAGCACTGCCTGGGAGAGCCAGGCTCCTTATTAAAAATTGATCCTCAAGCTGTGTCGCCTTGCGTTTCTGCCTTGCTGAAGAATTCATTACCTCTGCCACGCACCATGTCGCCTGCCTGGTATTCTTCATGTCACTGCACCCCTCCGCACCCCCCTTTCGTTTATCAATTCCTGAGATGCAAACAAACAAATATTCCAGAGGGAGGAGAGAGAAAGAGCAAGACGAGGAGGGAGGTTTAAACAAAAACACGCTGCCCCAAGGCCTACTCTGCATGTAGTACAAGACGTTTGATCAACAGCTTGAAAACCAAATGCTGTTTATTCTTATTTTCCTTCCTTTCATAAGTTTATCTCTTTATGTCTTATGCCTTTATTTTTTTATATCATCACTTTGCAATTTTTTTCCATCTCTAACAAATCAGAGACAATGGCCACATACAAACTGTAAATATTTGGGAGTGACGACCACATTTAAAGGCAGGAGTGATCCCCTAATGATAGTTCCATGTGTGTATGGAACGCTCTCTCATCTGTGTTAATTGACAAAGAGGAAACCATAGCAACGCATTGTAGTTAAGCCCCGCAGTTTAGCAAGTTTTGTTTTAGCTGCTGATAATAAAGTAAACATCAGACAGAACAGACGTGATAACATCCAGCAAACCGCACTAAACCGTTATTGGAAGAGGCATTGTTATGCATTTCAGCTATTTAAATCCCTGGTAATAAACAACTGGTTCTCACTCGACCGTAATGTTTGGGGTACCCCTAGACCTCTCTCCCGCCATCCTGCAATGTCTGAGGTAGTTGTTAATTAAGTTATTACCGATATAATCTCCAATATTTCCCATTAGTTGCCCCAACTTTATCAACTGTGCTATTTCAAATTCATGTTATAGGTTGCTTATAGGTTCACCTAAAACAGACATTACAAATGTGCCATTGTGATATTTCTTAGACAACATTCATCCCATTTTATTACCACAAACATTACAACAGAAATTTGAACATAACTGAGATTCCATTAAATCTCCTGAGCTATGAAAGAGTAGCCTCTGAGCACTAAAAAAATTCCCCTGGATTCGCTAATTTCCCTGTTGTTCTTCTCAGTATTTTTCTCTCTCCTTCTATCAGGCTTTGTGCTGGGATGTTGATTAAGAACTAATGCAAATGATGGAGCCTCAGCGTCAACCGCCACAGGAAATCAATATCCCGCAAACCCCTGCTCCTTCCCCCTCATTCCTTCGTACCGATAACTAGAGCCTCCTCAAACAAAACAATTAAAGACTCAACCTTAAACTCATTACCCACACCGCTGAACAAGAAAGCCTATTCCAGGATGACATTGAGGGCTGTTTGCTTCTCATTGTGAGCCTATTTGATATTCAGAACTTGTCTGAGACCTGTTTAAATACTCAGATTAATTGTGTTCATGTCCACTTGTCTTTGCTCACACAGGTGTGCCTCCGTGATTGATTTGCTGAGAGGTTTGTATTTCGTTTCCAATAATTTAGCCAACCAACTAGAACAACCTATAAGAGTACACGTTGGTTGAAAGACTGGAAGTGAAGAGCTTAAGTAGAGTCATTAATGAAAGAATTTTAAATAATCTTTACCTTGACTTTTTATTGTAGATGCGTAAATGGTAATGCAAATTGAATGTTGATGTATACAACTAATCAAGTAACAATATGATTGCACTATAAAGACAACAAGTTGCTGTTCTCCGAATTTCTGTATCACTTTATGGCTCCACACTGAAGACTGAAGCTTCCATTCATTAAAAACACATCAGTGCATGATGACATTTCCTTCTTGTCACTTGCAGGCAGTATTAATTAAGTTCTGGCACCTTTAGCAAATCTACATTTTGGCAATAGTGACAGTGAATCCTCAGTTAACACCCATGTCTTATCGTGTCTATCAAGATTATTGCCTTTGAGACCTTTGAACCCAGAGAATGGTAAAACCTTGCTTTTTTTAAAGTCAATTTGCCAGTGACATACCAGATTCATATAGCAATCTGTCTCCAAAGCTTCTCATTTTCACTCGTATGAGTCATTTGTCTGGGGTCTTATATGGGAATTTTATAAATGGGGTTTGGGTAGTCTAAAATGAAAGTTTTGGTGCACTTCTGCTGCACATTCGGTTGCTGAATTACCAGTGGATCTGTTGTTCAGTACTTGTCCAAGAAGTGAGTCGATAAAAGTAGGATAAGTTGTTAATGCCATAATAAGGATTTTATCATTGTGGGAATGACTCTAGCCTGTCGTTTAATTGACATCTTCATTCAGTGCCTCTACAAAGCTCTGGAATTGGATATTTTATTAAAAAGTAGTAAAAAGAGTTAACAAATTACTTTTGCTTTTAAAGACACAAAGTCTAGGGAACTTATAGAGTAATAAATTTTCTTTAATAATAAAAGTAGTTTTCTTTTAGTAATAAAAGAGTCTTTCAGTATGAGGGTGTAGCCCTTTTAGTATATTTTTTTCTCTTCTTTTTCTCATTTACATGGTTTGGAAGGCATTTATATTTAGAAAAATGCTAATTGATTTTTCATTGCAGCCTCGCTCTACTTGTATTTTGGGGTTCTGCTCTGAATTAGTGAAACTTGTTACATGTGTGCATGTGAGACTTGCATCATGCAGTCACTTGTGCTCAGACAGCACATGAGCAGGTGGTAATCACAACAGTGTCCATTTAGATTACAGTGTTAAACGCTTCTCTGATGGATTACATTTCATGGCCCATTTAGCTTATGGCTGGCAAGAAAATGCGAAAAAGCAAGATTTTTTTCCCCCACATTTGCTGATCTGGCCTAATTTTAGACATTATAAAAATAGCATTTCACAAAACTCAAGCCAGCAACGGAAATACTGAAGAAGTCCTTCTCAGATTTGGTCCACCTACAACCCCTAACTGTAAACATGATAGCACACAAAAATTAGGTGAGCATTGAAAGGAAGCAGCAAAAGACTCAAGAAGAAAGGAAAAAAAGAAAAAACAACATCAAAGCAAAGCAATCTCCTGTAGAGTAGTGCCTGTAAATTAGCAAACTTAATGAGCCAGTGACAGCATGACGGATCTTTAGCATCTGGGCTGGGGTGACAGTGATTGATAGATGTTGGATGTCTGCGGGCTGATCTGATGGCTGATTTATGCCGTGCTCGGCACTGATTACATAAATGCCATTAGAGCTCCCAATGGCAGTGCTGTAGTGCGGTGTGAGCCAGACGTGATGGAGGAGAGGACAGTGACCGACCTGACACAACTCAACCTCCCGCTAAGTGCCCCCAATCCACAGTGACTTGAGATTATTGTATCATTTTTTAAATTATTGTTTTAGTATTTGATTATCTGTCCTCTGATTTCCATCATTTTTCATTGTCTTATATAGAAAGAAATAGCAGCACTCTCCGTGATAGCTTTTTATACGACTCGGAGTGATATGCAAGGCAAACAATCTTTTTCCAGTCTGGAAACTTGAGTGTTTGATTCAGGTCGTAAACCTCAGCATCCAAGCATATAGGCTATGTGCTGGTAATGGCATTTAAAGTAGAAGTTTGCATCTGTTTAAATTGTATTGGAACTAGTTATGTGATAGATTGCGGAAAAAAGAAAAGAAAAAAAAAGTTCACAAATAGGAAGACAAATGAAAAAACTAATAATTATTTAACTGATAAAAAACAAGGGTTCTGATGCAAGGATAGGACATTTTTATGTCAATATTAATTATACACTTAATTCAAATATCCACTTTTTTTTTATTTGGCCACTTTTTTGTAATAGAAATGTCTTTTAGTCTTATAACTCTCTCCCGGTGTAAAAGCTTAGTATAATTTGTGCCTCCACGACCACAGGACCGTCAAAGGGCATGCCATGCTCACTTACCCTGGAACATAAACTGCTACCGAGCAGGTTATCTTCAGAGAGTAAGTTCCTATGGTTACATACATACCCAGAAAGTTACCTCCGTTTTTGGAACCGAAAGTTAAGGTTATCCACTAACTTACCCTTAAACGTTACCGGGTATGTCACATAACCTGCTTTCTGTAATGCACCCCTGGGCAGCTGAAAATTTGTTATAACAAAAAGTGTTCATCATTTTGTACTGTATGTTTAACCCTGTAAAGTCCACTGTTGCAACATCACTTTTAACAATTCTAAAAAAAGGCCAGCAATTTTTTTTTCTCAAAACCACATTTAAATATTTAATGGCTCCTATTGTTTGTCCTCATGATGCTGTTGGATAGAAAAAGTGTTTTTAGGTCTGGTCATCTTGTTGTGAACTTACTCTACCTGCAAACTGTGCATTGAGCTGATCTTCTTTTATTTGCATGACTGGATTTATCAAGATTTTAGCAAGTAAAATTCCTTAAATATTTCATGTGTTTATTACAATGTCTAGAGCATATACATATTTAGTTATTTTAGAAAACATTAATCAAATATGATTTAGAGCTTATCGTGTCTATGTTGTAATTCTACAATGTTGGGTCAGAGTGGTAGCCTGTTGCATTGTTTAGGGACAGGTGTGAATGGTCTTGAATGTGAACCTGTTAGTGTTCTGGGAGGATGCATTTATCCCTTTTAGTATGATAAGTAGAAAGCATAATAGGCCAATCATACAGTATTGTTTGAATGTAGTTGAGTTTTTATCAGCATTTGCATTAAAATGGTAATACTTTGTTGGATAATACTTAGCTCTCTACCCTTGGGTCTGCAACCCTGTCTATTCTTTGTTTTTCTGGTACAATATAAGAACTATATGTGTTATTCACATATTATATTACATTTTTCCAAACCTTTTAAGTGTCAGAATGCCACCAGTGCAGAAAGGTCATCTATTCAGGATGTGATTGCTGCAGTCCAAAATGGAGAGAGCAATTAGCTTTGACCTGTGTGCATATTTTCACTTGATGTAAAATCTCATTACAAAAATGATTGACTTGAGACTATTTTTAAGATAATTAAATTAGGTTTTATTATTATTTTCTTGATGGGTGAAAGGTATACACTAGGCCAACCTGGCCATAAAATTGTTAAATTCTCTATCCCTTCACATCTTCTTAGAATATGTTTTCCACAATAGCAAACCTGCTTCACTAAATGACTCTGCTTGCTTCATAAAATATGTATGTCTGTACAGGGAGGAAAAATGCTAATAGCTTTTGGTGGCCGAATTAGATTTGGGATCGGAGGCAAGGAAGGAAAAAATGCATGAAAGAATTTAGCTGTGCAACTCATAAATAGTTTACCAACCTAGTGAAGATTCATCAAGTTGCATAAGAGATAAATTATATTTTCTGGCTTTGCATTCTCACCCTCACACCGCCTTTCCACCAGAGGAGTGAATTGAATAAAAGATGAGGGATGGAAATTGTGTCTGTGCCGTGATACCAAGGCTAACTGCGGTTTATACCTGCCGACGCTCGTGAAATCCCGATATCTATGATAGGCCACATTTGGAATGGGTGTCACCGATCCTATCGCCTTGCCGTGAATGAGGAAATATTGACAGCATTACAAAATGCCTTCCATGTGCATGGCAACACTATAGCGTATCCTCAACCTCCAGCAAAGCTGACATCTGCTAGTTTTTGCATCCTGAAATGGAGGATGTGGATGAAATCCACCACCATTGGTTTATCGGATCTCTATTTAACATAACGCAGGCCGTTGATGAAATTATTTCTAGCACAAACCGAGAGACATGCCTTTTTGTTATTCTGGAGGAGTTTGAAATGGCTTTAAATGCAGTAAGTTAAGACCGGTTCCCTCGCTGGATGCTATTCTGTGTTCGCAGCGATGAAGAAAACAAATTTTCTCAATAAGAGAATTTGACTTTTTGCAAAAGTTAGAGAACGTTATGGAAAATAGATGACAAAGCTAACCCGCCTTAGGCATACTCTGTCATTTTGGTGCATGCTTTACACAGCTAATTACACACTAGGTGCATCAGTTACAAGATTATTCCCCTCCCTGCATGTAGTTAAAATCCCAAAATCTGCGTGCATGCCTGCGTGTTGTTTGTTCGCGATATGTCAACAAACAGCATAAAGGGTGAACTTCCAGTAAAATTTACACTGATTTGCAAAGAACACATTAAAAATTCACTGTGTTTCTTTCTTTAATAACTTTAACCTGTCAACAGACTGTCAAAACATTTTATGCTTTTCAGCTGTTCATTCATATGACAAATGCATATCATCGGTTCAGTTTATTGATATGTGCGCAAATGTTTCTTTTCATCACAGATTATGGCCTGAAATGTGCAATACCAAATTTTTAGGTGTTTTCTTGTCGTTTTTACAAATCTATGTGAACAGGGATCTTTTTGACAAAGTTTCATTCTGTATTTGAAACTTTTCCATTTTTAATACAATTGTTGTTGTGTGAATGTAGCCTTAGATAAAGTTGCAAAAGAACAGGGTTTATTTTTAATTTTAGGATATTGTATATCTTTTGATTATAGGACATTTATACAATGTAAACAACCACATACTATGTTTAGCATGCAGTGACAACTACACCAGTCAACATTTGAAGTTTGGACCAAACAAGTTAATCAATGTTATATTATAACAAGAACACATTTTAGTTTTTGACACATTTAGTGATAGGACAACTTTGATGAAAGGTTTTGATCCACTTCAAATATTGACCACTATACAGACTGTGCCTTGTCTGGGAAGTGTGCACCCAGTTCCTTATAAGGTAAATTATTAACTCTGTTTTAAAAACATGCTTATATGTTTTGAAACATGGCTGCTGGGTTAAGCTGGTTCTGCACTTGACCAGCTTAAACTATCACAAAACCAGCTGAGGACTAGTGTAAACCAGCTCAAACCAGCATCCATGCTTCAAAACATATACCTAACCAGCATTTGCTGTTTGTTTTTCAACAAGGAAAGCAATTGATGGGATACTAACGGTGGGCTAAGTGGACAGGAGGTGAGATGTGAAACTTTTTTGGGAGAAAACTAAATCATGAGGGGTTGAAGTCAATTTCATTTGAGTTAGCTGTGGTCTCAAGTGTCAAAAAAGATTTAGATTTTGTGTTGTCAAACAGTCGTCCACTTTCCATAGCTGACTCTTTGAAAGATATCCCTGTCTTTGAAAGCATTACCCTGTTTTGCAGTGGCTAGACGCGGTATCTATTGTGACAGAGCTCTTCATTTATCCAGTCTGACACAAAGCAGTGGCTTATGCCCATTGGGAGTCCTCTGGTCTGGGAAAGCTGAGATGATTGGTTGTGTGTCGTTTAGTGATCAAAGAGAAAGACACTTTTAAATCATCCTCCATTTGGCCATAGATTACTCAGCGAGGCTGTGATCAGACAGAGAATAATATGTGTATAAGACTAATGGTTAAACTCTGCACAAGGCTGACCACCTCTTTTAATACATTTAGTTTGATTAATAGCTTTATAACTCTACACTGCATGCCAGTCTCTGCTTCTGATCTAATTGGTTTTATTTGAAGTGGTGTGTTTTGAGTTGATGCTGCCATTAGAGTTAGCTTGTTTTGAAATGGCAAACACAGACGAAAATAACTGCAGTGCTATTAAATACTGAAAACCAAGGCATTCATAATATCTCCATTAATATTAGGTTAGAATAACTGAAGCCCGCACTGTTCACATATCTGTAATTTGTCTCATAATGTGTCTGACAAGCTACAGTACAGAACATGAATGACTTGCATTAGTGCTCAACATGAACATCATTTCACTTACGCACAGTCTGCGGTTTACAGTGTATCCAGAGTCTGAGCATCTTCCATCTGGACTGTTTATCATTAGTTATTAATTTATATAATTATAAACTTGTATGTTTATAGAACCGCCCCTGGGGACAACCCTAGACCAGTTGGCTGCTCTTAGCTGGTTTAAGATTGAAGTAATTGGTTTTAACTGGTCTCCCAGCCTGGCTAGGCCAGTCAGGTTGATTTTAGGTAATTCCAGCTGGTCGGATCAGCTAAGACCAGCCTGGCCAGCTGGGAAGTGGCCAAAACCCCTTTAAAACAGCCTGGTGACCAACTTAAACCAGCTAAAACATACTATATAATACCCTAAGCTGGTTGGCTGGTTTTACCTGTTTTTCATCAGGGTATTATATGTTTAAATATATTTAATATATTTACAAAAGTGTTGTTTTCCATTTTTTCACTCCTGAAAATACTGTGCATCATGTAGTATAACTTCATTGACTGTATGGAAAAAACATTCTTTTAAATAGCAACTTTTGTGTTCCACAGAACTGGGTGAACTTTTGGTACATATTTATTTACCCGTGAGCTGTCTGATTAAAAGTTTGTCTTATAGTGAGAAAAACCTTTGTTTCACTCATCAAATGCCTCCTGTGACACTAAAGTAATTTAGCTCTTGTTAGCTATTGCAAAGTCATATATTTTTTTGATAAAACAAAGTGTCCCTGCACACCATTCACATACTGTAAGTGCTTTCTACTCCCATCCCATCTTTTTTCTTCTTGTTTACTTTTGTGGCGTCAACCACAATTCTTAAACCTCTTCCATAGGGCCACTCCATTCTTGGTAGCGGCAGATTTTCATTACCAAAGAAGTCAATCATCATCAAACCGCCCTCTTGCCTTTATCGCTGGAATCTATTAGAGTTAATGCTTTTAGCGGCATTAACCAGGGCCCTACGAACTTGCGGCAACCAATAGGCGAGAACAACATCCCCTGATGACACGTCTGAGCCCTGCACTGAAAGGCCTGAATTGATAGCTCTGCAGGTAGATGAATACCAAACAGAAAAGGCCCCCGCCCTGGCTCAGGAGGGGAGTCCCTTACTGCATCTTAATGGAGCCCGAGCTTCTCTGCAGAGGATGGGAGGGATTGATATGCTGCCCGACAGCTCCTCACCGGCTCCCATTGTGCTATAGGCAATATAGGAAACAGTCAGGGAATCAGAGTGGATGTTGCAGGGGTAGCTGAAGACAGATTGCTAACTTGGCCTCTGAGGTGTTGGACACACTGAAGAGCCATTGTGATGAGCTGTACTCATGCCTGGGCAACTAAAGCATGCCAGTGTATTATTTGTCCTCAGGCATCACAGTGCAAGAAGCTTTTCACCCCTGAGTGACTGTTTAATGTTAATAAAGAACACAGGCACTCTACCACTTTTCTGCTAAAGCCTTAAAAAGGGGGCTAGAAATTTCCTGTCGTTCATTAATTGGTGTGAAAGATTGGCGTTTTGTGGCTTTGGACTAATAAGCAGTAAAGTGAGCGACCATGTTCTTATTTTGAGGGAATACACTTGTATCACTGACATGTTTATATGAATGATTATTTGTTTGATGTAATTTAGCTGCTTCAGTACCCTGCATATAAAATACTAAAAAATCTAGTTAACATATACTTGTAACTTGTAATTTATAACTTGTCACATAGATCTGCCTACAGTGTACATGCAATCCTTCAAATATTTGATTGCATGTTGTCTCATGTACACTGAGTGAACACATATCCTTCAGGTCATTGAGTATATTGTTTTTGTCCTTGTATACTGTCTTGTGTAGGTTTACTGTTTCATGCATGTTTATGTTAGATCTCTAGCTAATATCACCTCTTCATGTTTGGCTTTTCCTAATGCTCTTTCCTCTTACGCCTTCTTTGCACTTTCCCCTTGTGTTTATTTATACTGGTGTGTTCAGTTATATTATGCTGAGTTAATGTAGAGTTAATAAAACCTTTGCACAAGAGTTTATATGAACTTACACTATAGGCCCTATCTTCACTTAGGGCTGGGCGATATATCGGGCGATATATTCGCATCTCGTCAGTAAAGCTGTTTCTTTGATTAGCGGTAAATCTCCATCAGCTGTTTTCAAAAGGAACACCAATTTATAAACAGAGCCGTAGATCACTGAGAAGCTGCTGAGAAACTCAACGCGTAGCTTGTCAGTGATCTATGGCTCTTTTTTTAAGCTGGCGTTTCTTTTAAAAACAGCTGATGGAGATTTACAGCTAATCAAAGAACCGGCTTTACTGACGAGATGCGCATAATTAATAGTAATTAGTTATATATGTTTCCCTTAATTAGCTCAATTTTCTGAATGGTATGGTACAGACAGATGAAGACTGCAGCTTTTAGTGACTTTGTTACACACCCCTAGTCTTAGTGTTTCTGAAGAGCTATTGTTTCTGCTGTGTCCTCTGGGTCTCTCTCAAAGTATAAATGTAATGAAAACCGACTTTCACACCTCATTCACACATACTGATTAGGGCAGATCCAAAGCTATACAAGTATATTTCACTTGTGTCTTGTCAATGGATACCGGATGAATGTATTGAAGCTTTTTCTTTCCTGACAGACATCCTGGGCATTCCATTTGTAATTCTTGTACATGCTCTGTAAATACTCTTCCTGAACCACAAAGGTGAACTGTAATGGAGAAAGTGTTTTGTCTCTCCTTAAAAGCATTTCTCTGTCTGTTTATTGATGCTGTGGAGTGACTTGATACCCTAAACCTTCACAAAGGAGACCTTATCTTTTTCAATGCTTAGAATTACTGTAATTTCATTTTTATATTTAAATTTGAGCTCTGTTCTTTGGCAAAATAGAATCGCATTACATATTTTCAAGGGACCTTTTTTAATATTAATTGCTTGATATTTTTCTAAAATGTAAGTAAAATATTTCTCAGTGGTGATGAATATGTATCTGTGCTGACATTTTACGAGTTTTCGCTTCTGTATTAAAATAGCGCTTCCTTAGAAAATAGATTGATTGATTAATTAATGCGGTTCCAGTCGTGGCGAATCATGTGTATGCGCTCCTCCTGAAACTTTTTAACAACATCACTTCACTAGTTTGCGCTTCCTTATGATGATAAATTTAGTGTTTGGCGTGCTGTCTGGGGGTGAGCCGAGAGATTGGCAAACTGGCTCGAACCCCTCGTGCCCCAAACGAGCGCAAAAGGAGGACAGCAGCCAAACATGCCCTCCAAAGAAAGCATGGAGGAGAGAGAGGGAACTGCGAGTAAGATGGGCTCAGGGAGGAAATGAGGTGACCTCAGAGGAGATCTGTAAATCTTGAGGCAGCTAAGTGAGGGTAGTATAGGAAAATATTTAGAATAGGGGAGAGAGGGAAACCTCTGAGGAGACAGGGTGGGGAGGCCTCTGTTGAGGAGGGGCAAGCTGGGCGACACCTTGAGGAGGTAGAAAAGGAAGAGAGCGATGCCTCTGCAGAGGCTGGGAAGGAAAACCTCTGGGAGTGCCTCTACGGAGGCGGGTGGTGGTGAGGCCTCTGATGGAGGCAGGGGCTAAGCTGGACAAGGCCTCTAATGAGGTAGAAAGAAGCAAAAAAAAGTGCCTCTGCAGAGGCGGGGGGGAAGGGGAGAACCTTTGCAGAGGTGTAAAGGGAAAACCTTTCAGAGACAGGAGATGGGGTGGGATAGAAAAGGGAAGAAAGACTTGAAGGCGGGGATGGGAGAGCCTCTGTGGAGGCGGGGCTAAGGTGAAGCCTCCGATGGAAGGGAAGGGGATAGCCTCCGCGGAGGCAGGCAAGGAAGTGAGCTTATTTAAGGAGAAGGCCTGTGCCCGGTTGCATAAAGCACCTTAAGTTTTTCCCTTAAGTTTTTCACTTAAGGCATAATTTCCCCTTAC
>JAUCNO010000663.1:1734552-1756076 GCA_032353835.1 Enteromius viviparus | reverse complement strand
GCCATTATTGTAACACCGCTACGTTTTGCGCTTTGGACCAACGTAGTCAGGGTACGTTTTTGTATGAGACTGGGTTGTTTATTCATGGTGGTGGCAGTAAAGCAAAAATATGGGGAGGCGTGTGGCATTTTTGTTTCTCATAAGGTTTTCACACTTAAAATAGTTAACCCTGGGGCATTCAAAATATATTATCATATTGGCAGTGTAATTAAATTACATAATGTACTGTTGTAAAATTACAAGACAAAAACATTTGGTAATCATATATTGAATGTATTCAAAAATGTATCAGCATTGTCATTCAATTATTAATTTATAATGTACTGTTCTAATTTTTTTTTACTTGCATTTGATCAACTCTATTTCATATATTGCTTGATGTTTGTAAATCAACATAAATAAACTTGAAATGTATGTATTTAAATGCAATGACAAATAAATGGTCAGCAAAACAATTCAGTGGAATTCTTCCTGAATTGAATTTCACTTCCTGTAATTTCAATTCAATTCCAATTCCATTTCCTGTCAGCTGCATGCAGTTCCAATTCCATTTCCATTCCAGGAATTGAATTGGAATTTACCATTCATTCTCAATTCAATTCATGAATGGGCCCAACCCTGGTAGAAAGAACACTTTTCTTGGGGTTCAGTCTCAGCCCGAGACTACATCTCGATGTCTTCATGCCTCCTCCGCTGACTGCGCTAAAATTAGCCAGTTAATTGAGGATGCGAATGCCCTGTAACCTCAAAAGTTATAGGGCCACACCCACACACTTCTTAAATGTACGGGGTGAGAGGGACAGACTGAAGGGGAGAACTCGATATTGGAATGCTTTGCCCCCGAAAGCAAACCTCAGATTTCTCCTGTGAGAAGGATGGATGGACACGTGAAAGTATGCGTCCTTTAGATCTATTGTGACAAACCAGTTTTCGGACTTGATTTGTGACACGACTTGTTTGACAGTAAGCATCCTGAACTTCAGCTTCATGACTGAGTGGTTCAGGAGCCTGAGATCTAAAATGGGCCTCAGCCCTCCATCCTTCTTCAGAACAATGAAGTACTGGCTATAGAACCCGGACTGAACTTTGTGATGAGGGACCACCTTGATGGCCTCCTTTCTCAACAATGTATGTACTTCGTGCTCCACCAGATCCTGCTCGGCGAGCACGAGTGTCGGTAACACACCCACAAAGTTTTTCCCAAAATGGATTCTGTAACCTCCTTCTACAGTCCGCAGGACCCAACGCGGTACATTCAGCAGTAGTTTCCACGCTGCCAGAAAACCTACTAAGGCAGCCAGCCTCTCGGGGCTGGCCTCTGGATGAGAGGGGAGAACCAGCTGATTGTATACACGGGAGCCATCCGCAGATGGCATCGCGGCCGGTTCTGCGAGTGTGAGGAGCTTTTACTCGGCCCGGGTCACTTGCTCCTAGCGACCCTGCGAGTTGGAGAATGGCAAGGGAGGAACTGGTGAAAAGCCGCTGATTGTTTGTTTACCTCCCGGTGCCTGTCGATGACTTTACTAACAGCGTCGCTGAACAGGCCCCGGGGCACCAGCGGGGCATCGAGCAGACATGCTCTGTCTTTGTCTTTAACTTCTGACAAAGTTAACCACAGATGCCTCTCTGCGGCTACCAAGGCTGCCATAGACCGGCCAATAGCCCTAGCAGTCTCCTTGGTAGCACGCAGAGACAGATCAGCAGCCCTCAGAAGCTTACCCTCTCGCCTTCATCCAACTTGCAGAGCAGGTTAGTCTGGTATGCCTGCAACACCGCAGTTGTATGCAGACATGCAGCGGCCTGACTTGCTGCTGAGTACCCCTTGCCAACCAGAACCGAAGATGTTCGTAGCGGTCTGGTAAGAAGGGACGGAGCCTTCGTCCTGTATCCATGCTCTCTTACTCCAACAACGTCCCCGTAAAAGTCTGAGGACGGGACAAAGAGGCGAGCTGAATACAGTCTTTCCCACGATCTCGCTACCTCGGCATGGAGATCGGGAAAAACGGAAGGCTTAGTTTCGGAGGTGGTTGCCGAGATCACAGGAAGCGCTCGTCCAGCTTGCTGCTGCGCGGCTTGGCTTTAACCTCGTCCTGCCATTCGAGTTTTAATTTGTCAATGGCATGAGTCACCACCTCCACAAGCTCCTCATACTGGGGCGACGAGGAAGCTCTCAACTCCTCGGGGCTGTGCATCTCTTCTGTAGCAGAGAGAGGGACTCGCACTCCTTTGTTTGTAAGAGGTCCCTCTGTGATCCCCACGAGCGCTTTCTCGTCCAGCACAGCGAGGAATCACAGCGAAGGCTCTTTTCTCAAAGAGAGCCTCCCGGTATTGAAGCATGCGCACTAGAAAATAATCACAGTGCGGGCAGTCAGCTCGCCCGAGAGCTGCTGCAGGGTGTTCGGCTCCCAAGCAAGCCACGCGTAAATCGTGTGAATCCCATGGAGAAATTTACCTTTCGCAGGGGAAATCACACAGTCTATACTGTGACTCGCTGCCGCCCCTTCCATTCTTTTCTACTGATTTGGACATGTTTTATGTTGAGACGCAGTACTTGTTTGCACACACACATTCAGAGTACGCTTTGCTGAATGACAAAGAGCTGAATGCCGGTATCACTCCACGTGCTATAAGCTTCCTGGCCGGTGACATCGCCCGCCTATGATGTCTATCCATTTCATGGGTTTGATTCTACACACTATTCAGAGCCGTCACACTGGAGGTGTTCCCCATAGCGTCTTCTGGACATGGCTCAAGTTCTTGAAGAGGAACCATAGTTAAGTCATTTATATATAATTCTTTCAAATACAAATTCTTTCAAATAAGCTACACAGTAAAAGTTCTAAGGGAACTTCTGTGGTATAAATGCTTTACACTGCCTTCAGCTCAGTAGTTAAGCTGACAATCAATAACTTATGTAGCTACAACAAACTAGCCTTCACTTCTTCACTAGTGCCAATAGCCTGCACACTTTGAAACAAATCAAATTCTAATTACAATATTGTTATAGAGTATTGGACATGAAATGTCGATTTGTGTAATGTCAGCTGGAGACCTACCATTAATATGTCTCATTTTATTTCTCATCGTTTCATAAAGGCATTGAGTGCATAGTGTGAGTGTGGGTAACATCAACATTCATTGTTTTTTAGGGAATTTTCAGGATTATTTTCAACAGCACAAACTATATTTCTATAATATTTACGAACTTTGAAGAGATCTTTCAGCATAGACCGTAAAGGCTCAGGGTATTTAGATCTTAAATGGTCTGAAAGCAGTATATTTGCAGGACAATAAGTTTATTAGAATCAAGGTTATGCTTAAAATGAGACCCAAAATGCAAGTGGTGTAAGTCATAAAATTAATAATTTTAATTATTATTATTACATTTATTTTTACTTTTTGAAGTATATGTTTTGAGGAATTTGAGATGTTTTCTGAAAGCAAATTTTATCATCTGGAAGTAAATTTTGGGATTATATGTAGCATCTTTTAAGAATAATATATAACTAAACAAAAGCACTGATTACAGCAAAACATTTTGCGGTATTGCAATAGACAGCGAACAAAGTCAGGTTCATATTGTTCTGTTGTCTTAATAAGTTTATTGTCCAGTTTGGAACTGAAAGAACACAGTAGGCATTTTTCTGCTTAGTATATACTTAGTGTTCATGTGTCTGGCACATCTGTCTAGCACTAAGCAATTTTAGGTAGGGAATAAGGGGTTTCTTCATATGACACATCCAGAAGGTCTTGACAACCGGATACTTGAAGCTGTCAATCAAACTGTTCGTCTCTCTCCTCTCTCTCTTTTTCCATCTGCAACAACCTCACTGATGTTCTTCCCTGCAGTCAGCTCCTTTAACCCCCCTCCATCTTTAGCAGAAATGTTCTGTCACTGCCCTCACAAGAGGAACAAGCAATATGACAGGGTGATTTTATGGGGGGAAATTGTAAGGCAACTGTCTGTCATACAATGTGTTTTTTTTTTTTTTTTTCATGCCTCATTTTTCTTTCTGGACACCACAAATGATGACAGGTATTAACATGGCAGAATTTTCAAGGTGAAAAGTGCTTGTTTCAGCTTGAAAAATAACTGCTGTAAACCTTGCTTATTATCTCTCACATATTCTGTTTGTTCATTTTTGGGGGCAAGCTTCAAATGAACAAAAAAAGAATGATCTTTTCAGTGCAGTTATCGTTGTGAGCATTGTGAATGTACATTTCTTATGTGCTCCACCATCTAGTTACAATAACCGATGCTTTATGTTCTAAAGACAAAAGTTGTACAGGTTTGGAGCAACAGGAGGGTAAGAAAATGTAATTTTAATTTTGAATTTCATTTTCGAACTTTGCCTTAAAGCCTGCTTTTAGACAATACAAAAATCTCTCTCTTATTATTGTCTTAATTTTTCCACATTGGTAGATACAAGTTTGGTAGAATCAAGGTTATGCTTAAAATGAGACCCAAAATGCAAGTGGTGTAAGTCATAAAATTAATAATTTTAATTATTATTATTACATTTATTTTTACTTTTTGAAGTATATGTTTTGAGGAATTTGAGATGTTTTCTGAAAGCAAATTTTATCATCTGGAAGTAAATTTTGGGATTATATGTAGCATCTTTTAAGAATAATATATAACTAAACAAAAGCACTGATTACAGCAAAACATTTTGCGGTATTGCAATAGACAGCGAACAAAGTCAGGTTCATATTGTTCTGTTGTCTTATAGACTGAAGCATGTGAAGTTTATATTGTTTTGGTCGCAGGTGTTGCGCCTATATTGGTTTCTCAGTTGTGGTTGATATAGGAATGCCCATCACTCACTCTCCACAGATTTATTATGACAGAAAATATAACGCTTGGTGCTGTGCTCATCCACACAGATCATTTACACACACACTGCCATTATGGTAAAAACCTAAGGCACTGAATTTGAGAATGAATTTGCACTGGTCCAGCCATCAGGTCTGAATCAATTTCGGGCAGTATTTTTTACAGAGGAGGATAGAGCGCTTTATTGATGATTTCTGCTACAGAAAGGGTCATTGAAATGTCATGTTCATGAATGATGTACTATCAACATCCGTATCCATAATAAGGGACAACAGTTGCATGATAAAAGTAGGGAGAAATAGCCCTGTCTAGTGGACTCTTAAGGATGGTGAGTGACATTCCTGTTTATAGCCCCATTTCTGATGGCTCACGCATAGATAGTATCACCAAACAGCACCTGCAGTATGTGATTTGTCAGTGATATTGTGTTTTTTTATTTTATGACATACTCTAAAAACTGACATGAAACTTCTTTCAAAGAAATGCTGACTTGGAATGGACATTATTTTAGATTGAATGAAGTGCTGGAGGGAGCTGTAGCGTTCTAATATGCTTTAGACGTGTTGAGCTATGGTGCTCAAATGGAAAATTCAGATTCAGGTTTCTTCTTCTCTCTCCTTATAGTATAAAGTGGCCCAAAAATATTTGAACACTTAATCCACACTTCATACACAGTATTAAATTGTATTTGATGGTTAAGTATTAAACTAAGTTGCATGGCATGAGGTGAAGGCTGATTATCTGATTATGGCACCTCGAGAACACGCACCTTTTCCAAAGCCCTTCACTAGTGACAATCCTCTGATGTGAAAGGCAGCAGACAGGGGGAAAAAAGTCAATTTCACGCTTTAAAGATCCTTAATAAAAAGAAACGGCACTGGTAAAACATATTATGTAATATAATGAAATATTAGCAGTACTAACATTCAAAAGCTTTTTAGGATTTTGTAATGTTTTTGAAAACCACATATGCTATTATGTCTCAGCTGCAACACAAGGATACATGTAATTACGCTTTGATTTAAATGAAAACAACACATCCTTGTGTCATGACTGACACAGAAGAGGGGATATTCTCCAAAATGGCGTTGCGGTGACACGGAGAGACACAGAGTAAAACAAATTAAAATGTTAAAATTTTCTTTGCATGCAAAAACAAAATACCGATTGACCCACTGATGGCAGATGGAGTGTTCTGACAATATCTCTAACACTTTTCTGGGTCTGCTACTTAGCAGTGAATGGGACAGTCAAAAGCCTCCTGATTCTCATCCAAAACATCTTTAAATGTGTTCCATGGACAAACTAAGCTTTTACGGATTTGGAACGACATTATTTTGGGCTGGAGTAACCCTTTAAACTTAGTATGTGTATAGTATATTTTAGGCAAAAATGAGCTAGAATGCACAACTGCTTTTGAATGGCCGTCAGTGTAGAAAACAATGCAGTTATCAAGGGCATGTACCAGCAGAGGCTAACAGGGTCATGCTAAAACCAGTAAAACTATGACTCCATGGTTGGCACAGCAAAATTAGAGTCAATAAGCGCTTGCCCTGGCAGCCTCTCTGATGGACAGTCATGCCGTGATGATGACTTGTGTGCTTTGTCAATATATCACCAAGAACAATCTCTTGGTCTCTTGTAACCAGCCCTCTGGTGCTCATTTTGTCCACAGCTGCCTGCCTGTTCACCAGCAATCAGTCAGTTCCAGTCTGGCATTGAGTAAGTGGCGCCAACTGCCCGAACAGTGTGTTTGTTTCATTTCATTTCGCTTTCGGGTTTTGGATCCTGCCCTCCACGAGCTGCTCATTGCGTCCGATGAGCCTAAATGAAGGTGTCGGAATGAGTAATGTATGTTGACAGTTGAAAATGGCGAAACAGCACTAAAACCATGTCTATCCATCCTTCTATCTCTCTGAACAAGTACAGCAGCATGAGAAGTGTATAGACGCAAGGCAACGTTATCCATCTTTCTTGAGCAAGGAGGAGGCTGGAGAAGGAATATAAGAGAGGAAGGGAGGGACATCTGTCCTTGTGTGTCACAGCAGAGGTCAGAGTTTGCTCCATGCACATAAGTGGCAGAAAGCAAGAAGAGTGAGATTGTAAAGAGAGTTAATTTGGTCTATAGATCATTGTCGCTGTCCCCTGTTGCAGTGCAGTGAAGGTATGTGCATTGAGCAGCATGCAGGAAATTACCATGCATGAGCTGTGTGCCAACATGTGTGTGTGTGTGCACTGCTTAAGAGTAATCTGTCACCCTGACATGCCATTTAAGGGGAAACAGGAGAGTATTTTATTATTCCTTCAATGAGCTCCCTTTGTTCCGTGGTGCTCCAAGCGTGCAGCATGCAGTATTTTAGCCCTTGCTCAATTTGTGATCTTTTCTCCCTTTAGGAAATAAATCAGGTATTTGCAGGTATTTTATTTGTGAGGGTTTCAGCAGCTGATGATAGTCTCTACACTGTAAATGAGGCATAGGAACAATTTTAGTTCAGAAAGTGCTAGTAGGCAAAATTTTACAATAACAAAGAAGTTTTAGTTCACTTATTTACTTATTTACACTTATTTACTCCAATGATCTTTAAAAGCTGTTTTAAACAAAATAGGCTATTTTACACTTGTTTCCCTTGTGAAATAAACATCAATTCATTTCATTTATTTTATTTAACCAGGTTTAAAACATATTTTTCTTAGTTATATGCATGCAGTCATGCTGGTTAAATCAAGCAAATCCAACCTACTTGTGTTCACTCTACTTAAATGAACTGTATGCATGAGACCATGTATAAACTTCAAGAAAATTCTGTAATTTCCTACTACTGTTTAATATATATTTATTTACTACAAACTGCAGATATAGCAGCATGATTTACTGCACAATTAGCCTCTTTTAAACTCGAGTATTGCCTCTGGATACATTAAACGTATTTTTAAGAAATTGTTCATGTGCAAAATCTGTGGCCACTCCCATTATTGGCACAGTGTTAATAAAAATTGAATAATAATATAGACAGTTATTGGTATTTTGTAAAATAAATAGTATGATGAAATGATTTAAATAAGCAAAGTATGCTAAGGTAGGATTCATGTGAAGCTACATTCATTTTTTCCCCTAGTGCTGTCTAGCTGTCTATTGTTCACATGTGAGGTAGTGGGTGGTTTTTTGTCATGAGAGTGAATGGTGGTGCCGTATGATGCTGAAGACAGATTGAGGCTGTGACACCTGTCAGACACGTCTGTCTGAGCCTGCCCTCATTCACAGAACACTTCAGATTACAACGCTGTATCTGGTAAAAAGAAAATGGGGTTAAGATCTTTTCGTGTACTGATGTAAATCATCAACCATCAGGTTTTCTTCATCAGGTACATTCAGTAAAACAATGTATTATTATGTTTTCTTGCTTTGACTATACTCATACCTATACATCAATGATTTTTTTAAATTGAAACTGTGTTTACACATTTGAGAGTGACACAACAAAGATAGAACACCCAAGTTATACAAACCCAATGCAGTAAAATTATGTATTTTTTTAATGTATGCATAATTTATGCATAAAGCAAAAACAATTACTTTATGAATAAAGCAACTGAGATTTTATCCTCAATTTCTGATGATCATAATATGCCCGAATCTTTTTCAGTTGTATTTCTGTTTACTAAAATGGAAATATCTATATTTGTACATCAGCATGATTCGATAATAATAAAAAAGTTGCCAGTGATCACCAGATTTTTTTGTTCATTATCACTAAGGTTTCTTGACACCAAGAGTATTTTGTTGTGTATTTGTATGAATATCTGAACATGCAATATGTCAAAAGAAAGAAATGAGCCTCTGCTTTAAAAAGAAGAACAAAAAGCAAACAACAAAACATTTTATCCAAGTTTTATGTATCTTTTTAATGACAATTGAATGTGGGTTTAACAATAACAACAAAAAGCAATCTTTTTAACAAAAAGCTGAGCAAATTATGTTTTTGTGAAAAATGACAGATTGTTTTGTAATTGCGTTTTATTTTTACATATGCATCTGCTTTCATATGCAAACAGCTGTTTCTGCTTTTTCTCCCGAGTTCTGATCTGAAGATTACGATCACTTTTAGAGATGTGTAGTAGCACCCCTTACCATATAACTGTGAAAGCACAGGAAGCTGGAAATCAGTGGCAGAGAAACAGTTAAAAATAGTTAGTTTTTTTTTTTCATATTTTTGAGAGTATCTTACTGGTCTGAGTATGTGAAAGGCCTTAAGCATTAAATCATCACTGTAGAAGGAAACTTCCATTTTTTACATGAAAGAAAACACAGTCACCTGTCATAATATTTGAATGCCATTTCAGGCAATTATCGTCCAGTTGTGACACCTTTTGGAAACCTTTGCCCAGAGACCTCATTCATTCCCTATGGTAATGAAACCCAATCAGGTTTCCATTGTGCACAGCACTTCCACTGACCTCCCACAGTCCCTTGGCGTTTGTCTCCAAACTTAGTAATTACAACTGTCACTTCCACACAAAAATAAAAAATAAAAATAAAAAATATATCAGCAAAGCCTGTCTTAATGTGTGATTTTGAGCAGGAAATGCACACTTCATTAAAATCCAGGTCTGCAAAATGTCACAGTAGATATTAGCCCCTTAAACTTTTGGGAGGTAATTGTCATGTGTTGCCTGTATAACCTCACTGATCAAGGAACAGTCCTCTGCCCTTCCAACCCCCTCCCAGTCTAAAAAAAGACCTTTTTATAATTGCTTTATTCAGGTTTCACTAACAGACCTTTTCAAGTATGATTCTGCTTCTTTCTAACTCCCTCTCCTGTAGACTCGAACAGTTTGACTGGCAGCATAAAAAAGCGTCTCATTAAAATCCATGTAATGTTGTGTTCAGCGTAACAGCAAGTGCTTGTAATCATATGCTAATGAGAATGAAAAAGTGCACAAGATATCGATAAGGTTTTTGTTTGTGATCTTTTGTTGTAGTAAAACCTGCAGCATTCTAATATTGCATTGTATTATACTAAGTTTTATTTTTTTTGGATTGTGAAAATGGTTTCTTTTTCTGTCTTTTAGGCTTTTAAACTCTATTTAAAAACTTATTTTGGACTTTCTTTCTGTCTTCAAACACCTCACAAAAAGCACACACACACACACACACACACACACAAACAAACTGGTAAATTTACTGGTATTACCAACACACATTCACATCCATTGTGTACGAGGAATGCAAATTCACACTAATTCGTACACATCCATGCGACCTCTCTCATACAATTTTGTACGATTTGTCGAAACCCCAGTGATGGGTAGGTTTAGGGTTGGGGTTAACTGTAGGTCATTCATACAAAATCATACGAACTGGCAAACTCGTACAATATGTACGATTTTGCAAAAATCATATAAATTCGTACGACTGAGGACTGCTTTATATTATTAAATGTTATAATGGAATCACCTACCGTGGCCTGCCTGAGCCACCTGAACCGGTGATGGAGGATGATCTACCATGGCCTGAGTCACCTGAATCAGCGAAGGAGGATGATCTACCGTGGCCCGATTTGCCAGAGCCGCTCCATGTTCTCGATCTGCCAGAGCCGCTCCATGTTCATGACCCGCTGTGGCCAGCCAAAGGCCCCGATCTGCTGTGGTCAGCCAAGGACCCTGAATCACCGTGGCCAGCCAAGGACCCCGACTTGCCGTGAGCCGTTAAGGGCCCTGACCCGTCTCTGCCACGTGAATGCTTTATGCTCTGGAGGCATGTAATGACTCTCTCCTGGGTCGCTTTCAGAGCACTAACCCGCCCTATCCCCTGCATCATAGACTTTTATTTACCTCACTATCCCTATGTCAAGTTCCCTCAGGTGTCTGGAAGCCACCTTTAGCGTGGGGGCTATGTCATGCCGCCTGGCAGATCATTGTTTATGTTTTCATGTTATGTCTATGTGTTTTGTGTTTATTTTTATTCCTGGGGCTCGTTCTTCGTACGTTGCTTAAAACATACGAGATGAAATGAGACATCCAAGATGATATCATCGCGCTAACTATGAGCTCACTAATCCGGTTCTCCGAGCGCTCCTGCTGTTGATGATTAGTATAGCTGGATTGAGTTGTCTAGGATTATTGCGCGCTCGTGAGTTGGTTTAAAAGGCGACATGTATTGATATCAGAAACACTGATCACAACCCCTTTGATTGGGTGATGAAATAGCAAAAGAGCAAGCTAATTGTTTTTTTTTTCTCAAGCAGAGCAAGAGTTTTATTTGAGGGTTGTGAAGAATTATTATTAAAAACATTCAACAGCTTGACACATTGTTCAATCGTTTGTCCTGTGCTAATCTTATGATCAATCTAGGGAAATGCAAATTTGGTTGTGCAACGGTAACTTATTTGGAAAAGAATGTTGGTAGTGGCCAGGTTCGTCCTGTTGCGTCTAAGGTGTAGGCTTCTTTTATTTTTGTTCCTTTATTAGTAATGGGTATAGATTTTGATTTTGAGGTTTGATTAGTTAGTAAAGAGATGGGCAAGGGAAGCAGTTGACCGGAAAATTCACCTGTTTTTACTTTTCGAAAGTCCGGTTAGAACTTTAACCTTAGAACAGGTGTAGTAAGGAGGCTTTCTTAGCTCTCCCATGAACTGATATTTATTTATTTTTTTGTTGTCATTTGTTAATCTATTATTGATAATTAATTCATTTGAATTGTTGCATATAATTTGATCTGAATTTGTTTTTTTTTTCATCTTGAAAAACACATCAGCTATTGTGACTCTTTTATATTTAGCATGTATCATTTAGTTGATTTTCTTTTTCCTAATTTAATCAACCTCAATATGATTATGGGCCGTAACAACAATATAAATTCACAAAACCAGAATTAAACTTGGCACAAAGACAAATACTCTCATACTTTTAAAGCTCAAAACAGATGCAACTTTATATTTCCATAGCAACAGTCTAAACTCCCGAAGGAAAAAAGCAGTTGATGGAATTGCAATGAGATGAACAAAGAAAGACTTTCTTTTTCCCCAGATGGCAGTCCGGTAGTGCTTTTTATTTCTCCTGACAATTACGAGTAAAATTCAAACCATCCTTGGCAAAATCTCTGAGCCCTAATCCTCTTCTGAACTGAAAACCTCAGTTTTTGTGCTTCTAACATCACAGACAAAAGCTTAACCGAGGTACCAACATTATCCTCTTTAAGACAGAATTGTAGACTTCATTGCACACAGATTATCTTGTGCCTTTGTTGCTCTTGCTTATTGTGTTTCATTCTATCAGTACCTATGGAAGTCATAAAGCCTGTGTCATTCCACTGCTTTATGGTTCATGGTTTATGGTTCTGGTGATTCATTGATTGCCCTATTGAACATCACAGAGGGAGATACACAGTCACTTTATGCAGTAAGTTATCTAATACATCGATCTATCTTCATGTTTACTAAAAACAGCTCCCATAAGAATCGTCTTAGAATCGCTCCAAAGAACCTTTTGTAATGGGCTTGACACCAGGAGCATCTACTGGACTCATGAACAATGTGCCATTTTGAAGCAGTGCCCACATTACAGTGCACTTCTCAGACAGTAACGAAGAAAAAAACCTGGGATCAGCACTGAAACTGCATTAAGAGCTAGCATTCTCATTCCTTTTTAGATGTTATTTAGTAACTTTTCCCCCCCATGATGGCAATATGATACCGGGGTGAGTTGCTGCACTTCAGTCTGATTCATGTTTGTACCCTCTGCAATCTCAGGTTCACTTAGAAGGGCTATCTAACAAAGAAAAAGCAGAGATGAGTGCTTCACCTCTAATAATGCCTGTAGGCCACAATCTCCTCCAGCCAGAGCAGTCATCTCACAGTCTTTCAAACATACTGTATCAGAGTAACCCAATACACTAAATAACATACTTTTAAACCAAAAGTGAGAACAAAGTAGAAAAACTACAGTAGGAAGACCTTTGAAGGTGTTCTGAAAGACCTGAAAAAGAGTTACACTGACTACATAGAAAGCAGCAATAGCCAGAACAGGTTGACTAAAGATGATTCACTTACTCCATGTTTTTGCTCTTTTCTCAGACTATAAAGGATCTGTGTGTTTTAAATAAATTATATGTGAAAAAGATGCTGTCAGCTCACTTATAGTAATGACATAAGCAAACTAAGGATGTTTGTGTTACACATTTTTCCATATCTTGAGAAGGTCATGCTGTGCAAAGTTCTCATTCCCAGTTGAACGTGTAAAACATCAATAGGAAAAACAAACAAACAACAACAACAAAAACAGCCCTGTTCAATTACAGTAAATCTACTGTAAACCTAATGTAAATAATGTTTTTAAACTACCTTTCAATTTTTTCGAAAAATAAAAGTTTTTTTTAACTAGGATAAATTTAATTGTTTAAAACGAAAGTAAAGACTTTATTATTTTGAAAAATATTTATATTTTAAATAAATTATGTTCTTTTAAACTTTCCTCAAAGCATTCTGAAAAAGATATCATGATTTTACAATCTACAACCCAGCATGTTTGAGTGAAGCATATGGTGCTGAAGACTGGATTACAAGATACTGATAAATCAGTATCTACTTTGCTATTATGAATACATTACATAAAATATATCAAATTAGAAAACAGTCCTTCTGAATTGTAGTAATATTTTACAGTATTAGTGCTTGTACTGTTTTTTGATTGAACAAATGCAGCATTAGTAAGTAATAAAGACCAAATAAATAAGGTTTATTTTAGGGTCTCTAAACTATTTTCTTATTAGCATGCACATTACTAGAATATCAGTCATTTATTGCACATAGTAATGCCTTATGCTACATGACCTTATTCTTCATCCCTAATCCCAATACCTAACTTAATAATTTATTATTATTAATGAGCAGCAAATTAAGATTTAATTGAAGGAAATGTCATAGTTAATAGTTAATAAGTGACAATATCTCTTAGAAATCATTCCAAGCACACGGTACTAAAAATAATACTGAAATTTCAAGCTAATTTCTGTGGGATGTTTTGTAAAGCTTGAGTTAGCAATAATGTAGGTGCTGTACGTGAACTGCATTTAGTTTGCATTTATTCCATTAGGAATTATATTGTGAGGTGGCCTTAGAATACCTACTGGAGGAATTACATTACAAAAAATGACAAAAAAAAAAAGAATTATTTTATAAAAATCATTCATTTTATGTAAATATATCGTAATATGTTTTAGAATAAATTGGTTTTTCTTTGCCATTCAATTTAGTCTTCCTTATTTTCCACTCTGCATCTGTAATCCATCAGCCGTGACGGCGGCAGCAGAAACTAACCCTAAATCATCATGAAATCAGGTAAGTGGAACCACTGATTACGGCATTTCATAATCCACTGATGAATGGCACAGCAAACTATAGATGAGCCTGTGGAAACCAATAATAATAGCATTGCCCCATACAGACTGTAGATGATTTTAAATTCCGTCTTGTTTGCTTTGCTCTGCGTTGTAGCCTGCAGTTGGGTTTTCCTCTATTTGCGTGTTCTTCTAGAGGAAGGCTGGAAACGGAACTGCTGTGGGCTTAGCAACTTAAAGCAGGACACCGGAAAATAGAAAAAAGTTACTAAAACAACTGTTAAACAAACTAACAAAGCAAACACCGCAAACGTTGAATTTTAAACTACAGGGTCAAGAACTGTACTTGAGAACTTAGGAAAACAGTTCTACCTGGATATGAGGAAAAGGAAACGTCTTCAGTGACTCAAAACCGTCTTCTAAGCTCATTTTGTTATTGGACGCATGTAAAGGATTATGGATATTCGAATCCTCCTCTATTTGTAATGTGATGTAATCAAACTTAGTAAGAGAAAGTCAAACGTGATCTCTGATTCAGAGAAACTGCTTAGTATCCAAAAAGCATAAAAGTTTCTGATGAATGAGAAATAGCAGGATCTTAAGTGTCTTCTCTTTCAAGTTGATGTCTCTGTACCCGTGAGAATATCTGGTGGCAAAGTTCAGCTTCCGCATTTGCGATACATCATCACTACACCTGCCAAACTCATTATGAGAAATCAAAAATAAGAAAACTAATTAAAGTCACGTTGGTGCCAAAACCGTGTTTTCCAACGTTTTCTTTGAACTACAGAGCGAGTTTGAAGAGGAGACATCTGCATGTTTGATCCTTTTCTTTTCACTTTCTCCTGACAACGCTCAGTGCTGTTGTGAAGGGAATCTATGGGAGACGTGTAGAATGACAATGAATGAACTGTTCATTTCCTCCTGCTTATTTTCCTCACATTTCTTCCTGTTGTTCGTTTTGCTGGAGCAAAATTAATAACTTAGCACCAGTCACAGTCACTATACAGAAGGGAAGATGACGATCATGGTTAATGTGACTTCACTTCTGGGAAACAAAAGTATATTTTTGTAAGATAACAAATGATTGAAGTAGCATCAGCAGATGAAACAAAACAGTTTTCTGACTCATCACTCAATTCTGATAAAAAGATAATCAGTAAAGATGTGCTTTATTTACAGAGTTTGGGTAGATGATGGATTTTGCTTGTGTGAATTTATCAGATATATTACTGTTATGATTTTCTCACAAATACTGTTATCATTCATGCATTTTGCAAAGTTTTAAAATATTAAGGATTAGATGCAAAGAGACCATTTATTAATTTTATATGCTGTTTTCTTTGCCTTGAAAAAGTATATCTTAAGTGTTTATGCCAAGTCCTCAGTCATAATTAAGACTGGCAATCTGTGTTATGCTTATGATGAAACTATATTAGCTGAGTGTGAGAAAACAAGCTGACTTTCTCTGACTTTCAAAAAACACGCTCCTTACTCCAGGCAAAATTATTCAGCTGCTCACATAGTCGACAGTGTTACATAGACTCAAACAGTGGTTGAGATGAGTCAAACACTGAGATGAAACCATGACTGACAGGGCAGTACAGGGGAATACTCTCATACACAAGAAATACTCAGAAATAATGTAAAAAATATAATGTGAAACTAATATAAATAACAATTAGCAAATGTAGTAACATAACCATGGTCAGAAGGGTTAAATATAAGTGGATGTGGAGAATGTTTTGGTTACGTATGTAACCGAGGGAACGGAGACATTACGTCATTGACTGAAGTCATGTAATCCCACCTGGAAGCAAACGCTGACCCAAATGCTGACCCAAATGCTGACAGGCTGTGACCAAAATAGAAGTTTAGGCCAAATGGATCTCCAGAACCAGGAGTTTGTTGTCCTGTGCGGAAGAGATCTTACTAGAGGACGTGTTGGGGATTGGAGTTTCCATTCACCGGGAAGAGAGCTGACGCTCATCTGCTGCACAATTCAGAACTCTTGGAACATGAATGGCTCGCAGTGATTCCCTCCCGCCCAGAGGAGGAGCTAACCCTTTTCCCAGTTGACCCAAAACCATGTCCCAACATTCACAGAACTGTAGTTAAGAAAGTTAGCTACAGGTTGTGGTGTAGAAATCGGTGTCCCTGAAGAACAATCTCTCACTTTACCGGCGGACAGATTCAGACCGGCTACCTCCTACGGAGCTGCCATGGGCATTACTGGTGGGAGCCACCAAGGGGCGTCTTCGGTGATGGTCAGACGAATGTACGGCACACATTTTCTTATAATATCCTTTTTTTTATAATTTGCTCAGCAACTCCCAAACGATTAGTTTTTTTTTTTAAACCCCTCCCTTGCATGATGTTAATCTGCAGTGCCGTTAGACCGGTCTCATTTTTATTTCATCTTGCTTTGTGTACTGGGAAACAGCTATTGTTACCACTCCAAAAGTGGCACCTAGTGGCAAAGAATAAATTAGCATTTTCATTCAGACCAATTAGAAAAGACCAACGAGTGGACTGGCTATATGCTAACGTTTCATGTTGATGACAACATGAGATGGCTTAGGAGTTGTTTTAAAAACAACTTGTTTAAGAGTGGAATCTTTATTTTGAGAGACAATAACTTTATACACGGTGTACTTTCAGATATAAAACTTTGCAGGATGTTTTCATTCACTTAGCTGTGTTACATGTTTCACTTTAAAGAAAAAAACACTTGTTTTCTTGGAATGCATTACCTACCTCAGATAATTTTATGTTGACACAGACAGGTAAGTCACAGTGAGCCACAAATGAGCCTCTGTGGCAAAGACTGAATTAATATTAAGACTTGCAGTCACTGTTTTTCTCACAATAATTCAGATTCTGTATGTGCTTTCCCCAAATCTCCCATCTAGCATCTTGCCTAAACCCATCAAATTAAATCAGATTTGTGTTAAATTGCAAGATAAAGGAAAAGGAAGAAGCCTATTATTTTAGACAGTAATTTCTTCAACTGTCACATACAGCATTCTATGACGTTGATGTCTAATCCAGAAAAGTTGCACCACAGACAGCATTTAGGAAAAAACTAAAACCAAAAACTTTCCCCTTGAATAAAAGCCATGTATGTTATCTACCAGAGAGCACTGGGGTTACATGGATAAAGTGAATTTACACTTGCACAATATAAATCTGTAAGCAATCTGCCAGGTGGCTGGTCATTGCATGCAACCAAAATGCCTTGACTGACTTTCTATAGGCATCATTCTACATGCCAGATTGAAAAAAAATGCTTTTCACATTTCCTCTGATTCGTTCAGTGGCAGTTTTGCCCAGTAAGCATGACAAAAGAGTCCTCTAGCATGGCTGAAAAGCCCTGCTATGTGATCTAAAACCAATTTCACTGTTAGAATAAGCCAACACACATTTCCTTATCTTCCCCTTGCAGTCCAAACACTCAGGCATAACCGTGAGAGGTAAAGCATGGTAAAAAAAAATAGAATCTAAATTTAAAGGTAAGCACCAAACAAAAGCGATGCTCTAAGAGTGTTACTGAGCAGGGATAAGCAGGTGTTTGGCACGCCATGAAAAGGTGATTTCACATGAACCCTCAGTTTAATTGGGTCTCAAAGCTCTGGCCTCCTTCTAAAAGAACAGACCTGCGATTTGGCCTTTCCTCTTCTCTCTCCTCTTAAGCAGCAGCAGATCTGAGGAACCCTCTTTGTGTGATCTTTGATTTTAGAGTTATCCTCTATATTGTGTATTTTTAAAAGGCAGGATGAAAATGAACAGTGTCTAAATGGCGTACATTGACTTTTAGCATAAAACTTTCTCTGGGTAATTTTCAGGCTGTATTGGGGTTTATTTTGTGCAATCGAATAATTAAAATAGCTTGTGGCACTTCAAAAAAATAAAATAAATGTATAAGTATGAAAATATATAACTTCTTTACTGTGTTAATATTAGGAAGGGAGTGGTGGGAACCCTTGGCACGTATCCAGGCCGGGGTCTCAGGGTGACCTGAGAGTAGTCCGGCCTGAATACAAGGTACTCTTCGCTTACCGAAAATGCTTGGAGGTCCCCCACCCTCTTGATGGAGGTGAGCGTGATCAGGAGCGCTGTATTAATCGACAGATATTTCAGCTCGATTGATTCAAGCGGCTCAAAGGGATCCCTCTGTAGGCCTGCTAGCACAACAGAGAGATCACAAGAGGATATCAGGGGCGATCTTGGAGGGTTTAACCTCCTGGCCCCCCTTAGGAACCTCACGACGAGATCATGCTTTCCAATGGATCGGCCATTCACTGCATCGTGATGGGCTGCTATGGCAGCCACATAAACTTTCAAAGTGAAGGGCGACAGCCTGCGCTCCAACTTTTCTTGCAGGAAGGAAAGCACTACTCCAATCGTACATGATCGGGGGTTCTCTGCACGAGTAGAACACCAGTCAGCGAACAGACGCCACTTCAAGGCATAAGCTCGCTTCGTAGAGAGGGCTCTTGCCGAAGTGATCGTGTTAACCACCGCTGGTGGAAGAACACTTAGGTCTGCCGCGTCCCATCCAGGAGCCACACATGGAGGTTTCACAGGTCGGGACGCGGGTGCCACAGGGTGCCGCACCCCTGGGAGAGGAGATCCTTCCTCAGAGGTATGCGCCAGGGAGGAGTTGTCACGAGGAGCATGAGTTCCGTAAACCAGGTCCGGATGGGCCAGTACTTGAGTTCCCCCGGGATGTGTACAGCATGCAGGGATTTTGCCAGCTCTAGGCAATTGATATGCCAAAGCAGCTGGGGCCCTGACCAGAGCCCCGAGGCTGCCTGCCCGTTGCATATAGCGCCCCAGCCCACACTGGATGCATCTGTCGTGACGACAGTGTGCCGAGACACCTGGCCGAGGGGCACTCCGGCCTGCAGGAACACAGGGACTGAAAGTGCGGCGACACTTCGGGGTAATAACCACACGGAGTGTGCCACGGCACCATGCCCATCACGGGACCCGGGAGTTCAGCCAGTGCTGTAGTGGTCTCATATGGAGCAATCCGAGCGGCGTTGCAGCTGCGGAAGCCATATGCCCCAGGAGCCTCTGTAACGGTTTCAGTGGCACCACTCTCCTGCCTTCGAGGGAACTCAGGCAGGCCAGCACCGACCGAGCGCGTTCCTCTGTGAGGCGCGCTGTCACACTCACCGAGTCTTACTCCACATCGGGAAAAGGAACTCTCCGCACGGGATAGAGTTTGCTCTTTTCCCAGTTGACCTGAGGCCCCAACCAGCTGAGATGCTGAAGCACCAGCTCACTGTGATCGTACAACTGCTTTCGCGAATTGGTCCTGATGAGCCAATCGTCAAGGTAATTGAGGATCCGGACGCCCACCTCCCGTAACGATTTTTTTAACTTTTTAAAATAGAGATGAAAAACTACTTCCAGTTAATGTAAATATAAAATACTGGAAATGGTAATTTAGATGAGTTGAGGCTGTAAAAAACTGCATCTGCATTACTGACAGAGATTTGAACTGCATTTAAAAAAAATAGGTTTTATTGTCTATTTCCAGTCAATGTAGTATTATTTATTTATTATGCATAGTGTATAAAGTTTCTAACATATCGTACCATACCTGTCTGCATGTATGTGGAAAGTAGAGAAAATACATATAATCTTTAAAGCTATATTATTTATTATTTGAAGTCTCCATGTAATAAAAATAATAATACTAACATTTCAGACAGCTTTGATGTACAGTATTGCCCCTTAACTTTCAATCAGGAGGATACAGTAGCACCAGTCAACCACATCAATGTTGACTTGTGTCAAAAAAAATCATTGAGGTAACTTCGAAAATCAGAAAACATGAAATGTGACTCATTCTAATTGCAGTTACTTTGCATTATAAGTATCGTAATAATCAATAATCCATATGAATTTTCAGTATACATACTGTAATCAAAATCATTTGCATTAAAAAATATAACGCATCTATGCAAGCACAGTTATACAGTCTCTAAAATCATTTGGGTTTTTCATATAAGAGACACAAACCGTCTAAATTGTGTTAATTTTACACTTTATGAATTATATTACATCAGTTATATCAGATAACAAGTAAGACATAAAAGCGTATCTAAGACGTCACTGAAAGGCAGCAGCTCCTGAGTTAATTAAAGCAAACATAACGGTGATCTTCATCATACGGGATCAGCCCGCTCTTTGGTGTTATGGCAGATACATTTGTCGATATGTGCGATAATCAGCATCTTTATTCAGAAGCAGCTGTGAGAGACTGAAGCAGGAGAAGAGCGAGGTCCTCTACTCTTCTCCGCTCAGAGGCGGCACGCTGGCCAGAGCCGGGACCAGACGCTCATACACCTGGATGCCCCGAAGAAACACCTGCTCATTCAGATACTCGTTATGATCGTGAAGCAGGATGGGAGTCAGATTCATCGGAGAGAAGCCAATGGCAGGAAGACCCTCCTACGAAAAAGCAGTTCACAATAATATTAACAAGAACTCAACTACGGAGGAATAGAACATAGAGCCCGACCGATAAAGGACTTTGAAGGGCGATACCGATAGAAATATTTGTACCGATATATCGGCCGATATTTATTTATTTATGTTTAAATTTGGACAAACTATGCAACGGCAACACTCATGACATGTTTAAAAGGTGTTTCGCCTGTTTTATTTTATATTTGAAATATTAATTTATCGGCCATTATTAATGCCGATACCGATAGTTTGGAAAATGCCTAATATTGGCTGATAAATCGGTCTGGCTCTAATAGAAAAGTCATAAAATAAACTATTTTAGGGTCAGTATGATGTTAAATATGCATACATGTATAAGTTTGACTAGAGTAATGATAATTAACTATAACTCGAGTAGTTGAGGTAGATGTTCTTTAGATGATGTTCAAATTGACTTACTTCCCTGATGAAGCGGCTGTCTGTGGCAGCAGGGAAGATTTCCTTTTTCAGAGTCATGTTCCTGTCAGAGACACATAAAGTCACACGTCAGCATGTGTTCAACTACATCTAGAGGCTCACAAAACGACTTTTCTCTCACATGGCTTTGCAGGTAGAGCTGAACGCGTGCCACCAGGGGTCGCTCTCCTCCGTGGACGTGAAATTCTGGTCCATGTGTTTCTGAAGAGCACAAACCAAATCATGAAGACAGGCAAGTCTTGTGTGCTTCTACACACACAGATCAGTAGTTAACCAAAGTGAACACCAGATCAGAACAGAAAGTATACACACTGTGAGCATACAACTACACGCATTTTTAAAGTGCCCCTATTATGCTTTTTCAAAAATTATTGTTCATGCAGGGTGTCATGTAGCTGTATGTGAACATAAACT
>JAUCNO010000663.1:1682558-1712219 GCA_032353835.1 Enteromius viviparus | reverse complement strand
GTACGAGTGAGGTCGTACGAATTAGTACGAATTGGCACAAATTTGGCACCTCGTACGAATATGTACGAATTGCTCGTAAAACTGTGTTGGAAACAGAGGGTCTAGGAGCAAATGCGAAGGATTCATCAAACAAACTGAAGGATATCAACATAGCTTGTTGCAGGTGAGTCACACAGGTAAGTTGCAATGAACAACACATGGTCTCTTTAGCGATCTTTTTTTAAGTGAAGGCTCAAGGATAATACTCAGTCTTTTTGAAGTTGCTGTCAATCAAAGAAGACGAGGTAACTGACCGTAACAACATATAGTTGCCGTTCCGGAAGGCACCAGCGGGAACCTTCCCCCGCTTTTATGTGTGGTATATTAGTGCACTGGTTATGCTATGTTCTTATGCGCATGTGCAGAGGGGCGGTTCATGGTCAGTCCCCGGATGTGAACGAAAGTAAAGACGGCTTACCTTGTTGTTCCGTTTCTCTCTCTCCTTATTTTTGACAAGAATATTACAGTGGCGACGAGGACATCGATTCCACAGCAAAGCAAAGTGATAGTAGTTCATGGGCAAGTAAATTTGCTATACTACAGAAATTGTTCGCCAGTTTTTCAAACTTCAGACATTGAAAGTCTTTAACGGGTAGCACAGCGTGATGGCGGAGAGAAGTCCGGCTGCAGCTCCTGATAAGCGGAAGAGCGACATCTAGTGGCCATCACGGGTACGAAAAAAAAAAAAGATTCTGCAAGCATAAGAAGATACGAAAGTAAATAAATAAAGTAAAATAAAATAAAATAATAAAAGTTACAGCAACATGGCGATGATTGGCAGAGTTCCTGAATATGAAAGTAAGAAAGAGGATTTTGAAACTTATTTAGAACGATTTGAAAGATGGCTTGCAGCAAATGACATTGCAGCAGAAAAGAAAGCAGATGTGTTTCTGAGTGTCTTGGGTCCTGCAGAGTATGGACTACTGAAGAATTTGAGTCAACCAAGGAAAGTTACCGATCTGACATATAAGGAAATTACGGAAATATTGTCGCTGCATTTTAAGCCAAAACCAATACTGATCGCTGAACGCTTCCGATTCCACAGACGATATCAAAAAGAGGGTGAAACATTATCAGACTACATTGTGGATTTAAAAAGACTTGCTAGCACATGTGAGTTTGGCCAGTTTCTCAACGATGCACTGAGGGATCAGTTTGTCTGTGGCATGTCAGGGGAAGCTTACCGTAAACGCCTCCTATCTCAGAAGGATTTGACCTTCAATCAAGCCTGTGAAATTTCTCTGGGCTTGGAGCTGGCATACAAGGACACTAAGGAGTTAACAGAACATGCTGACCATTCCAGTGCAGTTGTTCACGGGGTTGCCAGCTATTCAAAGGGAAAACAGAAAGGAAAACAGCAGAGAGCCTTTTCTCATTCAGGTTTCACTGCATTAAGTAGATCGGCTCACAGCTCTTTCCCTCGACGGAAAGTCTCATGCCATCGTTGTGGTAGAGAGGGTCATCAGCCACAGGACTGCCATTTCCGAAATGCAGAATGCCATGCATGTGGTAAAACAGGCCATTTAAAAAAGTCTGCAAAAGTAGACGAGCCGGTAAAACCCAGTTAGTGACAGCCACAACTGAGGAATCAAGTGTTCCCGAGGATGCTTTTGAACTTTTCACAGTTTATACTGCTCAAGGACAGAAAGATGGATTATTTCTGAAATTAGACCTCTCAGGGAATACAGTAACCATGCAAATAGACACCGGTGCTTCTGTATCTCTAATTCCAGAATCCGTGTACAAGGAACTCCTGAGTGACCACCGCTTGCAACCAGTTGAAATTCATCTCTCATCGTATATGGGAGATACAATTCCAGTGCTGGGAAAAATTCAAGTGCCAGTCCAGTATAATGGAAATACGTGGACACTGCCACTGATGGTAGTCAAGGGTGACAAAACTCCATTACTGGGACGAAATTGGCTGCAGAAGATTAAACTTGACTGGGGCAAGATTTTCAATCTAAAACAAGAGACCACAACTCAGCTCTCTATTAAGGCTGTTCTGGACAACCATAAGGATCTTTTTAAAGAGGGTTATGGAAAGATCAAAGATTTCCACGCAAAAATCAGAGTACAGCAAGATAGTAAACCAATGTGTCATAGGCCGAGACCTGTCCCATATGCTCTGAAGGAAGCAGTGGAGAAGGAGTTAGTGCGGCTACAAAAACATGGTATCATCACTCAAGTGGAACGAAGTGATTGGGCAGCACCAATTGTTGTAGTTCCAAAAAAAGATGGTTCTGTCAGAGTGTGCGGTGATTACAAAGTCACCATTAATCGCTGTATACTACCAGAAGAATATCCACTGCCTAATACGGAGGACCTGTTTGCCACCCTGGCGGGAGGCAAAGTGTTCAGCAAACTGGATCTGTCCTTTGCATACCAACAGTTACCCCTAGATCATGAGTCAGAGAAATACCTGATAATTAACACCCACAAGGGTCTTTTCTGCTATCACCGCCTGGCCTATGGTGTTTCAACTGCGCCGGCTGTGTTTCAGCACACAATGGATCAGATACTCCAAGGCATAGATAACGTGGTTTGTTTCATGGATGACATATTGGTGTCAGCACCTACTGAGGAAGCACATCTAGTGGTACTGGATAAAGTGATGGACAGGCTAGAGAAGCAGGGACTGAGGCTGAAACTTGCAAAGTGTGCTTTTCTCCAAGATTCAGTGGAATACTTGGGCTACAGGATAGATGAGCATGGTCTACATCCTACTGAAGACAAAGTGGAAGCGATCATTAATGCACCAGCTCCACGGAATGTCTCAGAATTAAGGTCCTTCTTAGGATTACTTAATTATTATGGAAAGTTTGTAGCAAATCTGTCAACAGTACTCCATCCTTTACATCAGCTTTTGCAAACAGGCACCAAATGGAATTGGTCACCAAGTTGCGAAGAGGCATTTAAAGCTTGCAAGCAACAGCTCTTGAACAGTAAATGTCTGGCACATTATGATCCTGGAAAACCCCTCCGACTAGCCTGTGACGCCTCTCCATATGGTGTGGGTGCAGTCATCTCACATATTCTACCCTCAGGAGAAGAGAAACCAATTGCATTTGCATCGCGGACCTTGACATCGAGCGAGCAAAATTATGCTCAAATAGAAAAAGAAGCTTTGAGCATAGTTTTTGGCGTGAAGAAATTCCATAAATACCTATATGGAAGGAAGTTTGTGTTACTGACAGATCACAAACCACTGTTGGCTATATTGGGACCAACGTCCGCAGTTCCGACGATGGGCACTACTTCTCTTGGCATATGACTTTGACATACAGTACCGTTGTTCCGTGGACCACGCAAATGCAGACGCATTATCCCGTCTTCCATGCAAGCACGGCCCTTCTGAGGAAGAGCAGGAAGGAGTGTTTCTGATCTCTCATGTGGAGGAACTGCCGGTCTCAGCAAAAGACATTGCAGAACAGACCAGACGTGACCCTATCCTGTCTAAGGTCCTGGATCTCACACTGACGGGGTGGCCTAAGTTTGTACCTAATCCAAATCTCAAACCTTTTTATGAAAGGAAAGATCAGTTGTCCACAGACCAAGGATGTGTTCTATGGGGATCACGTGTGATCATTCCACCTAAGTACAGGGCAAGATTGCTTTCAGACTTACATGAGGGTCATCCAGGAGTCACTCGAATGAAAGCTCTAGCAAGAAGCTTCCTGTGGTGGCCGGGTTTAGATCAGGAGATTCAGGCATTTGTCAGTCAGTGCTTATCCTGTGAAACCACACTAAATAGACCCCCAACAGCACCTCTCCATCCATGGTCATGGGCCACAGCACCGTGGGAGAGAATATATGTGGATTATGCGGAGATCAACAAGCAGTATTTTCTTGTAGTGATAGATACCCATTCAAAATGGATGGAAGTCTTACCTACAAAACTGATGACCGCTGAAAAGACTGCTAACCTCCTCAGGAATCTGTTCGCATCATATGGTCTGCCGAAAGTCCTTGTTTCAGACAACGGTCCTCAGTTTACCGCACCTGACTTTAAACAGTTCCTAATGGGAAATGGAGTTCGTCATGTATTTTCACCGCCGTACCATCCGGCTTCCAATGGGGCAGCTGAAAGGGCTGTGCAAACCTTTAAAAAGGCATGGATTCGAATGCAGTCGCAGACAGTGTCTCACAGTCAGCGGCTAGCTCGTTTCTTGTTCACATACAGGAATACTCCACACACAGTCACCGAACGCACACCAGCAGAGTTGTTCCTGAAACGGCAACCATGCACTCGTCTTTCATTACTCAAGCCAGATGTGTCGGATGTTGTATCCAAGCATCAACTTCAACAGCAGAAGGGGCATGATAAGAGGTCAAAGTCACTTCGTGCATTCAGTTTGGGAGAGAGGGTGTTAGTGAGAGATTTCAGACATCCAAAGAAGCTTTGGATCCCAGGCATGATTCTGCAGCGCAGCGGACCTTTGACGTACTGTGTACAAGTGGGACATCGACAAGTTAAAGTACATGTGGACCATATGTTAACATCAAAGGCTTCAGGACACAAAAGTGAAGGGATTTGTGATGACCTTTTTGATGATCTGCCAGTTCAGAGAGCTGGAACGCTGGAACCCGAAGTTCAACCGGATCAGTCGTCTCAAGAGCACCCTGAACGGCGTTATCCTCTAAGACAAAGACAGGCACCACAAAGACTTAATCTTTAGGTCTGAGCTACTAGCTAAACGACTGTTAAGGACAGAGTTCAAGTTCATAAGTTAGGTTAACATTAAGGAAAGCGTACAACCAAATGAGGTTTAAGTTTAGTTAAGTTAAAATCTAAGGGGGAGGAATGTGGTATATTAGTGCACTGGTTATGCTATGTTCTTATGCGCATGTGCAGAGGGGCGTTCATGGTCAGTTCCGAGTGTTTATTCACCTTGTTGGATTACCGTGTATGACCTTGCCTTCCTCTATCGACCACGGACCTTGCTGCCTGCCCTGAACTGTGCCTGGACTTTGTTACTCTTGTGGATTACCCTTGAGAGCCTTGTTGCCTGTGAGTGTTCTCTGTGTGTTTACTGTGTTAATAAAACTATGCAGTTGGATCCGAACGACTCTGCCCAGTCATTACAGAATACTTTGCTGCAACAGGATCCAGCGGCCATTGATCAGCTCACTCACGAGGTCTCCAGTCAAGCCAGTGTGCTGCTCGTCCACCATCAGCAGCTGGAGAAACTGTCCTCCATGACTGAAGAACTGGTTAGTTCCATGCACGCGCTCACGGCTAGTCAGGCCGGTGGCGCCGCTGCCGCGGAAGTCTCTTCACCTCCACAACAATCATCCGCCACAATGTTTGCTCTAACGACCGCCATGCTTTCCTAGCTCTCGCTAACAGATAAGTTTGATGGTACTACGGGTCGGTGTAGAGGGTTTTTGATGCAGTGTACTAATTTCATAGCACAACAGCCCATGTGTTACCCCACTGATGACAGCAATGTGCCATTTGTTAGTTTTCTGCTCTCCAGGAAAGCACTCGATTGGGCAACATGCAGCTTGGGATGGACACCGCATGACCTACCCTTCGTTACATGACTTGCAGCAGCAATTCAGAGCCGCGTTTGAGCATGCAACCGCCGAATAGGCACCAACGAGCTGATGGAAATCAGACAGGGAAACATGACTGCTGCGGATTTCACGCTCGCGTTTTGAACCCTTGTGAACCTACCCTGTTCTCCCGAAATACATAATAGAAAGTGGCTGGTGAACTGAGTGAAGAATAGAGTGAACTTTATAGTTACTTAGACTATGTGTATCTGATATAAATAAAACCCATAGGCAAATTAAATTTTAATGGGTTGTTATTGTTGCTTCCATAGACATCTTTTTGTATATTACAAGCTCTAAATGTATTGTTTTACTAGTACACATGTGTATTTAAATGTCTGAAAACTAAAATATGCATTATGTGGTTAAGAACACTGTATAGTTGTGATAATATGAGAAGCACGGTGCACTTCTCTCTCTGGCTCATCGCCAGCCATGCGCGAAAGCTCAATTTGAATGAAAAATCCCATATGTGGGACCGTACCGCTCAAAGGGTTAATAAGATGCTTACATTCTAAAGATTATATCAACCTTCACCACTTGATCAATAAAAAGACAGACACATACGTGCACTTTTAAATCTTTTAAAAACTCAATTTGTAAAATGTTATCTTAAAATGATCAACGAGGGAACCTTAAATTAAACATTTTCACCGAAAATTAGGTTAATATGCATTCTTGTTTTATCAAGTTTGTTGTAGAAACTATGGAGTAGCCTATATTATGTAATTTAATACAATTTCATCTAAAATAACATTCGAAATTACGACCAATTCCAAAATTTTTCAAGTGAAAAATCAATAAACGTCACACATTACATTACATATTTTTATTTTGTTTTTATTATTATACTTAAATATTTAAATAATTTAAATGTAAACTGACACATTAACTTAAGCAGCTATGTTTTCCCACTCAAACTGTCTCTGTTTATTTTTAAATATGTGCTCATATTTGCTGTAACTTTGCATGAGCATATCAAGTTCAGCTTTATTTTTCTGATGTTACCATGGTGACTCGTAATATCTGCGCTCCATTGATAATGCCTTTTCATAGTCACGGTGTACAAGCTTAACTCTGAATTAGTCTACTCAGAGTTGATTGAACTTACTCAGATCAGCTGTTCTGAAACCTAAAACTCTGAGGTTTTTAATCTATGGGTAAGTCAACTCAGAGTTCAAGTTTGGCCCCAGGTCATCGCCCTGTTTACATGATCAAGAGTGAAAATCACGTATTCAGCAGCTCAAAGAACCTCTCATCTCTACAACGGGGACTTAGGAGGAAGGCAGGAAGCTATAATAACATGGAGTAGCGGACAAAAGGATTTGTTTTTATTGTCAGTGCAGGCCTAAAAAAAAATAAATGTAAGCGATCGCGCCTTAGCAATTTCTCGTTTCAGTTTTGTATTTAAATACATTCGTTTTATAGACAGATTTTGTGAGGTGGTGTTTGAATCACGTGTGGAAACATGCCAAACATTAATTGCTACTGCAGTGATTTGACTTTACTGGGTGCACTAGGCATACTGTAAACATAAAACTGCCTCAGTTTGTTTCATAAACTGCTTTGTCTATGTGTGAGTGTGAAATCTTTTCTTATTAGAAGAAACAAAGAAAATTATTCCTAGAAGAATTAACCCTTTATCGGGCAAAGAACTATATTTGGTAACTTTATCAATCATTTATTATAGCAGTCTCACAGTGCCTTTTCGTGAGCTTGTGTAAGTGCATGGAATTCTTCCAGCCAATCAGCAGAAATCAGTCTACGTCAAAGATGGCAACACCGTGGCATTTGACCAATCAGGAGTTGCCCGGGCGTTTCAAACGTCAGCATACTTCTGGAGTTTGAAAAGTATGCGTTGTCGCCCTTGGCGCTAGAGAGCACAACAAGTCAGAGGTATGAAGAAGCCCCGGAGGGTGGATTTATTTACAAAGTGAAAAATGGTAAGTGCTAATGTTGTTGGTCCTTGGATGGTGCTTTCCCGTGCTTGATCCCTTGTGCTCTCCTCTTCTTTCCCTTTAGGTGCTCGTGGTGATGATCCGGTGCAGGGTGAGTGCAGGCTCGGGCCTCACGGTCACGGCGACTCTGAAAGAATGTGCAGGAAACACAAGGTAAGCGACAGCAGGTTAGCATGGAGCCTGAGATGACGAGATCCAGGTAGCTGTGATGAGCTGCCAGGGCGACGCTGAAATCGACCCGCCACAGTGTTTACACTCATACCTACTCTCACAAAAATATAAATAGCAGCCTGGGCTTTAATTTATAAGCACAATTTTACTCCCCATAGGTTTTTTATTTGGAATAATCAGAGCATCTTATGTAAAAATAAGTCTTTATACTTTAATTAGTGGTTTAATAATGGTTTGCTTTTAGTGAGTCAGTTATTTAATAATAGAGGTTAATTAATGACTTATATAGATTTATCTCAGAATATAACATACCAGTCAGTCCAAAAGAATATGTTATGGTTATGGGAGCAAAAACATCAGAAACTTGTATGCTTTTCAAAAATAATAATAATTACCCCCCACTCATTAAAACTTCCTTTCCTGAACCAATTGATACCTTTATTGGTAAAATTAGCTTTTCTTTAAAAAAAATAGAAATGATAAAGTTAGATCACTTTTTATTGAAAAAAATACTGCTTTACCACATGTAATTTTTTACTGGAATAGCTTATTTAGAAATCTTAATTAGAAAAAAAATGTGTCTTTACAAAAGAAATATTTCTCACTAATAAAGTAAAAGAAGTATCTTTTAAACTATTTCACAAATTTTACCCGGTTACACATTTTATGGAAAAGTATAAGACTAACATTGATACAAAATTTTGTCAAGGTCATGCCAAAACTATATTTAATTTGTTTTGGTATATGAATCTGACTCTATTAAAAGCAATGCTTGTTTTGTTGTAAAAAAATTTTTCTTTGTAAATATTATATTCACAAATGTAAGTTCACCAACAACAAACCTTACTTTGTTGATATTTTGAAAGAATCAGAAAAATAAGAAAGCAAGAAGAACTATTTCATTTTGTAAGGAGTTTAATTTGTATAATGTAACCGAAAATTAAGTGTTTCACCCTCAAAGTTTTTCATTCTTGTCCTTACCTTTTTTTTTTGTTGTTTCTTTTTTTACCCTTTCCATTGTTAGTACAGAATTTATGAACATTTATGGTGTCAAATCTGTATCTGTTCTGCATGAAAAAAATAATAAATAAAACAATCTTAAAAGCTTAAAAGTCTTGTTATAGCCTCCGATAACATTCCAGTGTTGAATGATCAATTTCCAATTATTTCAGTGAGTGCCCTATAAAGGGTTAAATGGTGTGTTGCTGTTTTATGCTTTTTGTGTCATCTGTTTTGTGTCAGGAGTGATTGTTCTACGAGGAAAGTCTGGTTTGAAATTTTGCCATAGTGAATTTAAACATGAGAATGTGTATAGATCCCTTTCTCAGGCATCATCCACTAGCTCTGGTTGAGTCAGGCTGGATACATACAGTAATATGCTTAAGAGTCACTCCTGTAGTGTGGCTGAAGGCTCCTTTCATCTTACCCTCAAAACCATGCCAGACATTTCATGGCTGGATACTTTCCAGAAAAAATTTCGGAGTATTTCACAAAACTTAGCTCTGAAACTCCTAAGTTTGTGACAAGTTAGGAGTATAGTCAAGAGGACTCGGAAGTCACTAAGACCAAATCACAAACCATTGTAAAATAACATTGCTTGTGGACAGAAGTGGGATAGTCACATTTGTTTTCCATGCTTCATTTGTTTTAGTTTTTGGTAACACTTTAGATTACAATCCGCAAAGAACTACCAAAGTAAAGTGAAATTACGGTGTACATTTCTGTAAATATAGTGTACCTATTAATGAACATACATGTAGGTATACGGGAACAATATGTTACGTTTTGGTAATTGAGAGTAACAACCAGCTATACAACCTGCAAAGAACTGCTTAAGTAAAGTAAAGTTACGATTAATGTGTTAATCACATGACCACAGCAGCCCTGGCTGCTAAAGCTTACAGTGCGGCTGGGCAGGCTGCTTCCGCTCTACACGCCATGGCCATCCTACAGTTCCACCAGGCCTAGGCATTGAAAGAGCAAGACGAGGATAGTGCTCGGCGACCGACCTCACCCGCAGTGCAGAGACAGACCGAGGCGATTCAGCACATCCTGCCCCGGCATGACCCTCCAGCTGCCACTTGAGCCCAGCGCAGGCGGGCGGCCCCCTCCTCGTCTTCAGCGAGCACTAAGCCCTCTCGCAAGACGGCTAAGCGACCCTGAGACGGGAGGCCCGGAGAGGCCTGACTTTTTCCCGGGAGGCGGTGGCCGCACCGCTCCCTCCACCCGAGGAGGGCCAGATGGAGAATCTTTTGTTCCCTTTTTTTGCCGCGTCCCGTCCAGGAGAAAGCTTCCCATATGATAAGCTTGTGTCTTACCTTCGCCCGTCTATGTGTGCCTTGTCTTTCCCCCTGTGGGCGGAAACTAGCCCATAGAAATAATGCGTATGAGACAGCGCCCAGTGGGACATTCCATACTGCATACAGCACATTACCTCCCTGCGGGCAGGGTGCGGTGCTCCGTAGAGCTCTTTGGAGCGCTCCCCTCGATCTGCCAAACTGTAACAACAAAAAGGACGATCTAAAGCAATCTTATGAAGGTTGAAATCCCTTCTCTAGAGTTTAAAATACCTTCTAGTTCAGGAACACACAGTTTGGCTCCCTCCAGCTGCAAAGACCTTCCATTGGTCCTTACGGGCGCCATGGTCAAGTGTCTTGCGCAGCAGGAAGGTTGTGACCTTGAACAGCATCGTCTCCGACGGTTAGCTGTCAGTCGCGACGGGGCTCTTTGGCAATGGCGTTTTCCATATTGGACACCAGTCTGTCATCACGACATAACGTCATAGTGACTGACAGACAAGGGAACGTCTAGGTTACCTATTGTAACCCCCGTTCCCTGATGGAGGGAACGAAGAGGTTATGTCCCTCTGCCACCGCCTTGAGCCCTCTGCTGGGGGTCCCAGAGGGGCCTGGCTCTCGGCTCCTCAGCAAGATCTAAAGAGTGGATGCAGCTGCAGCCTATTTATACCCACCTGGCGGGGAGTGGCTTAGCATGCAAATTCCACTAGCCATTCAGGATGAATTCTGATTGGCATTTTCTCTCTACCAGAGCGAATCAGGGCTCCCAAGTTAATGACCCCAGTCTGTCGTCACGACATAACGTCTCCGTTCCCTCCATCAGGGAGCAGGGGTTACAATAGGTAACCTAGACGTTCCCTGTAGTTACAGGGTAAGTGTAAGCCCTGCGGGCTGTAAATTAAAGTGGTGCTTTTTACCCCCTTGTTCTGTGTAGTTACGGTGTAAGTGTGTCATTAAACATTGTAGTATAACTAAAATTAGACATTTTTCGAAGTTGTCAGCAGTTAACTGTATCACATAGTTAAACGCAAGGTTTTAAGACCCTAATTTAACAACACCACCAAAAAAACAAAATTTCAACAAAACTTTTCCATGAACATAACAAGAATGCATAATTTACAACCACTTAGAAGAGTAAAAACAAACACAAAAGCAAGTCATGTTCAAAAAGTATTTTTAATAGTCATACTGTCATTTTTTTCTTTTAAGCTGTGGGCAGAATTCAGGAAAATTCTGGAGATTCAATGAAAATTCAGCGAAAGTTGTCCCTGCAGAATGTGAGGAAGCAGAAAAGTCCTCCTCTTCTGATGCAGTTTTCACCTGCGATCACAGTTAGAGAAAATGCAAAAAATCTAAAAAAAGAAATGAATAAAAGAACAAAATGTTAAAACATGTCTGCATAATGTACAAAGCTTATATTTAACCAAATATAAAAAATTACTTCTGTTCTTTAAGGACTCTGTTCCACATGTCTCAAGCAAATCATTAAGAGTTGGCAACACTGTAATGTGGTAAAGCAAACAATAATAACATAAAGGACTAAACTTTCACAGGTAACTTAAAAATAAATAAGATTGGAAATAAATTCTTAATGCCCTGGGTGTACCCTGTCCTACTGTAAAATATTCATGTTTATACCATAGTTTAAAAACATTGATATATATATATATATATATATATATATATAGTATAACTGTAGTTATTCCACCAGTACCACAAAACAGCCCCGTTTCTTACCTGTTTAGAACTGTTGCACATTTAGCATTTTTGCATAATTAGGAACACCTAAATAAAAAAAAAAGTCCCCCACCAACAAACAAAACGTTAAACTGATTTAAAAAAAAGGCAAGCAAAATTTTAACACACTGTGTTATTTTATTGTATTTGTTCATAACTTTAGGACAAACAAAAATTAAAAATAAAATCCTGATACGTTACTCACCCATGTCTCCAAGATATCCCTGTCTTTCTACCTTTAGCCGCAAAGAAATTAGTTTTTTTTAAGAAAAAATTCAAGGAATCTTTCTTCATACAGTGGACATTTCATGCAGTGGTTTCAAGATTAAAAACACTGTTTCAAAGGGCTCTTCACAACACTAGTCGAGGAATAAGGGTGTCATGCAGCAAAACGATCGGCCAGTTTTTTAAAAATACACATTATACACATTTGTTTTTACCACAAATGCTCAGCTCTGCAATGCCTGTGACAGAGCTTCCGAGGCGGTAGGATCCATTTACAATGCTTTATTGTAACGAGGTCGACAGACAGAGAGTTCGTGCACAGGCAGACAGGTGTAGCAGAGGTAAACACAAGGGTAGTCAAATAACAGGCTTACTTTCAGGAGGCAGGCAGCAGAGTTCGTAGTCGAAATAAACAATGCAAGGTCATACACAAAAGTCCAAACACGGGAGGAAACGCTCAGAGATATGTTCATAGGAAAGATATAACTTCGTTCCCCAGAAAGCTGGGGAATTGGCGGAAACTGGCCGGCGTGTGTGGGTCAAAGGGGTCCGGAGGGGAACTAATATTCAGGCGAGGGTTCCCGCTGCTGGTGGTCGGAGGGAGCCAGAGAGGCACCGTTTGTGACAATGCCGCTCCATTACGCAATCCTGTAGAAAAGAGAATGCGCAGTTTCTTCTTGTTTTTAACGGCGGCTGACACCAACGTAAACAGGTGCATCACCATCACTTTCTGCTCCGGAGTGTGGAGCAATGTTTTTATTTCTGTTTATTAATCACGTTTATATTATTGTTTATATTAAAATAAAATAGAGAAAACGGCTATTTATTTTACTTGGCCAATTCATTAAAACCAAATTAATTCAAGGAGCATTTAAAGTTTGTTGCTTTTTTATTGCATGTTGTTAAATACTGAGTGGGTACTTCCACCTACGTCGTGCTCAACCTCCTCAAGACGATGGAACAAAGATTAGCAGGCGCAACGCAAAGTATTTTTTGATTGATCGTTTTGCTAGATAAGACTTGTATTACTCGGCTGGGTTCGTGATCATCTAGAGCCCTTTGAATATTTATTGAAACTGGCTTTTTAATCTTCAATCGCTCTTTACGTTGGTGCCAGCCACTAAAACCAAGAAGACAAAATTATTCGTGCATGACCTTTTTAACAGGATTGTGTAATGGATCTGCATTGCAGAGCTGAGCATTTGTAGTAAAAATATGTATAATGCATATTTTTTAGAAAGTGGTCGATCAATAGGCTAGATTTAAGACCCTTATTAGGCTCATATTGTGTAGAGTCCTTTGAAAACCCATTTTTTATCCGTTGGCGACCAAAAATCCACAGGAAAAAAAACCTGGAATGTTTTTTTTTTTAAAAACAAAACAAAAAAACATCTATTTGCCAATGAAGAAAGTTATCAGGAAATATTTAATTTGTGTTTGTCATAAAATGTGAACAAATAAAGCAACACTATAAGTTAAAATTTAGATTATTACATATTAGTGTTGTCAAAAGACCCGGTACTTCGGTACCAAGTCGGTACTGAAAAATTTGAAATGTTACGGTACCAGGTTTTCTGAAGTACCGGTAGTACCGAGCAACGGGTCAACCTGGTTCTTGTGGCGCTACCTGAAAGTTGCGTATTTTTCATAAAAGCACAACAAAAAGAAAAGAGGAAAAAGCCACGTGAGGAAGTATTTTGTTTTTGAAGCTGATGACAAGCGCAACATCATTGATCACCAAAAACCCATCTGCAAGTGGTGTCATCGAAGTTTTATGTCAAAAGGAATACATCGAACCTTATAAAACACCTCAAACATAGCAGTTTGCTTAGTTAATCATTAGCTTAAGCGCAGCTAATGCTAACGCCAGTATCAGAATAAAGTTTTGTTTATTAACTATTTAATGGAAGAGAATAAGCGACCCTAGGGTCTATTCATCTTACACACATAAGAATGGTCCCCTCCGATCTAGTGTGTCTTTGTTTCGCAGATCTGTGAAATGAACCTAAATGCATGTGTATGTCTCTTTTGTTCAAGGAAATGATTCTAATTATCTGCCCTTTAAACAGTTTCAATACATCAGCCTTTCAAGTGTGCCAGAGAGCGTAATGGGTACTTTCTACCAGGTAATGATGATCGGAGTTAAAATCAGAGATAATGACTTTGGCGGTTATTGTTGACACAAAACATGTTGCTGTTACTGTAGCAACGTGGGCAGCTCTAGAATATACCGGATGAATTAATTACAGACCATTGTATATTGAGACTTTACATTGAGTAGCTCAGTTATTTTTTAGTAATGCATTGAATTTAGAGATGCCGAGAAGAGAAGATCGGCCAGAAGAAGGTTGAAAAAGTGAAGAAATGAGATACACTGAAGTGAATATGTGAGTGATTTTATAGAGAGGCATCTGTTGAGTTTCATGGTGTTTTTGCCACATGTGAATGATGCTGTTCCGACGGACAGGCCCAATGAATTCAAATCGGTTTGAAACTGATTTTGCACGGTGCTGATCTACTTCACACTTTGTTTACCTTCCTGTCAGTCATCCTGTGCAGAACATTCTGGGTCTGATATGAATCTGTGGCATAGGATATTTGCTGCCTAGAGATGGGGGTTTTGTTTAGACCACCCAAATTAAAGTCAGACAACAGCATTGTTCATAAAAGTAATTGATTTTGGTATACAGTACTTATTCATTTGTTGCACTGATGTGTGAATTATGTTGTCTGTCGAAGCATATGACCTTGTTTTAATGACTTTTAGAGTTTAGTACATTTAGTACAACAAAACATTTTGTTTAATACATTTTAATTGCTTTATATAAGCATTTATTTATAATATGATGTATCTGCCAAAATATGTATCTTTTTTTATTTTATTATATAATTTCTAGAATACTAATAAAATAGAATTAATAATGGAATATTGATATTTGAAAAATTTTCTATTATTCTAAAAATATAATGATAGTTTTTTTTCAAATATAATAATAAGTATTATTTTTTTTATATATATACATATGTGTGTGTGTGTGTGTGTGTGTGTGAGAGAGAGTTTTTATTACTTTGAAGAATTATTTTATATAAATTTAATTATAATATAATTTATTAATTTAATTATTAATTTAATTATTTGTAATTAAAAATCTAATGTGAAAATGGTTTGAAACATGCCGTTCAAACCACACATATCATAAAGTTTAAATGGGTTCAAATTGCTTAAAGCATTCTCTGATTCTTCCACTTCATCTACTCTCAATGGGTGGATTTATTCTTTAGAGTGTATTCCAAAAAAATAAATTGATTCCAGAAACTCTGGCTTAGTGTGTAAGTGTAGCGTTGACGAATGAAGGGGAACTGAACAAACTCTTTTGTGCCATGTCCCTGTTTCATATTGACTTTATCCATCCATCAGGATTTATGAACTTCTGATGACAAGCAATAATATGAACCATATTTGTTTTATTAATTAGGTGCCAGTAAATGTCCACATTTTTGCTGTAATCATAGTGCACAATGCCATATGTTTGTCTATGCGTGTGTGAGAGAAAAAGATGATGCTTGACAAAAATTCTATAATCGAATAGTGAAAGTCAGCGGGACAACTATACAGGCAGCTGAGCCACTTAGCTTATTGCTTTCACATCCAAGATGTATAACCGAAGAAGAGAAAAAGGAGCATGCTAACAAGATGCTGAAAATAAATACTGTTGAGATATCAAATAAATCTCTGTGTGCTCATTTTGTAAAAGCACCATCTTAAAACCAATTACAGTTGAATGCTTCTCACTTGTGAAACCTTGTCATTGCTGTTCACAAGGTTGAGCTCACTTTCCAGTCCAGTGAATCTCTTTAGATTGGAGTTTTGAAAAGTTTTCAGAGACAGTCTGCACACTTTTGAAGGTTATGGAGGGTGAGATCATGCTGTTTTTGCCACTTACAAATTCCACGTATTGCTGCACCTATTTAGTTATTTTTAATATAAAACATTTTAATAGAAAAATGTTTACAAACATTTACTGAACCTCATGTCATTTCTTAAGTTAAACACAAAAGAAGATACTTTGAAGAATGTTGACCTCGTGTTTTATTTTGTTTGATCATACAATAGAAGCCAAAGGGGAACTGAAACTGTTTGGATACCAGCATTAATGATCAAAAGAGCAAAAAAAGACACAGGTTTGGAATAACTTTTGGTTGAGTAAACGTAAACGTTGACTAACTTTGCTTGCTAATATTATAAGAATATTAAAGTGCTTTTGACCTTGCATGCATGTCAACCTTTTGTTGGGGACTCAAAACCAAAATATTAACATTTAATTACCCATGACGAGGGCACTTTAAAATATCAGCTCCAGATAATCTGGTTCATCAAGTGAAACAAGCTAAGCACCACTGTTCTTACAAGTAGTGTGTAGCTTGAAAAGTTTTAATCAGGCTGTTTCCAATTGGAATGTGTGGAATGTGTTCCAATTTGAATTATTTTATGTGTGTTGATTCTCCAGAGGCAGTAAAACACAAGTGCAGAATGTCTTTAAGAAAGCTTTGTGTCAAAACTCTAATATCCAGTGTATCCAAATTGGTTGGTGTCTTTGATTATAAGGCTCATTATCAACTAAAAAGCGCTGCTGGCTAATGCAGTCGCCAAACACTTGTCTTTGTCCCTGTCTTTCCGAAATCACATCCAAGACCGTAAGCTGATAGGGGAGAATCAATCGAAATAGATCGGAGTTTCGAGACAGTTAAAACAGTCTTACTCTTGGATGCAGATCCTCTTTCATAAAGAAACTTGGCTAGTTGAAATCAATAGCGAAGGCTCTGCTTCTTTCTGTTAATGCCTCTGCTCTACCTCTGTTGGGTGGTGGTTTTCCTGCAGTGCATCCTATAAATATGTTTACTTTGCCTTCCCTCTTTATTTGGCCTAATGAGCAGACAAGCTCAACTTTAACGGCTCAATACTTGATCTTCACCTGACCTCCCTCCAGCCTATTGTGATGCCTTTCCACCAACAAAGAGATGCTAATGTGGAGAGCACAGCATCTGTGTAGCGCACCAGGCACCTGCTTTAGCTAGCACATTGACAGCTTGGCTAGATTTCAATAACGGATCCATACAGCCGTCCTGGCTCACTCCACAGCAGGCCCCCATATTGATGCTCTTGTGTTCTCATGCTCAACACAACAGACTGCTCTTTAGAAGTCATTTCCTGTACCTTTTCCTTAAGTATTTAGATGTGTATCTCTCGCCTCTTACATGCTGGAGATTGTGCACTATTGAAGAGTTTAAACAGTCTTTGTCCTCTGTCAGCTGTATAATTGATTGTGGCCTTGTGGGTGAAAGGGCGTAAATGTCCCATGAGTCTCTGCAGTGACAGCAGAGGTGTCTGTACTCTGGTAATGGCAGATGCTAACATTTCAAAGCTGCAAGGTCTCTTGTGACCTAATGAGAGGTAGAAAGAGAGAAAGAGTGATAGAGGATGATGGGAGGAAAAGAGGGAAAGAATGCCTTTGGGTGTTCTTATGTTTCACAAATATTGTCATTGTGACCCTCACGGTATCCCAGCCTCGTATTTCAGCTCAGCTGGACCAGACAGATGTGACATTTGTGTTGATTAATTTTCCCGTCATCTTCTTTTGTCACTATGGTGCAAAGGATGCTCTTTCTTTTATTATTCCTCTTTTTTTTTTCTCAAATGCTTAAATTGCTTAATTGTCAGTAAATAGACGATTCATTTGTTCATATTGCTCTACAGGAGCTTTTTGAGCTATTTTGTAAATTGTTGTTATTTTTATGCCAGTGAAATAGACAGGGAGGAAGCTAATTGGTAAAATATCTGTTCAAAAAATGAGAGAGAGAGACAGAGAAACAACAACAAATTGCCCAGTTTTATATAGGAGGTAAATAAGCTGTAACTAAAATGAGTTGGGCTGGACCACATTACAAAAGATGCTCCAGTGGAGTAGGTGGTAAAACAGAAACATTTTGACATGATTGACCCTCGTTTTCCCCCCTTTTCCCATCACATATCAGATCAGAAAAGCATTAGTTTTTAGTAAAATTAAGGAAATAATTAAAAAGGGGAAAATAAAGCGCCTCACAGGTGTTTATCGGTTAGGGGTAGGTCTAGGGACAGTTTTATTATCCAAATAAGGCGGCATCCATTTAGTCATTTTCATGTAAGTGTACAGATTTTAATTAAAATTGACAATTTAAACTCAATATATATTTATTTCGTGCTGTTTTGTAATTTACTGCATTAATGAGGTAAAACATCTGCCAGTGGCTCTAAGTAGCATCTAATCTAATCTAATACTAAGAAAATACTGCTATCATAGTGTAAATAGAGTTCCCTGTCGACACTCGTACTGCGTCTGATAAGACAGTATGGGAAAAACTCCTTTTTTTCCTCCTAACAGAAGCCTTTTTTAATCACGGAGTGAAACTGCACGGCCATTGGTCGCTGCAGTGGTACTTTGATAAACCAATCGGCTGGGTGCCGTGTTACGCTGACCAATGGCCTCCAGACGAAGCCTGCCTGAGGGGGCGGGCCGTCTATATATTGTGGCTGCTTCGCTCCAGGACTTCAGATTTCTTCTCCTTTATCGACGTGCACTTTGCTGTCCTGACTAAAGAAGCCATTGCTATTGAAAATGCCCTTGCAGCTGGGTAATTCCACTGTCTGCATCCGGCGAGAAAGAAAAGTCATCTAGAGCTTGCTTCTAATAGGTAAGATCTTTACATCCTCTACCTACTACAAGTTAACTAATATATTGAAGTATGAAGTTCCACACGCCACTCACGACCACCTTCTCCGTGAAGGCTACCCTGCTCGCCTGTTTCCTGTCTCTCACAAGCTCGGAGACCAAAAGGGCAGAGCCATGGGTCTGTCCGTTCAGGTCGAGAGCTGGCATGTAGGCAGATGCCTGCGTTCCCACTTTCCCCGTCACTTTTGATCTGCCGGTTATTATACAGGAGTAAATAAGCCCCCTGTTATTCGAGCAGCTTATCCTCCTCGGTGATAAGAGCAAAAGTTATGCAATATAAACCGTTTTCCCTCTCACAGAGACACAATCTATTTGCGCTCGCTCGCTGACTCTTTCACGCTCTCATATTTCTCCCCTCCCAGTTTCTCAGAGGCGACTTCTGTGTATTTGTGGTTGAGATTGAGTATGCTCGAGTGAATTATGCCAACACAATCCATTGCCTCACTTTTATGCAGTGTGTTATCCCCTCGGTGGATAAAAGCCCTGCTCTGTTCTGCCCCTCTACCTCACAAAGGCCAGGGTATGACACACAATATAACTGCTATAAATGGGTCGTAAAAGGTGCGAACAAACAGGCTGCTTTCACAGTTTACTCGTGCTCACTCGCTGACTCTCTCATAGGCCATTCTTGTGATTCGCCTTCGAAGGGACAGCATATCAATGCCCTTTGGTCTCTCCCTGGACCCACAAATTTAACAAAGTGTATGGACGTGGCCCTATTCCCTCTGAGACAGATGGGATCCCGTGTTCTTAAATATCTCGACCACTGGCTTGTTCTAGCCAGCTCGCGAGAGGAGGCGGAGAGGCACAGGGCATTCTCCTTTGTCATTTAGAGCTTGCTGATGCCCAGCCAACAAATAACGTTCCTGGGCACTGTAATAGACTCAATGCAAATAAGAGCATCAATCTCACCTGCCTCATTCATTATTTCTCTGCATGCTTATGTGACTGTACACCCCGGCTTCCCCTGGGCTCGCTGTCATACTTGATCATTCCTCACTTACAGCACAGCGGGATTGAACTGAGTTCCCATAGCGTCTTATCAGATGCAGTACAAGTGAAGTGTCGACAGGGAACGAATAGGTTACTTCCATAACCCAGGTTCCCTGAGACACGGGAATGAGTACTGCGTTCCATGCCACGCTGTAAGTGCCCGTTTCTTCAGTCGAAGTACCGTAACCTGAAGTCCTGGAGCGAAGCGCGCACTATATATAGATGGCCCTGCCCCCTCAGGTGAGCTTTGTCTGGAGCTGCGGCCATTGGTCGGCGTAATGCAGCGCCCAGTAGATTGGTTTATCAAAGTACCACTGCAACGACCAATGGCCGTGCAGTTTTACTGCATGATTAAAAAAGGCTTCAGTTAGGAAGCAAAAAGGAGTTTTTCCCATAGCGTCTTATCAGACGCAGTGTCTCAGGGAACCTGGGTTACGGAAGTAAACTATTTGTTTATCACTATTTGCACTTAGTAAATAGCTGCTGCCTTAAATGTATAAATTATTTTAATTTGAAAATATTTTCTGTGGAATCTCTTATATATTGACTTTTTTCCCCTAGGCACACACACCTTTAAAATAAAACTATATTGTTTAGTATTGTATACTAAAGTTATTATTGATGCAGAACCAATGACAAAATCAACTAAATCTAATCAAACAAGCACAAGGGCAGTAGGACAATAAATATTTTCTTGTTGAAGTGTCTGAGACTAAACTGACTGTCTAAATTGAAAGAGATTTACAGAACATTTTATGCAAACTGTCTATGAGGAAAACTAATGGTGTGTGTGATGTGTTTTAACCCCCGGAGGACATTTTTGGCAGTGCGTCGCTTGCCAAATACCTTTTCCGCCAATGTTGGGTTGGGTTTTGCTTAATGGTGTAAAACGGAGTTTGCAGACCAGAGATCATCCAGACTGTAATATCTCAAGATTGATGGCATTTGATTTGAGGTCAAGAATGATTATTTAACATTGGTTACTAACTGCTTAATCATGGTTAAAGCAAATAGCATGTTGTTGTGTTTTGTTTTTTTGGCAGGAGCATCATCTTAAGATACAGTAGATCAAGTATGAAAGACTCAATGGCCCATACGGCAAGTTTTGCTTGATTTAATTTGATGATTTTATGTATGTTTTATGACTGTGTGATGTATTTCTTATAGTTTTCAAAAGGATTAATCATTATGGAACTGGAATTCTGTGTTTTCCCTATCCTGATCATGTCAATTATAGAACAGATTGTACAAAATCTTTTCACTTCTACGTTCTTAATATAATTCCATGTTTTTCTGGGAACAATCAATCACCAAATTTCAGGTAAGACTGACAGATGAAAATGATTTGGAGTGTGAACACTCATCTGTTGCCATGGTTGTCCACACCATACCTCTGCTTCACCCCCTCATGATGGACTGGTCCCCCGCTGTCTAGCAGGAAAATTTCTGTCAGATTTGATTATGTGGGCTGGCAATAAGAGACTGCTTTTGACCTCCAGGACCCTGCTCACTTTTTAACGGGCAAGTGTAGTGGACAGCCCTCAGAGAGTAATCAGTGTCAAATGAACCGTTGATAAATGTGTTTGGCTCTCATTTGAGAATCTGTCATGGAAGCTCACATGCAGAGGAGTCCAAACCTCTTTCCAGCCCTGCCGAGAAACACCAGGAGAGCTGCCTGTCGAGACCACCAATGCCTTACTGTTTTTAGCTTTGCGGTTTTTAAGTTTTGAGTCTTTTCTTCTTCTGGATGACACACTTCGAAATGATATGTATGTACTGGACTTGGAGTGTTTTGTGTAGTAGGAGAGACTTCACTCTTAAAAAGGTACAAAAGCTATCATTGGTGTGGTGCCTTTTGAATATTTTTACCTAAAGGTCAATATTGGTACTTAAAATGCACATACCTAAAGTGTGCATATTGCCTCCCCAGTGACAGCTTTTGTGCCTTTATTTAAGGGTGTTGGTAATCATGGGGTTGTTGGAATGTTTTGTGCATGTACATTCTGAAGCTGTTGACTCTTTTGATCTGGTATATTTTGGTGGTACTAAAGCATTTGGATCACAGGGTGCGATGATCACAAAATGTGATTATTCCTGTACAAATCACCACATCTGTAAATGCATGTCTTTTGATCTCTGTATGTCTGTTAGCTGCTCTTAAACCTAAAGTCTGTCATATTTGTTTTACTCAGCAGTGTGCATCTGTAGTCCTGCAATTACTGCAACTTTTCATTTTGATAGAAAGCAGAAGATATATTGTACATAATCTTAGAAATGCTGAAGGTGATTGATTTGGCACCCTCAGAACCTGAATGTATAATATTTTGATTAAAGATACATTTGAATATTTGAAATATTGAAAACTGTCATTTCAATCTGTTTTGCAGTAACATTACATTAAAACATAAAAAAATATGTCCTTGAATAAAGATTTGTTTATAACCTTGATCAGTCATCAAGTAGATTTTATTATTTATTTATTTTTTATTTTATTTATTTAGTTTTATTTATTTATTTATTGTAATTTTTTTTTTTTTTTTGATAATTGGATTTGAATTTACAAAGTTAGTTTAGAGTCACTTATTGAAAAATCATTAAGATATCAAACAGTTTGTTTATTTTGATTTAACTGTGATAATAATAAGAAATGTTGGTATCACTTTAGAATATGAAACACTTATTCCCTATTACCTTTGACCTTTCCCTCAATAAATATTAATCTTAGCTAGATTATGCAGAATCTTGAAGTCATTAATGTGTACTTAATTACTACTAATAAATAGCTAATATCTAGTAATATGCATGCTAACAAGCAAAATAAATGTAATTTTAATTTAAACTTATCCAATAAGTTCTATTCAGTTCATGTCCCTTTAAGAATGCTCAAGTTCAGTGCTTTGAGATGGCACCGACATTTGTTAGATAATATGAAACTCGAGAGCATTATTAGAACCTGATTCCAAAAAGTATTCTGAAATTTAAGCATAATTCCTTTGTGGTCTGGCCTGTCATGTATTTCATTAAGATGCCATTATTGCCTCTGGACCCTGACTCCACTCTGTCAAGCTGTAGGGGCCTACTGACAGATAGCTCCACCATCTATTGATGTGTTTATTCCCCTGTTAGCTCTCAGTCGTAGATGGAAAAATAATTTGTTTTACGAGAGTAGAAAGGCACTTGCTAATGGCAGAGTGAATTGGAGTTTGTGGGCATTCAGCATAGTGCTTTATGACCTCATAGCTGGACAAGATATGTTTCGATGATTACAATCATATACAGTACAAGCCATAGCATGAGACTTTGCTCATTAGGCCAGTTACCATTTTTTTTTCTTGACTCTGTGCAGTCACATTTATATTTCGATTTCAACCTGAAATCTAAGCGACCTAATATAATTATGCTCCTAATGCTTGTTCCTGTTTATTTTTTTGTGAATGATTTTTCTGAAACAACACTGACGTCACTTGTCATGGGGGCGATCAAATAATGCTTTCAGTCTGGCTCCATTGTGGTATGTAATCTTTCATTTTGTATGATGCATTAGAATATTTTTAACAACATTTATTTATTAAAGAAATAAATCGCAGTACAAAAAAGGACCAGTTTCACAAACATGTCATCTTTAGCAAGTTAAAGCACTGAAAGACTGTAAAACCCAATTTTATTATGTAAATAAAAATCACAATTTTAGGACACTTTTCTTTCTTTTTAATACAGAGATGCCTGTCACCTGCTCTGCTGAGCATAGTCTACGCCACTTTTATCTTTGAGGGAATGTGGAGAAACTGACTGTTCTGAGCGCAGCTTTCTAAATGAAGATTAATGCAGGCATTTGGGTTCAAGGTGATATTTTATTTGGCATTAGCCTATCAATTTGCTAATGCACAACTTTGGAGAGATGCTCCGAAGAACAAGGTGACAGCTGTTGGAAATGGATATTGATTATAAAAGGCTGCTGGGTTTTCTTTTTACTTTTTCCCCTCCTTTTATCTTTGTCTTTCTCTTTTGGTCACGCTGTAATGTCTTGTGTAGCGCAAAGCATGATGGATGGCCAAAGCAGATTTCAAGGCTTCGCGTCAGAAGCGCACTTTTGAGGATACCTGATCGAATTTCAGCCCTCTTTTCTGTGGAATCTCTTGGATATCATTATTGATTTTCAACCTTAAAGCTTAGCCATGAGAATGGACCTGTGCGCAAATAACTGAATAAAAATAGACTCAGCGTTTAAATATTTCCTTTTAGCGCAATATAGGACTGCCGCATGGGAGTGCACATAGAAAATCGTTCGCCTGTGCAGTTAAGTTCAAGCGATTACACACCTGTGTAGTCCACCTACATGCGTTTCTTTAGCAGTGGAAACTTTTAGCAATTAAACCCTTTTTCACTGCTCACTGCTTTTTTTCTATTTTTTTATGTGTGAAGGTCAACAATATCTTCACTGCATTAATATTTGTTTTATGTGTTCTAATTGCAACCAATTAAAAAATTATTTGTCAGTTTTTGCATAATTTGAGAATTATTACAGCTTGGAAAGGACACTCACAACCCCGAAGAATGGAAACGGAGAAAATTTACACACACAAACACACACTGATGTGTCACACAAACACACTGTAATGTAGGGGATGGAAGCTAAATATTATGACCCACATATCAAGGTAACACATTACACATATATGATGCAATTTTTGATGCAAATCACCACTTAGCAGTATTTTAATGTAAACTGTAAGGTTGGAATTTAAGGTTGGATCTACAAGCTCCAGGTCGTCTTGTACTGGAGCTGATGTTTTTGTGTATTCAAAGTTGGACCCCATGATTTGATGAGTATTTGTGTCCTGACTTTATGATCTCATATAAAGCATGTGTGCATAACAGTGTCTTTGTTTGTGTAAAAACGCCTTGCTGTATAAGCACTTATTTATCTCGCAGTGTTACTCTCGGCTGTTCTTGCCATATTTCGGGAGACGTGTGAATCTGGCTACCCATCTGCATCACAGCTGTGAGTTGTCCTCTTATTTAATTGACTTTGACATGGTGCTCCAAACACACAGCAACTCTGCAGAGCAAACAGAGAATCGTGTAAGTGAGAATCGTGTAAGTGAGAATCGAGTCATCGGTTTTGATCAACAGCCAAAGCAATTGAGAAAAACTGTAACCATATAAAGCCTACTGAATCATAATAAGCACATTTCCACTTTTAGGTCATAGAACTCATCTTTTTTTGCTCTAATATTCTTCTGTACCATACTGCATGAGCAATAAAAGTCACACATGATGCTCAAGAATTAATTACTGTAATAAATAAATGCCAAACTTTTCTCTTTTTTTGAATTCTAACTTCTCTTTAAAATAAATAAATGATTACATTAATACAAGCATATATTTAAAATAAATAAATGTAAACTTTTAAAAATACTAACTTCTCTTTAAAATAAATAAATGAATACATTACAGTAATACAAACTTTTATTTAAAATAAATAAATGAATACATTACAGTAATACAAACTTATATTTAAAATAAATAAATGAATACATTACAGTAATACAAACTTATATTTAAAATAAATAAATGCAAACTATAAAAATATTAACTTCTCATTAAAATATTTGAATTAATAAATACAACAAACAAATGAACTGTGTAATGATATTAGTCAGACTTCATAAGGTTAATTTCTTAGTCTACAATTAAATCCTACATTTAAATAATGCTAATGATTGCTATATAAATAAAGCCAATGAAGGCTAAAGGTTAGGTTTAGCCCACAGCAAGACAGAGTACATTAGATGCCCGCCTATATTGTCACTAACTGTAATCCATTGATGGCGCAAATTAATTTAACCCTTCATTCTTAGATCAATAGCATTGATTATGATAATCACATCATTGGTGAAAGGTCAAAGGTTAAATGAGTTTAAAGACTGGTAAAACGATTTAACACTCTGAACGATGTTCTGGATCTCTCTTTAAAACTGTAGGAGGTTTCTAATTTTGTGACATCAAAACATATCTTTTAGAAAAATGTTTGAAAAACCAAGTGCTATGTTATATAATGTGTTGTCACAAAACTGTAAGTGTCTTTATATCCCTATGTGTACATCTTTCTACTGTACTGTATCTTTCCTCTTATTCGTTTTTTTCAAAACCATGCTGACATTTGGTAAATCGGTCTAAGATGAGCAGCCAGGCCTCAGAGTTACTAGAATATCAGATTGTGTTTGATGTGACAGATGTGTTAGCCCAAACTGACACAGCATTCATGACGGGGTACTTACTGTTGACATATTGGGGGCAGAGGAGGAGAAGTCTGCTGTCTTCGCTGACTGACTGTACCGAGACAGGCCTTGTGTAGAAAAAGTCAGATAGGAAACTCTCGCATAAGCTGATGTTTTGCCTCAGAAGTGCAAGAATGCCAAGGTTGTCCTTGAAACCAAAGTCAAACCATAAACAGTTTTGTCAGCCTTGTTTTCCTAGACTAAGCGCTCAGCTTTAAGCCTTGATTGTAGTATCGGAGGTAATCAAAGCCGTTGGTAGCTCTTAAGATTGCATTGGCAAAAAAACGAGCAGGGAGAGAATGTGTAAAGGGTGGCATGTGTTAAATTCAGACTGTCCTTGGGCCTGAACCTTTTACTGCTCTGTTATTTTGCCTTTAGCGCAGCGAGGCACTAATTAAGGGTTCATTTAATTTCCTGAATCAAACGGAATTTGTCAAACACTGCTACACGAGTGCTTCTTAAGCCCTGTGGTCTTTAAAGTTTCATCAAATAAATGCTGCAAGTCACAAAACACAATTCAGCAGATTTTTAAACAAGGTGTTATACGTTTGAGTGTCTGGAAAGAAAGTGCTGTATGTCCTACATTCTTCCCTTGCAAGTTTTTTTTTCTCCTGAAATGAACAAAAACGATACCAAGCATCACAAAAAGCTTTGAGTCGGTTTTAATTTTTACATCCAATGATGAATATGTTCTTTTTCATCCCTCTGCTCCGGTTGAGATGGGCAGTGTTAATATCTTTTGTGTTACTGACCTTGATGATTCCTTCGAATGGTCAGATGATTATTAGATTTAAATGATTGAATAACTCTTCTTTCAGAATGACCTTTTATATACATATTTGACTTGAATATGTCATGTTTAAATAATTTGATAGTTATTATTTCCATCAATTGAACTTGATGTCAATTTGTGGCTTCTATTTTATTAGTTTTTATGCTATCTTTTCTTCATCAGTAATTTCATTTAAAATGGTTTCATTTAGGGCTGGGTAAAAAAAAAAAAAGATTCCTCTTTTTTAATTGATTCTCATTTTTACAAAACTATATTGATTCTTGAATCCCAAGAATCGATTAAAGGGTTACTGCACCCCAAAATGAACATTTTGTCATTAATCACATAGCCCCAAGCTTCAGTTGTCCACAGAACACAATTAAAGTGTGTTCTGAGGACACATGGATGAATCTTTTGACTGTCCCCTTTGAATGCCAAGTTATAAACACTGTCAAGGTCCAGAATAAAAGACATCATCAGAATACTCCATCTGCCATCGGTGGTTCAACCAGAACACTAAGAAGCCACGAGAATTATTTTTTACAGAAAGAAAACAAAGATAACATCTTTATTCAACAATTCGTCTGATTGGTGTCTTACTACATTACTGCAGCACCATTTTAGAGAATATCCACTCTAGGCAAACTGTGTCCATTGCTTTTCTGTGTCAGCTGCAACAAAAATATTTCTGATTCAAAGCAAAGCACAAAACGTATCCTTGTGCTGCAGTTGACACTCAAATAGTGCTTTAACTGAGCAAAGACATCAGTATAACATCACATTTACCTCAGCAAATATATTCAGTGACCACAAACTTGTTATTCAGCTAAAAAAATACAAATATTTTGTTAAATACATTTATTGTTCCCCAATGTTTTATGTTTAAAAACATTTCATGACAGCCAACATGTTTCTGGAGTATTGGAGTAGAAATATAATTATAGTAACTTTATTTTAACTTTAACCGTTTGTAAGCAAATAAGCTAATTTTAATGTTCAGTTAATGTAGTAGCATTGTAGAATATACCTTAAGAAAATTGGGGATCCAAAATGATCAATATCAAAAACTGAATATAATGAGAATCACATAGTGATATTTATATCAAAACCCAGCCCTAGTTTCATCAGTGAAATAAACCTAGTCTTGTCACAGTGTGACCAACAAAATACCTTTAGTTTTTATTGGGTTGAAAATGTTTAGTTCTCTACTGGGTTTTAAAAATATGTTCTATATTTATGCTACTTATGCAAACTTGTAAACACACCTGAAGCAAGAGAGCTGTATTTCCCTCAGCTGCCATGTGAAAAGTAATAAAATTCAAAGCTATATGTTGACATTTCCAATATGAGGGCTGTGGGGACTGTCCACTAACCCATGATTGATCTTTATTCATCCTTAACGCACAAAACATGCTTAGAGTTTGATGCAGTGCTCCCAAACTGCCTTAAATTGGTTATTGATTTAGATTTTTCTAAATGCAACATTGCATCTGCTTTAGTCAACAGCTAGTGACATTTGTGTTCACAGCAGCGGTAAAAAGTGAAAACATACAAAAAAAAAAAAATTACAAACCAAAAAAGTGACCTAAAAAAAGATAATGACGACCATGCACTCTAAAACAAGCAGGAAATAGTCAATCTGAGAGCTTGTTCAGATCTGATACAATCACAGCCTCCAATAATGGCAAACATGTGGGATTTTACAGCAGCACAGCACGCTGAATTCATTTCCTCTGTGTTTTTGCTCAGCATTTGCTGTAATTCAACAAAGCTGTGATCTCTATGCCTGACACTTGGCTGTTTTCATAAAGAAACATCTTCAGTTTCAACTCTAAAATGCACAGTATTCCCTTTGTATAAAGTAATCACATGGCATGCATCCAGCAACCGTAGATGTCCATCTGTGAGGTTAATGTGTGTTGTGCACGGTCCCAAACTATTAAATATTTGGAAGACGTGAGACCTCCATACTGTATTCTCATAAACTATAAAATATCTGCAGTATTGATTTGCGGACAATAAATATTCTGTTGGTAACTGGAGAGAGGATTAAATCTTTAAGATATATTGTACGTTGTGACCGTGAGTCATTGACTTTTAAATGTGTTAGCTGTCTTTGATCACAATGAGCAGTTTTATTCTTCAGCTTTAATGGTACGAGTCTTTTTTGGAAATCTTAAGGGCGCGCAGTGGCCTCGGGCGTGCTCAGAGCTGCCGGAGACCTCTGGACCCTGAGAGGGTTTTTTGGGGGGAGGCTGTACAGCTGAAAAACTTCATGGGGAGGTATTCTGGCTCCAGGCAATTCAGAACTCAGTGGAGAATATAATGGGAAAGAGAGAAGAGAGAGCTGACTCAGGAGAAGATGCAGAGTGTAGAATAATAGAGTGAAAGAGAGTGGGACAGATTTATGTTTGTGTTTGTGTGCCTCTGTCAGTGACCTACATATCTTGAAAACATTCTCTATATTGTACTAAAGCAAAGATGGAATCTTTTTCAACTTGAAATCATAACTAGATTGTGACTGGGAAAGTTTTGCCATTATTTATTCACCTTCCTATTGATTCAAACTTTTTATTATTATTATTTTTATTATTATTATTATTATTATTATTTTGTGTAACATTTTATTGGGTCTCACTTGTCTTGGAATTTATTTTTTAATGCTAACATTTAAACTTAGATCAAATATATATTTATATATTTAACTGCTGGCCTATTGGTGACACACTATATATCTTGAAAAAATATATCTATCTATCTGTCTGTCTGTCTGTCTGTCTGTCTATCTGTCTGTCTGTCTGTCTGTCTGTCTGTCTGTCTGTCTATCTATCTATCTATCTATCTATCTATCTATCTATCTAT